>UESW01001908.1:125436-174375 GCA_900491605.1 Calamus simplicifolius
AACTCAAAGTGGTTGATAAAAATTCTTAAAAAGAATCATCTAGTCATGCTCCAGTCAAAAGAGAGTCATTCAGAGGTAAAAACCAAAATAGAGGAAGAGGAAGAAATATGAAAGGAAGAGGTAGAAAAATGCAAAGAAATAATTTTTTCAAAAAGGCAATATGATGAGAGCACTCAACAAAGGTGCAATAGATGTAAAAGGTCGTCTCATGCTGAAACCCCCAATGTTATAATTGCAAAAAGTTTGGACATATTCAAAAAGATTGCAGGTACAAAGCAAGTGAGCAAGCACACTTCTCAGAAGAAAATGAAAGTCAACACAGCACACTATATGCATGTCAAACTGTAGAAGATCAAAGTAATAATATGCGGTATCTTGACAGTGGTTGCAGCAATCACATGACAGGAGACAAGTCTATTTTGTGGATATGATAGTTTTTTCAATTTCACAAGTGAAGATGAAAAATGGTGTTCTAGTCCAAGCAAGAGGCAAAGGCACAATTGAAATCAATACCAAGAAAGGAACAAAATTCATTCATGATGTTTTACTTGTTCCAGATTTGAAGCAAAATCTCTTGAGTATTGGACAGTTGATTGAGCATGGGCATATGGTACACTTTGAAAATAATATTTGCAAGTTATATGACAAAGGGATGAAAAAGCAACTTATGACAAATATCAAGATGGAGAAAAATAGAAGTTTTCCTTTTATTTTGCACTATGCAAAGGATGCTACATGGAAGATGGAGATAAATGACACTACAAGAAAAAGCTAAAATAGCGACAACAATTAGCGACGCAAGATTTGCTAATGCATCGCTAAATAGTAACCAAATTGCAACGCTTCGGTGACTAAATCGATAAACCAAAAATAGTGATGCATTTAGTAATGCAAAATATTGCATCACTATTTAACGATGAATTAGCGACTTAAAATATGCGTCACTATTTAACGATGCATTAGCGATGCAAAAATATGTGCATAATAAATAATTTAGTAATTTGCGACGCAACATTAACGTCGCTATTTAGCGATGCCATAGCGATGTATTTTCTTGCACCAGTAGTTAGCGACGCATAAATATGTGCAATAAAATATTTTTTGTTAATTTTAGTGACGCAAACTTACGTCGCTAAATAGCAACGCAGTAGTGATGCATCTTTTATATCACTTGTTAGCGATTCACAAATATGTGCATAATAAATAATTTTTTTAATTTTAGCGATGCAAAATTAGCGTCGCTAAATAGTGACTTATTAGCAATGCATGTTTTGAGTTACTATTTAGCGACGCATTAGTGACGCATAAATATATGCATAATAAATAATTTTTGTTACTTTTAGCGATGCAAATTTTGCGTCGTTAAATGTGATACATTAGCGATGCATAATATGTAGCGACGCATTAGTGACGCAGTAGTGATGCATCAAGGACGCATTAGTGATGCATTAGTGACACTACAAGAAATTTTTTAAATTTTTGATGCATTTTTTAATTTTTGATGCATTTTGGCATCGCAAAAATATGAATATTCCTAATGCCCTAATCCTTGATCATCCCACGCCTTGTCCTGATTGTAAATCACAACAGCTCCAAAGCTCCTCGTAGGGTTAATGCCAGTCCCCATGATAGAGATTGTGGCCAGATGAACCACGAACACTGCAAAACCAATTGGAAGTGGAGTCAAAACCTGAATGGATAACTGAAACCAACAGACAATATTAGACTTGAAATTTTGGTCGTACGTAGACTTAATTGCACGGGACCCGCTAGATCAGAACAATCGGTCCATTGTTTTACACTTTGGTTTATGTACCTAATTATGAAACCACTCCCCAATTAAGGATGCAAACTTTTTTATAAAAAATTGAAAAAAAATTGAAAAACAATGACACAAATGGATGAAAGTACTTATCGTGGGTCGGTTGCAAAGAAGACGGTGTAAACGACGAAGGTGTTGTCTCCACCGCTAGTCCATCCCTCTCGATAGCCGGAGCTGAGCTCGTTGGCCTTGCGCGGTTGTGGCCAGTACGCCTTCTGGAATGCCTTGACAAATCCCATGACGCATATGGCTCTCAGGCACTGCGCGTCATGTAGAGAAGGCCCCGGATCTGCGAGACCTTGCGAGCCAGTTTAAACAGCCCGAACGTCACCGTCGGGTTTATGTGACCGCCTACAAATGAAAGGAGTGAGAACGGCGAATGTTGAGTAGAAATATAAGACACAATGGCATTATGAATATATATATATATATAATTTAATAATTTATTATTATAAAAAAAATATATATGCATTTTCTATCATGCATATCTAGTCTCCATTGTGCTATATAAACTTGATTAAGAAGTGCAACTGATTCATATATAACCATCCTCAATAGTCTTGCTTTACCATACATGCAATTCATGGTTGTCTACAACAATTACATTTGATCGGTGCATGATGATTCAAGATTTTAAATGGATACAGGATAGAATGTATAGTATATAATTTTAGAGCAATCAAATTTTGTAATGAAAGCTGGATAACTTAATTATAGAATAACTGTATAAATATGATTGCTTTGTAATATAATCAAGTAATAAAAAATTATTAATATTTTATATTAATTTTAGCGATGCATTAGCGATGCCATATGAACTGAAGAAATAATTTATGTTAATTTTAGCGATGCACCATATGCATCGCTATGTAGCGATGAAATAGCGACTCAAAAGCTATTTATCACTAAACACAGTTGCAACGCAAATATTACTAATTAAAATTTGAGGACCAATATTAGTGACGCCTAATTTGCGTCGCAATTTAGCAACGCAATGGAATGCATCGCTAAATAGCGACTCCGTTGCGATGCAATTTTATTAACGAATTAAAATTGAACAACGCAACTTTGCGACGCAATGGAATGCATCGCTAAATAGGAACTCCGTTGCGACGCAATTTTATTAACGAATTAAATTAACTCCGTTGCGATGTAATTTTATTAATAATTAAAATTAAATAATGTAATTTTATGTGTCATAATTACGTCGCAAAATAGTTACACAATTATTGGCAAAATTTGCTAAAATAGCGACTTTTTTGCGACGAATTTAGCCGTCGCAAAGTTCTTTCCTATAACCCTAACCCGCCCGCCCAGGGTTTCATTCGCTGACGGCGGCTTCCCGAACCTCTCCTCGCCCGCGAATCTCCGATCTTCATCTTCTCGGTCTGCATCTTCGTCTCGGTCTTCCTCTTCGTTTTCGTCTCCCGAACCATCGATTTTCAGGTATGCTTTACCCTCTTAGGCTCCCGAAGGGATTTTTGATTTCCGTTGGATTTTTATTTCTATTGGATTTTGATTTCCAGATAGGCTTTACCCTCTTCGTCTTCATAGGACTTTTTATTTCCTCTTCGTCTTCGTCGTTCTTGATTAATTCTCGTTTTTCGGATGTTTTTTTCTGAAATTAATTGAGTCGTTCTTGATTAATTACTTGCCGTTCTTGATTAATGTTAATTCAAGACTCTCTGTTTTTTCTGAGATTAATTACGTGCCGTTATTGATTAATTACTCTCTGGGATATCAGATTACTATATGATGCATTTATGTTTTGTATTTAACGCTAGAATCGTACTCAGTTGACAATGTAATGAAAATTTTTAATCGCCCCTTGCCATTCACCCACTCGTCGTGCTGAAAGCTAGCTGCCCCCCATCTCGTCGTCTCCAGTTATCCGAGCTGAAACCATTACAACGTAGGCACCCTTTATTAGACCCCAACCATTTTGACCAAGGTGTGGATCCATCCCTTTGAAACCAGCCCTGCGAAGACCTGGACGTCTCACAGGGGCATTTGCTGCCCGCTTTGTTATCAATTCTACACCCACTTTTTGTTAGTCTCTGCATCTGCCGTAGGTCTTGACTCTTCTTCTTAAGTTCTTCGGGACTTCATAGAGAACTTTGCACCGGACTAGGTAGCAGCTAGTAACAGGCACACCATCTTTTTAGGATCATATGATTTTTGATCTGTTAGCAGATTAATTGGATCAATAAATAATCCGAAGCATTATAAATTAGGAGCACAAAAACATAGTATTTCGGATCCTAATGTGCAATGAAGTAAGCTATCAATAGTATACACATGAGCTTATTGAATTGTTCTAAGAAAAGAGTTGACAATGTAATGACAATCATATAGCAAGATGAATTTTATGATGTGGTCTAGTTTATCAATTATATCTTTATAGTTTGATACTTACATTAACTATACTAGGTTACACATGCTGATACAATGAACAAATTGTTCCAATAATTTATATTCTTGAACAAAATTTACTTTTTGGTATCTAACAAAAACCTTTTTTTTTATTTATGTCATCTCTTACAATTTTGATACGGAATTAGGTTGTGTTCATATAAGTCATCCCAAATGAGCGAGGATCGCTCGTGGATGTATGCAAGGTTGAAGGATAGATTACTTAATCCTGATTTTATTAACGGTTTGAAGGAATTTATTGCGTTTGCTTGTAGCCAACCATATTGGATGCATAGTCCTCTGATTAGATGCCCTTGTAATTTGAAGAAGTGTCAAAACAAAGCCTATAAAGAGGTTGAAACTGTGAAGGTTCATCTTTGTAGAAAATGATTTGTTCCTAGGTATGAAGTTTGGAATTGTCATGGTGAAACTGAGGAAACGATTGTAGAGACAAGCAATCAAGTAGGTATGAAATCAATCAAAATACATATGAAGAAATGGTGATGAATGCAGTGGGTAATGAATTCAATCAAAGTTCTTTGAATGAAGAACCAAATCCTAAAGCACAACAATTTTATGACATGCTTCGTGCTACAAATCATGAATTATATCCTGTATGCGAGAACCATTCGCAGTTGTCTTTGGCTGCTTGTTTGTTTAATATTAAGGCAAACACTTATCCGAAAAGGCTTTCGATGCAGTTGCTGGTTTAGTAAAAGAAGTTGTGCCAACTGATAATGTTGCAACGGACAGTTTTTACTCAACGAAGAAGTTGTTACGTGGACTTGGTCTAACAGTGAATAAGATTGATTATTGTTTAAACAATTGTATGTTATATTGGGGTGGAGATTCAGGATTGAAATTGTGTAAGATATGTGGGCAATCAAGGTACAAGAGTGAATATGAAGGAACTGGTTTAAGCAGGAGGAAAAGTATGCCATATAAAGGATGCATTACTTTCCTCTTACTCCACGTCTGTTGTGATTATATAGATCAGAAGCTAGTGCTACAAATATGAGATGGCATGCCGAACATCAATTTAAAGAAGGAGAAATGGGCCATCCATCTGATTCAAAAGCTTGGAAGCATTTCAATGAAAACCATCCTGATTTTGCAGAGGAGATCAGAAATGTGAGATTAGGTCTACGTACTAATGGCTTCTAACCATTTGGTCAAGCAGAAAAACAGTATTCTTATTGGCTTGTGATATTGATTGTATATAATCTTCCACCATGGCAGTGCATGAAAGATTCTATAATGTTTCTGATAGTTTTGGTGCCTGATCCTTCAAATCCGAAGGAAAAGATTGATGTTTTTCTGCAACCTTGGTAGCCGAATTAAAATGTTGTGAGAAATTGGAGTTATAGCATTTGACATATTAATGAAACAAAATTTTATTATGAGAGCAGCTCTGATGTGGACAATCGGTGACTTCCCAGCATATGCAATGTTGTCTGGGTGGAGCAATGTTGAGCGTATGGCGTGCCCTTATTGCATGGATGATTTTGACGCATTCACATTGCAGAAGAGTGGTAAGCAGTCATGGTTTGATAATCATAGAAAGTTTTTGCCTACAAATCATCTTTATAGGCGTAACTTGACTGCCTTCACAAGAACAAAGCAGTTACAAAAGTTGTTCCACCGATTATGTCTAGCACAGCTATTTTGATACTATAGATCAATTGGGTTTGAAGTATGCATGGGAACCAGATGCTGATGGAATAAATGGGCGTATACGGAAAGAACATAGTTGGAGGAAGTGGAGTATTCTTTGGGATTTGCCATACTGGAGGACCAATCTCATATGGCACAACTTGGATGTGATGCATATTGAGAAAAATTTTTTTGATAACATATTTAACACAATGCTAAACATCCCGGGAAAAACAAAGGATATTGCAAAATCAAGAGAACTCAATTTATATTGTAGAAGACGTGATTTAAGGAGGAATGGCGATGGGACATATCCTAAAGCATGCTAGCCTTGACAGAAATTCTAGAGGAGTGTTATGTCAATGGGTTAAGGGTTAAAAATTTTAGATGGATATGCCTCAAACATTGGTAAATATGTCGACATGCATAAGCTTAAGTTGTTCGGCATGAAGAGTTATGATTGTCATGTATTTATGCAGCGATTATTACCCATAGCTTTCCGTGAGTTACTTCCTATCCACGTATGGAATGCACTAACGGAGCTTAGCTTATTCTTCAAGGAGTTAACTGCGAGTCATTACTTCTGCATCAATGGCAAGGCTTGAGGAACAAATTCCCTCCAGTTTTTTGGCTTCATGGAACACCTACTGGTTCACTTACCATATGAAGCAAGTATAGCGGGTTCCATGCAATATCGTTGGATGTATCCTTTTGAGAGGTAAGTATCTAATATATTGTTTTAAATAAATTTAACTAACAAGCTAGTTAATTGATTGCTTTACATATTTTGACAATAGGTATCTTAAGAAGTTAAAAAATAATGTGCTCAATAAGGCAAAGGTTGAAGGTTCGATATGTAATGCATACTTGGTTGAAGAAGTTTCAACTTTTGCCTCACATTATTTCGAGGATCACATCCACACGAAGAGCCAAAATGTGGCCCGTAACAGTGATGGATGTGCGAATGAAGGAGAAGCTATTGATGGAAGGATATCAATTTTTAAAAGTGTTGGCCGAACATTTGGAAAACAAAAGAGAAGGGATTTGAGCGATGTCGAGTACATTGCAGCCCATAATTACATTTTAATGAACTGTCGAGAAGTTGATCCATACATCGAGTATGTATATACTCAGTCTTCTAACATTGAACTTTTATTTGTAAAATCAATAATAGTAAAGAAATTATTTGCTAACAATAGCTTTAAATTTCTTATTTGTATAGGATGTACTGTGCTAGCCAACGGCAGATGTATCCCAACATCAGTGATGTTGCCATCAAACAGAAGTTAGAAACGGAGTTTGCATATTGGTTTAATGAATTTGTGAGTGTTGCAATGCGTTTCTATGGACACTACCTTCTATTTCATGAATTAATTATGAATTCATTATTCATTTACGGGTTAATGGTCCATGGTCCACTATCGATAACATTTTCATTAGATGTCTAGCACAATGGCCATTGAGGACCGTAAATACCTACTCTGGTTATTTTGTGAATGGCTACAAGTTTCAGATTGAAGGATTAGATTCTTCAAGATGCACACAAAATTGGGGTGTGTGCGTCAAAGGAGAAAGTATTGGAGCAAATATTCTGGATTATTATGGAAGTTAGTTGAGGTGGTTCAAGTTGAATATCCTGGTTGGCCTATAAAACGTACTGTCTTATTTATTGCAACTGGTTTGATCCAATAGTAAATGTGGGAACTAGGATTCACAATGAATATAATTTGATTGAAGTGAACCATAAACGAAGATTGGAGAAATTTGAACCATTTATTTTAGCGTCACAAGCTCAGCAAGTGTATTACTGCAAATATCCAAGCTTGCGCAACGACAAGTGAGACTGGTGGGCTATTTCAAAAATCATGGCACAATTGACCATTGTGCTTGCTGAAAACTCTTCGACTCAATCACCACCTGATTCCCCTGCATTTCAAGAGGATGAGATGGAAATACATATAATTGAGGATGACACATCTGCTTCTGAAACATCACTTAGAGACCCGATCGATGATATCCAAGAAATTGAGGATGTTAATGTTCCATTGGATGACGATGAAGATGAATTTCAATCACAGTCGGTTTCAGCATCGGATGTTGAACCGATTATTGATGACACAAATGAAACTGACTCTGCATAGAGGTTGACAATTTCAAGATGAATTTATTTGTGCTTTATTTTACATGTACATTCATTATCCATAATTAGGTAAAAATTAAATCTATGTTATTCTCAGTATGAGGGCCGGGGGGAGATCCATTGTTGATAGACTGGGTGGATAGCGACACAGTATTGACCCATCCGATCTATCAATCTCATCAGTAGGATAGTTCAGATCTGCACCCCCTATACAGCCTTCATTGTCTCCACAGGGGATGTCATCTCATCCTGATTCATCTTATGACACTACTTCTTCACCAGCATAGACGATGGAAAGTTCTTCATCCTCAGGCCACAGAGTACTTGTACTAGATGCACATGGGCTGTAAGTACTTAATTTATTTTATTATTATGCTAATTTTAATGCTATTATTCATAAACATGCATTGCTTACCTTTATATTTTGGTAGCAGTTTTACTGAGCAGCATACAATATCGAGCTAGATCAGCACTATATTTCATAGGCGCACTGATCCGACTAGACACGTCTGGCATCACGTGTCTTCAGGCACGAAAGAGTTCTATTTTTCTGAGTTTGAGGTAAACTATCTTTTTTTGACCCTAAATCAATCATGTGTATAAATAATTCTATTTCTGTATGCAACTAACATTTTATTTTAATGCAAAAAAAGTTTACATGGGACCCTGCCATCGATGATGCCATTAGGTCGGTATGGGATGCCCTAGCTGCACGACGATACTCTGACATGCTTCATCGTTGGAGGAAGTTCGATCAGCATCCTATGCATATGCCAAAGGATTTATGGTACGAGTGGCAGCAAGTGTGGCAGTCAGAGGCCTAGCGCAGGAGGTCCTCCGCAGCTAGCATAAACCTTCAATCCGAGAAGGGTGGTCCAGGCACAGGTTTCTCCTGCCACACCTCGGGTTCCATTTCCATTCGGGAGCATCGATGTCGTATGGTAAGAAAACATAATTAACCAACTTACTTTTTATTTCATTTACAAATACTTACATTTGTTATCTATTTTCTATTTATGTAGACTATGCAGCAGGGCATAGACCTAGGAGAGTATCAGTTGTTTAAGGCGACACACACAAAGGACGGTTCCTGGGTCAATACATGGTCAAAGTAAGTTAGAGTTAGGATTTGCTTCTAAAAACTTAATGAATATTTTTTTATTTCCATACTTCCTATATAACCATTTTTTCTATTTCTCCTAGGCATGGGTGGATGAGCTGTTCTCCCAGGCATCATAGGTTGACTCTACTGATGGGGAGACGTCCATCAAGCTTTCACCACAGGAGTCTTGATGGATATTCTTGGAAGCTATTGGTGCCCATCCACATGACCGTAGAGTGTATGGTCTGGGCACCAAAGCTTCCAGATACTTTCCTATTTCAGGCTCTTGTTCGCATCATATTAGATCCAGCGATGTTCCTGTTGAGCACATCAATGAGATGAGGCAATCCATTACAGATCAGGTTCGGCAGGAATTTTAGCAGGAGCTTGCCGATCTCAAAGCACAGCAAGAGCATACTTTGGCACTTCAGCAACAGCTTACAGACATAAGAGTACAGCAGAAGCATACTTTGGCACTTCAGCAGCAGCTTACAGACATGAGAGTACAGCAGGAGCATACTTTGGCACTTCACCAATAGCTTACAGACATAAGAGCATAGCAGACCGTGGATCGACAGCACATGTGGTAGTTGGTTCGCTTGATGTCACATAACACAGCATCTTCACTCTCCGATACATCCCAGCTTTCACCACGTGATGCACCGCAAGACGATTAATGTTATTTTTACTTTTCTATTTTGTATACATTATTATTATTTATATTTTATTTATGTAATGAATCGAAACTTATCTTCTACTCTGCTTTATTAAAAAAATTTCAGACTTTTTTGCAATTTGAATGTCTATTTAGTGAATTAACACTAGCATCTATTTTAAATTATCATGTCTCTTTTATAGCATGAATTATATTTGTATAAGCAGGTTTAAATTCTACTTTTTAGTTAATTATTTAAAAAAATTATTAAATATTGCGATGCCCTAGCGATGCAAATGCGTCGCTAAACCCTAAACCCAAAATAGCGATGCATTCAGTACGTCGCTAAATAGTGACGCATTAATGAGTCACAAATGGGTCACGACGCATTAAGTGCATTGCTAAATAGTGACACATTATTTGCGTCACTAAATAGTGACGCATTTGTGACACAATAATGTGTCACTATTTAGTGACGCATTCAAGCATTACTGCTCACTAAATAGCTACACAGAAAATGCATCCCTAAATAGCGATGCATTAGTGACATATTCAGTGCGTTGCTAAATAGCGATGCATTTGTGATGCACGAACCCTTTACCGACCGATCAGTTAGCGACGGGGCTTTGGCGTCGCAATAGCGTCGCTAAACTTAATTAGCGATGCATTTTTTTTGTTTAGCGACGCATTTTGGGTGTCGCTAAAAGTTAAATTTCTTGTAGTATGATGAGTCATGGTTATGGCACAAAAGGTTTGGACACTTGAATTTTTAAAGCTTGAGAAGTTTATATTAAAAGAATATGGTGTATGGTCTACCAGCAATACATGACAAGGAAGAACCTTGTGAATGATGTGCACTTGGAAAACAACATAGATAGACATTTCCAAAAGAGCATGTATGGAGAGCCAAAGCACCATTGGAGCTTATTCATACTAACAACATATGAAAACTCTTTATGCATGTAACATCTACTTCATTATTTTTATTGATGACTATTCAAGGATGACATGGGTATATTTTATGAGACATAAATCAGAGGCATTTCTGATTTTAAAAAGTTTAAAAATCTTGTGTAAAGATAAAGTGGGCATTATATCAAGGTGCTGAGAAGTGATAGAGGTGGTTAATATAATTCAAATGAATTTGAGAAATTTTATGAAGATGATGGTGTACAAAGATAATTTACTGTTGGCTATACCCAGAGCAAAATGGAGTCGCAAAAAAGAAGAATCATACTATTGTTGAGATGTCTAGATCTATGCTCAAAGATAAAGGCCTTCCAAATTCTTATTGGGCAGAAGCAGTGATACAGCAGTTTATCTAATGAATAGATGTCCAACAAAAGCTCTTCAAAATATGACACCATTTGAAGTCTAGTATGGTAGAAAGCCTTCAGTGAAGTATTTTAAAATCTTTGGATGTGTGTGCTATGTACATATTCCAAAGAAAAGGAGACATAAACTTGATGAAGTAAGTGAAAAATGTATCTTTGTTGGATACAGTTCTAAATCAAAAGGTTGCAGACTTTTTAGCTTGAAGCAAAATCAAGTGATCATAAGAAGAGATGTTATTTTCAATGAAAAATTACTTGGGATTGGAAGCAAAAGAAAGTTGAAGAAAATATTATTCCTCTTGACGAAGAAATCTATGATGCTTAAAATAAAGAAAATGAGGTTGAAGGTTCACCACAAACTTTTCCAAATATAAGTCCATTTTCAACTTCAAGTTCAAGTTCATCTTCAAGTTCCACTCCTAAAAAATGAGAAGATTAAGTGATATTTATGCTTCTTATAATTTCTGCATGATTGAGCCTGATATTTATGAAAATGCTATGCATGAAGAAGTATGGAAAAGGCAATGCAAGAAGAAATCAATATGATTGAGAAGAACAAAACTTGGGAATTAGTGAAGAAACCAAGTGATAAGGAAGTCATTGACTTGAAGTGGATTTACAAAACAAAACACAATCCAGATGGCATCATTCAAAGACACAAAGTAAGATTGGTAGCAAAGGGATACTCTCAATTACCTAATATTGATTATCAAGAAACTTTTGCATCCATTGCTAGATATGATACAATTAGAACTCTTATTTTTGTAGCAGCACATAAAAGTTGGAAACCACACCAACTAGATGTAAAGTTAGCATTCTTGAATGGAGTATTGGAAGAAAAATTTATGTTGAGCAACCTCAAGGCTTCATCATCAAAGGTCAAGAAAGCAAGGTATACAAGTTGAAAAAAGCATTGTATGGAATAAAGCAAGCATCCAGAGCATGGTACTTTCAACTTGATGCCTACTTCAATGAAAAAGATTTTCTAAGAAGTCCAAGTGAACCAACACTTTATGTGAAGAAGCAAGATAATGATATTCTCATTGTCGCTCTTTAAGTTGATGATTTAATTATTACTGGTAACAATGAGAATATGATTTTGACTTTCAAAAGTGATATAATAAGAAAATATGAAATAAATGATATAGGATTGCTGCATTATTTTTTAGAAATTGAAAGTAGTCAAAGAAAAGATGGTATCTTTATCAGTCAAAGAAGTATGTAGAAGGCATTCTCAAGAAATTCAAAATGAAAAATTGTAATAGTGTGAAAACACCTTTTGTGGTAAATGATAAGTTGATGAAGATGACGAAAGTGGTGAAGCCAATGCACAATTATATAGAAGCATTATTGGATGTTTATTATATTTAACAATTACAAGGCCAGACATAATATTTGCATCAAGTTTACTATCCAGATTTATGCAAAAGCCAAGTAATATTTATTTGGACAAGCAAAAAGAGTCTTGAGATGCATCAAAGGTACTAAAGATTATGGGATCATGTATGAAAGAAACAATGATGATATTGTGAAGTTATTTGGGTTGTGTGATCGTGATTGGGCTAAAAGCATTGATGACATGAAAAGCACATCAGGTTATGTATTCTTTTATGGATCACGTGTCATATCTTAGCATCCAAGAAGCAAGATACAGTGGCATTATCTTCTTTTGAAGCAGAATATATTTCAACAACTTTGGTAGCACAACAAATAATTTGGTTTAGAAGAATACTTGAAGATATGGATGAAAAGCAAGAAGAAGCTACTACTCTGCTATGTGACAATAAATCTACTATTTCTATGACAAAGAATCCTATATATCACAGCTGCACCAAGCATATCAAAATCAAGTATCATTTCATTAGAGATGTGGTAGAAGAAAAAGAAATTGAAGTCAAGTATGTGAAGACTGAAAATCAAATTGCAGATATGTTCATCAAAGCACTACGCAAGAAGAAATTCGTTCACTTTAGAGATCTCATGAGTAACCAAGAACAACCATTAAATGGGAGTTTAAAATATAAAGGTTGTTAGTTTTTAGTATTTTATTTTATTTTATTTAGTCTGAGTTGGGCTTTTACATAATGGGTCTATTTTATTATGCTTTGGTATGATAATCTTATATGGATAAGAAGTATTATGTTTATCCGTAGAACTAAAAATAATATTTATATAGAGATGTGCTTAATAAAATTTTAAATCTATTTTTCTTCTTAAGAGAATTTTTTTTTCTATTCTAATTTTTTTAAAAAAATAATCTATGTTGAAAACAATCCCAACACGTATGATATAGGATAGAACATTGCAAAGCATATTGATTAGAAGCTAAAAAATTATTTTTTTAAAAAAAATAAAAAAATTATTATATTTTGCAAGAGACGAAGAATGCTTCAGGTAGAAAACCTGTGTCTTTTAAGCTAAGGTCCACCAACTGCGTTCAGGCTTAAGATAAAATCCCTGAAGGACAAAGGCTCTGAGAGGTAGCTTGTGAGGTGCCCTTTTTATCGGTGGATAATTTAGCTAGTAATATTAAAGCCAACGTCCCATCGCCGATGGCCTCGGATTGTAGATAAAGGTGAATGCAAGGCCCAACTTTGGAGGCATGAACGACGGACGGCCAGACGAAGTTAAAATCACATTGAAAAAATCTTCTTGCATCGCATACGATGCAGCAGGAGGCTGAACCAGCACGAAACGTAAAATAAAGGCCTTCAACCGTGCGAGATCCACGTGGCCACGTATTGCATTGCAATGAATTTTGTATGGCCAAGGTTGCATGAGGCCCTTTTAGGATTGAATACGGATTAGATAGTAATATATTTATATTTATATTTATATTTTTAAATAAATATAAATATGAATATAAATATTAAATAGATATTAAAATTTATGTGAATATTTATTCTAAACGGATACGGATACGAATCGGATATCAAGCATATCCATATTTATTATATACGGATATGGATACGAATCGAATATCAAGCATATCCATATTTGTTATATACAGATACG
The DNA here is from genome assembly GCA_900491605.1 of Calamus simplicifolius. Lineage (NCBI taxonomy): Eukaryota > Viridiplantae > Streptophyta > Magnoliopsida > Arecales > Arecaceae > Calamus > Calamus simplicifolius. The sequence continues at coordinate 139,570 of UESW01001908.1, forward strand.
GATACAATCGGATATCAACCATATCCATATTTGTTATATATGGATATGGATATGAATCGGATATTAAGGTAGTGTTTAATACAAAAATGCTATCCTATACCATATGGTATCGATCTATATTATCCAATTTTGAATAGCACTATGTCTAGAAATGAGAAAAGATATAGAGAGCATATCTCCATATTTGGTAGGTATTTTACTACATCACTTATAATATATTAAATATATTAAACCATCGATAATTTTAGGTACTAGTTTTGCAAACCTTTATTTTTAGGTTTATCTAATTTAAGTTCATATATTAGTTGAGCTAAAACTTATTACCATGTTATATCATATCCTATATTATTATTTCTGAATATTCTTATACTGTTCTTGCATCCACTTTCATATCATTACCTGTGCTAGATTGAAAAAAAATATGTATCCGTATCCGAATTCGATTATCTTTTGGATTAAATATCTGAATTTGTATTCGAATCCGATTAAACTGCAAAATAAAAAATTTGTATTCGTATCCGCATTTATATTCATATCTTTATCCAATTATCTTTTAAATTAAATATTTAAATTTATATTCGAATCTGATTAAATTATAAAATAAATATTTAATTTTAATATAATTCGAATACAGAGAGGAATACGATCGTTTATTCAATCCATTCATTGCCTTAGGCCTTCTCGATGGTTCCACATGTGCAAGGCATCAGCTGTCTCATGTCCAACGCTCCGTACCGGAGCACCGTGATGGAGCTGGACGTCTCGAAATCGCCGCCTCACGCTGAATCTAAAGCTCACTGGAGCGCCCGTGACGGAGTCCTCGATGGTCGGTCGCAAACCCCTCGTTTTGCGTGCATCAGGCTCTCTGAATGGTTTAATGCTGCTGCCAGCTGCCTCCTGTCCGGTGGTCTCCTACTGGAGCGCCCGTGGGGTTACTGTAGGCCTAAAAATCCGCTACCTTTTGTCGCAATGCCCCACGCTGAACCTAAAAGTCACCGCATTAATTTATTTTTTTTTATTGTTTCTTATGCTACTTTCCCGCTTTGCCTAACAATCAGCGCGCTCATGATGGATGCAGCAAATCTTTTCTTTTGCCTTATCGCAAACCCATAACCAATCAAGATAACCCACCGTTGGCTCGCATGCTTCTTGCATGATTGCTCTGGCCACATGGAGGCAGGTTGCAGCAGGATCGACAAGGACCCAGGTCGCCATGCTCTCAGCCTTCACGCCTGTAGGTTGCTGCGCCCTCATCGCAATGCGCTGTCAGTGAATCCAAGTGAGAACCCATTTTGTACGCGGCATGCATATCACCGCGCTTGATTCTTTATCCATGAAATCTTTACCACGCCCTCAATCTCATCCGAAGCGTGTTAGCATTTAAAAATATTATGCTATTTGCTCTATGATTGTTCTGCAGCCTATGTTCACATGGGCACAGGTTACTCGATTCAGCCTTTAATCATTCCTAGCTTACACTGTCAGAAGTTGACGCCTGTGCTTCCGCTTGTGGACATTTTTAAACTATTTGCAGTGCGCACCCATGTTGTTTTATTTGATTGTTGTCAAGTCTATGGCTCCACAACTTTACGCTGCTGTTGCAGATAAGACTCGGCATTTGTTCGGACAATCATGGTATTTGAACGGAAGCGTCTTTGTGCGCAGTCTGGCGCATATATGAGCATGCGTGCCATGATTTGTTGGATGGAGCGTATTTTATATAAGCTTTCGCATGTATATATAATCAATGAGCATATTTGTTGTGCATTTTTATGCATAAAAATAATGTAAACTTTTTTTTTTTTAAATAAATTCATGCTTTTCTTTTAGGTTAAGATTTATCTTTGTTCAGATAATCATGTTCTTTGGTATCTGAGGTTATTTGATGGTAACATTTATGGTACCAATAATGATGCAAAGTATATTATCCGGTTCAATAATGAAAGACTCATGATGATCGATAGAACATTTTTTTCAAGCCTAATTTGTTTCGAAAGCAGAGCTCAGAATAATTTAAAATAGTATTAATTAGCAAAGTAATTCAACCGCTATGGACTCAAAGAATCTTCATTAAAGAAATTTTTTTCATTGTTACTAAATGATCCAGGACAGAATGAAACACAATGTTATACATCCATTCCTTTATGATATTTAGCAGCTCCTACAGGATTCAACTGTTACCGTAGTCCGCCATATATACAAAGAGGTAAACTGTGTGGCTGATTAGATTACTTTTTTTTAATTCATCATTAATTTCATTGAATGAAGTTGGTTTTAGAAAGATAAAATTTCATCCCTTTTTTTGATATATTTTTTCTATGATTTTTGAACTGTTCTGGCACCAGAATAATATGATGACCTATCTGTATATATATATATATATAAAAGAAAAAAAAAAAGAAGAATGAGAAGGGCCTGTGATATTTTTCGGAGCTAACACGTACGGCTCCACGCCAATCTTGATCTTGTGGTGTACACAATAAAAGCAAGCACGTAGATAATGCTGACATTTTATATCCCGACCATGTAACTAATTAAATATCTTAATTAATTTTATAACATTTCAATACCTCATCTAAAATAATTTGTGAGAAACTATAAGTTAGGACTATACCTGGTCTCAACCAAAAACAATATAGTTAAAATTTATTTTTTAATTTTTTAAAATCTTATAAAAATATCTAATATCTGCACAATCCGCATCAATTTGTAGCTAAATACGTGCTGACTTCAACTTTCAGTCCTGAGAAGATGGTGGCATCAAGTATTTAAGAAATTTCTTGAAGCATGATGTTATAATTTTTTAAGATTAATTCATACACAAGGTATTATGTTGTAGAAGCAAAAGGGATTGAATAATGACGGTTAATATCCACTTTCTGTATTCACATGCATCAAAAAAGAAAAAATCATCTAAATATCTCTTTTACTGATTCTATTTAAACTTGTAAAGCATTCACAAAATTGTTTAAAAAATAAATGATCAGTATTGACTTAATTTATTAGGAACATCTAATTTTTAACTATATTTATATTTATATTTATTTAAATAATTGATGATATATATTTTGATATTTGATTCATATTAATAATTATTTTTATACAATAAAAATCATATGAGCATTGATTAACTGGATCAATCTGTATCGGATTTGTTTCTAGCCTGTTGTTTGTTAGTACCAATGGCAAGTGACACGCCACCAACGAATGCTGGAAATGATATGATTTAAACTTTTGTTTTTGTTTTTGTTTTTTTTTTTTTAAAGTGTCTTGAGATTCGAAAGCCCATATAGGCGTGAAACATGCAGCAGGGGATAAAACTAAAGAACAAGCATCATCCAATCTTCAGGACCAGAAATCGGAATGATGACCAACCAGGGCAACTACCCAATCAGCCACTGAGTTAGCTTCCCGGTAGATATGTCTCACCTGAACTCTAGTAGCCTGATGGAGCAAAGATCTGATGTCACATAACACCGGGTTAGCAGGCTCAGGGTCGCCGATGTCCTACCGTAGCCAACGCACCACAGTGAAGGAGTCCCCTTCAATAATAAGATGGCAGCTGCCCAGACTACGGATAGCATACGTTATGCCAGCCCACGCTGCATATAACTCAGCTAGTGGTACTGACAGGTCAAGAGAGCCAAAACCACCAGCTGCAATCATCAATCCATCCGGGTCACGGATCACGAAAGCCGATCCAGCCAACCGACTTTGAACACTGCCATCAAAGTTGATCTTGACAGATCTTAGTGGGGGTTCCCAAGAAACGTAGACCGTACGCCGGTGCATTGCCGCAGCAGCAAGGGGAATCCCAGATACTAGGTCTATCAGCATCAAGGCCAGACTGATGGAGTATATACTCAGCAGAGAAGGACAGGGCTTACCGGAGCGTAATGTGGGAAGGGGTACTGTCATCGGAGAAAATTTTTTGTTCCGAGACAGTCAAACCTAGTAAGCAATATAAGCGGCCGAAGAGCTCAATCGCTGCATGCCCCCTTGAACGTCCTGCCGAATCATATTCAAAAAAATAGAATGACAAGAGCCACTACTATCACTTCAGCACTGAAATCCTGCTGCCTGCCAGACCAATCTGATATTGTCGCACATAAAAATAGCGTGGTCAGCAGTCTCCTCTGCCAATCCGTATAAGGGGCAAATAGGCTGGATCATCATACCCCTGGATGAAAGCAAAGAGCAAGTTGGAAGATAGTCACAAGCCAGCTTCCAAATGAACAGTCGCACTCTATGGTGAATAGGAAGCTTCCAGATCCACAGGACATCCAGCATATGCATAGCCTGTGGCCTATACTCCTGGATAAGGTCTTGAATCGGAGCACGAGTCGTATAGGATCTTCTCCATAGTCTGATATCCGAGGCACCGTCCGAATAAGGGTGATGGAAAGAATACGTCGGGATAGCTCTGCCCCAAATAAAGTGGAAACCCAGGAGGCATGCCAGACAGTGCGATCCTGAGCAATTAGGTCACTGACTCTCATACCACTAGCATTGTCAGTGCTCACAAATGTAGGCCATCGGGACAAAGGAAAATCAGTCACCCACGTATCCCTAATCACATCAACAGAAGTACCATCCCCTATCATCCACGAGACATGGGGTAGAATATTCTGAGCATGATGACACACCTCTTTCCAGAAGAAAGAGCAGGCACGAGTAGGCTAGGGAAGTGTATAAGTGGTCCAATCACCATACTTTGCACGCATAAATGAGCTCCATAAACAGTCAGGTTCAAGCAAAAATCTCGTCGCGTGCCTGGCAGCCAGCGCCTCCCTCCTCATAATGAGGGACTGAATCCCAAGTCCTCCCTCTGAAATCGGCATACAGGCAACATCCTAAGCCACCAGGTGGATCCCATGACCATCCTGCATCGAACCCCAGAGGAAGTCTCTAAACCATCTCTCCATCCGCCTCAAGCAGGTCACCGGAACGGCTGCGTTAGATAGAATGTAGAGGGGAAGAGAAGTGAGGACAAAACGAATAAGGGTGAGTCTGACCATTATAGATAACCCTGTGACCTGCCACCCATCCATCCGAGCATGGACCCGGCGTTCAAGGTCAAGAAAGTCAGAACAACGCGACCGTCTCCCTGTAATAGAAATACCCAGATAGGAAATCCAATCCGTCTGAACAGAGATACCCAACCTCCGCTTAATGATCTGTCTCAAGGGAGGACTAGTCTTCGGGCTGAAGCAAATCATAGATTTATCAAGATTAACTTTATGCCCAGAAGTCCTGTAGTAAGACTGAATAACTGAAGCAAACACCGTAGCATTACTTAAAGTGGCTCTCCCCACCAAGATACAGTCATCAGGAACGCACAAGTGAGATTTATAAGCACACATACTGCATCTAGCAATGCAACAAGTCTTTTCCTTGCGATTTATTACTATTTAGGGGTACGAGGGGCTGGCTCGACAATGATGGGCAAGTCAATTCTCTCTTTCTCTCTCGACTTCATAAAGGATCCAACAGTGAGTGAATTTTATCGGCTCATCCATGAATAAAAAGTAATGATATGCATGAGTGAATCTCAATTCTTTATTGCCGCATCGTTGTAAACTAGTTTTATTTTGGCTGGTTGTATATATATATATATATAATTGTTTTGAGAACATGCATAACCATGATGGACAGTAAAAATCACTGTTGTGAACCTTTTATTATTATCAAAATTTTAAAAGTTTATATAACAACTTAATAGATGAAAGATAATTAAAATATACATCTCATTCCATTGATTATTACTATCTAATTAAAAAGATAATTAAGATAATTAAAATATACATCTCATTCTATTGATTATTAAATATGCCACATGCCGAGTCCACATTTCATTTCTTTAATCTCTTGGGACTTGGGAGCCTGATCGATGATCTCCTATAAATTGGGCCAACCCACCAAGGTCGAAGCCACCAAACTCGAGGTAGCCTCTTCACTCTGGCCAAAGCTCACCACATGGCTCTTCTGAGTGCAGTTCCCAGTGCCGCAACCAATGCTGCTCCCCATCTCCCTAGACTTGGCAGCAAGAGAGCTTGGTTGCCTCCTCTTGGAGGGAAAGCCTGGCAACCTCTTTCTGCTAATAAGACCTCCCACTCTTCTGGTGTCTGTCGCTCAAAGCTGGGAGGTTCGGCTGCAGTTAATGATGTGGTGCAGGCCAAGCCTTCTGTTCTTTTGGGGAGGTCGAGCTTCCCTCCTGGGTTCACCTTTGGAGCTGCTTCCTCTGCCTTTCAGGTCACCCCGACCTTCTAAAACGATGGTCAAAACCATGGCCTTTCTATAAACAATTACAATATATGTAATCGGATTGAAGCATATAACATGTTTGCTTTTCTTTTATCATCATCTTTTATTATTATTATTATTTTGTCCCCTTCCCTTGCTATGTTGGCTGGTGATCATTGTCTTTTTTCAGAAAATCCAAGTGACTGAAAACACCTTCAGCTTTTTTGTTGCATATCTCAATTACTCGAACTTGAATCTTCCCGTTATATTTCCGTCATATATTATTATTCTTGGACATTCTCTCTCTGATGTATATTTTGTACTCTCTCTCATCAATTATTTTGACCGTGTTATGAGTGCAGATAGACGGTGGCGTGGATTCGAGGGGGCCCAACATATGGGACACGTTTTGCCGCGATTTCGCAGGTCTCTTGCTTTGACTCCTTTTTCTTTACCACTGTCGTCTCACTCCTTTTGTTGGGAACCGGCCACCCGAGTTGGTAGTGGCTCAAATCTTTGATACGGCCTCACGCAAGCACACCGCTCTCAGACCGGCATTGGTTCACTCTTTAAAACTTTATTAAATTAAGAAAAATAGTGCTATAAATCACATCAGAACAGATTGCAAAACGCAACATATTTTGAGATCTATGTCAGTTTCCAAATGTTAAAGTCTGGCACAAGGATTGCTGATGGATCTGAAAGAAAAATTTTAGTTTCTAATGAGTAATTAAAGGATCTTAACCGCAACTTTTTGATTTGTCGCTGCCCTCTCCAAGCCATGCCAGATGCCACAGCTTTTTCCAAGCAAAAGAGTAAACATATTGCTCCATGATTCAAGTTTTGAAATCTCTCGTGTTCATATTTTTCCTCAGAAAAAGGTATAATGCTACTTTATGGGCATCATTCTGTTAGGTTTCATTCGCTTGAATATTCTAACACGAGAAGAAAAAGAGAAGTTCATTAATGCATGATGGAGTGATATTATAAGAATCACATTACAAGATCAAATTAAAAATGAAGAGGCACTCATCATCCTGACATGGATTTGCGTTATAATCTCCATTCATATGCTTTTCTTCAAAAAAAGATGGTACTTTTTGATCTCTAGCAGATAGACAAAACAATTGTATCAACTAAAACTTGGGACGGCTCTTATCAACTGTACATTTAAGTCACATGATAACAGTCATTCCCTCCCCTATTTTTGAGAAGTAGGGCCGAAGGAATTATTTTATTTATTGACAAAGAGAACAAGTTAACCACCATTCAGTGGACAAGTTAATCTTCACATATGTTATTCGCCCTTGTCTGTCTTTTAATTTGTTTACATCACTATCATATACCTTTCTGTAATGATAACTAATATGATCATATTCATTGCGCCTTCTTGGTGCACTCTTTCTACCACCCAGCATAATACATCTTTGTGAAGCACGCTAACCTTTTTATGCACTAACATGATACTTCTTTGTCATGGACTAACAAAACCCTTCATGTTATGCTATTTCGTGCATCTGGCCTCCTTGGTGCACTGTTGTTACCACACAACATAATACATCACAACTTTTTGAAGCATGCCAACCTTTGTTCATTGTCATTTTGTGAAGCATGCTAACCTCTGCTTATTGTCTGCATGTACTAACATTTCTTCTTATACCATACTACACCATTGGGTCAAAAAAAATAGTTCTAGAGAATGATGGTCATATTAGCTTAGTCAACAGTACTTGACATTCTTCTTATGTGTTCAGACAACATAGGATTTTGACTTGTGTTTAAACTAGTCATTTAGGATAATGTTTGCCGATAAAGTAACCAAAGCAACAGCAGATAAATATACCATACCAATGCTAGGCGAGATTAAATAGCCAAGTTCCTCTGAAAGGAAGGCCATGCAATGGCTCGTTAACACCTATGAGCCAATAGTGCTGTGGAGGTAGATGTCGAGTCATGCATGTGTAGATGGTTAGCAACCAAGTCTTTCATTAGTGTAATTCTTATGCATGTAATTAAAAATTATAGGTTTGCTTTCGCATCAACATGTGTGCATTTATTATGCCTTGGTTGATGGTGAGATTGACCCAACATGAATCTATGGACCCAAGTAAACAATCCAATCATAATTATGCACCACAAAAAAATTCGATTAGCCACCCAATAGCAAATAACCTTTAATTTGCTTGACATCTTTTTTGAATTAAAGATATTGTTCTTTTAATTCTTGGCAGACAAAATTGCTGATAAAAGTAATGGGGATTTAGCAGTGGATTCATACAATCTCTACAAGGTGAAAACACTAGAATATATTATCTAAAATTTGTTTTAGTTTTTTTTTTTTTGCCACCTTTTCTGTTATCAAAAAGGGAGATTTTGAAGATTTTATGTATCATTGTAGGAGGATGTGAAGATACTAAAATATATGGGCATGGATGCCTATAGATTCTCCATAGCTTGGTCAAGGATTTTACCAAGTAAGTTTTAACTCAATGCAATATTTTCTTTGATAAAATTGATCCACACTGAAGCCCTACTTTGTTTCTATCAAGAAATGGGGAATCTTTCTCTCTCTCTCTCTCTCTCTCTCTCTCTCTCAAGTGCACCAATTTGCTCTATATGCAGAGGGTTCAGTGAAAGGTGGAATCAGTAAAGAAGGAATTCAATACTACAACAATCTCATACTACAACAATCTCATCAATGAGTTGAAAGCTAATGGTAAAATTAAAAGAAACTTTTTATTATTTTTGATTTTTGGTTTAATTATGATTTTTATTATTCAAAATAACTTTATTATTATAGGTATCGAGCCCTTTGTGACATTATTTCATTGGGATGTCCCGCAAGCCCTTGAAGATGAGTATAGAGGTTTCTTGAATTATAAGATTGTGTAAGAACCTCGTTTTAGTAATAAATTTTTTCTTTAATTTATTTATATACAATATTTTACCTTTTGATTTAATATTCATTGTTTACTGGCCCACTAATATATTAGAATAGACATTATACTGATTAATTTTATGAGTTCAACGGCTATATCCAAGGCCGCTAATTGTCCATGGTTCATTCAATGTGATCCAATGCTTGACCCTATCTCCAAATTCTTGAGATTAGGTATTGGGTGAACAAGGTTGTTCTTGGAACAAGAGATTAGCCAACTCTGGTTAATACCTTCAGCATTTTGTCAGAGCCAACTTTGGCTACCATCTTGTCAAGGCCAGCTACGGCGAACCTCTTGTAAACCAATATCAGTTGTAAGCTTTCAGCTTTCAGTTTCAGAAATTCAGTACTAGTTTCTATGCAACTTCAATTATTAGTTTTTCAGTTTTCAAAAATGTTATGCAAACATTTTCTTTCTGGGGGAAGGGAGGAGTTGGGCAACAGTTGCTTTTACAGTTTTACAATTGCTTTTATTGCTTTTATTGCTTATTCATTTTTGCACAAGAGCACCATTCCTTCACACGAAGGAAGTTAGCTAAGCATGGACAACTTGGTCCAAACGCTTAGATGTTAGCATAAATTGGCACAACTTCTTTGGTAAGAGTAGTGTTAGGAAACATAGATTCCTAACTTTTAAAACACATTAAGTGAAAAAAATATTAGTTAAGCGGGCTTCTTAATTATCCATTAGGTTCTTAGGAAACGTTGGTAAACGTGAGACCATTGGTAAGCGCCAGTAGTGAGGTAAGATCGGCAGTGTTTTCGGCTGTAGACCAATCATCAACCCTAAGAAAGAAATGGACAAAATAATTAAGAAATTAATTAAGGTTCAGAAGCTTAGTTTGTTAGAAAAGTTAGAAAACTATGAATCTGAAAACCCAGACTCAAACCAAGAATAGGCCATGAACATGCTGACCCAGTTAGCTTCCAGGATACAAATAAACTTAAAAAATAATAAAATCCCAAAAATCAAGTACAGCCAGATCTACAAATTAGGAACCTTTGATCCTCTAGAAGAATGCAGACTATAGAGCATAGTCTACCCATTAGACTGTTAGAACAGTATTAGACTCTTTAGAGACGAAGACCTTCAGTCATTCAGTACAAAGTTTAGGTACATTCATGTAGCGGTAGTATAAAGTCGATCATTCCAAACCATAGGCTAGGCCTAGACAAACCTGTATTCATTGCCTTAAAAGATCGATGGTTCCATGAGGCAAAGGATGAAGTACTCTGTCATCAGTACCAATGTCAGTTGGGGACCAATCTACTTTAAGAATTACCCCAATCTCAGCATAGAAATAGATAGAGCCATTAAGGACTTTCTAGTCTTAGACATCAAAGCCTCGGGCTACTTTAAGAATTACCCCAATCTCAGCATAGAAATAGATAGAGCCATTAAGGACTTTCTAGTCTTAGACATCAAAGCCTCGGGCTATGAAAACATAAACCCAAAGTTTAACCATTCAGTGTAGTCTACATAATAGTTTATAAAATGATGACGACTAGAATCAATGCCAAAGGAATAAGGAAGATTCAAAAGGACCTACCTTATTTCTGGCAACAGATGAAAAGCATCAAGCCATGGTGCCACAGATGTATGACTGGCAAGATGTGGAAATCAGAGATAATTGGATATTAGAACTGATCCAATCATCCAAAAAATCAGTTAGAAAAAACCAAACAGTTAATGAAATTACCCAAGATGATAAAGGAAATGTTAGACACAACTTCAGAAGGTCCTACAGTTTAAGGACACCCAGATTCGGAATAGAAGAAGCTAGTAGCACTAGCTCTAGAAACTTGAAACTCAAGGGAGTTGACCTAGAGTCCAATGTTCCTTGTATTATGAAAATACATAATACAGTCCAACTCACTCTCAGATGAGGGATGAAATTTCCAACCAGTTAAACATGATCTCTAAGAAATATGAAATAAATAAAGAAAAAATCAGGAAAGACTTTTTCTCAAAACAAAACAAAGACAAGGTTGAATGGCTCTGGGAAGCCACAAGTGTGGAAGAAAGAGAAGCTCTGAAATAAGAGTATTATAGTTGCATGAATTTAATAGAGATGGAAATCCTTTACTTTACATGGCTTAAGATAGCATGTAAAAATAAGGAAATCACAGATAAGTATTTTACATGGCTTAAGCTTAAAAATAAAGAAACCACAGATAAACGTCCTTTCAAATCATTGGGAGTAATTTGGAAGACTACATATAACAGAGAGATTAACTCAGAATATATTCCTCTGGAGGAATGCCAGATCAATTACAAAAACCAGACCTTGATCACTTCTCCATTGAAGCATCTCAAACCAAAACAAGAACAGTCAACCAAGTAGCCACTGCTAGTGAAGTCAGAAAGATAATCCAATAGAACAACTACAGCAATCAGCTATTACACACTAAGTCAAACCAATTTACGACCAATAGCGAGAAGAGAAACATACCCATCGATCTCACAGGAGTGATTGATGACCCAGAATTAAGAAAAGAATACGCTAAAAGACTCAAGCATAGACCTAAGAAAGAAACTCTAAGTCCACCAGAAATAATCAGAGAAAAGAAACAAGAAGAAAAACCTAAGGTAGAACCGGCTCATCAATCCAAAAAGGAAGATGAACAGATAAAACAAGAAATCAGAAGATTACAGTCAGAAATACAAAAACTAAGAAAATTAGATAAAGGAAAGGAAATGCTTTTGGAAGAAGCAGCAGCAAGAAATGAACAAGATAATCATCTAAAAGAAATCACAACAGTCAGAATATAGAATGGTACATTAAAGTTACTTTAGTAGTCAGGAACGAAATTAGGAAAACTTATGCTCTAGTTGACTCAAGAGCAGACATGAACTGTAACCTGGAAGGATTGTTTCCTAGAAACTGTTATAAAAAAACCACAGAAAATCTTTATGCAGCCAATAATGAAAGTCTCAAAGTAAGATACAAGATTTTGGACGTACATGTCTGTCTGCTTTAAAACAACTTTTATCGCAGTCAGAGATATCCAGACAGTTATTTTAGGAACATCATTTTTAACACTCCTCTACAAGATGGAGATTGGTAAAAATGATATTACAATCTATGTCCTAGGTAACCCAGTTACCTTTAGATTCATGAACCCTATCGAACCCAAAAGGGTTAACCAACTAAAAGATTTCAGTATCCAGAAGATACAATCCTTAGAAAATAAAAAATAACAACTCAAAAGAAGAAATCAGGATGAACAGAATAGACAGAATCAAAGAAATTCAAGAAAAATTAGAAAAGAAGTTATGCAGTTAAAACCCTACAGCCTTTTGGGATAGAAAGAAACATCAAGTTAGTCTACCTTACATCAAAGACTTTAGAGAAACCAAAATTTTGACAAAGGCTAGACCCATCCAGATGAATTCAGAGCTGTTAGAGTATTGTAAAAAGAAAATATCAGAACTTCTAGATAAAAGGCTTATTAGGCCAAGTAAGTCCCCATGGTCTAGTTCATCCTTTTATGTTCAGAAAGCCTCAGAAATAGAAAGAGGAACACCTAAATTAGTCATAAACTACAAATCCTTGTATAAGGTTTTAGAATGGATTAGGTATCCAATACCTAATAAAAAGGACTTATTATCCAGAGCAAAAATATTCTTCAAATTTGATATGAAATCAAGATTTTGACAAATTCAGATTACCGAAGCAGATAGATACAAAACAACCTTTACTGTGCGCTTCGGACATTATGAGTGGAATGTAATGCCCTTCGGGTTAAAAACACTCCGAGTGAGTTCCAAAACATGATGAATGAGATTTTTAACCAATCCACCCAGTTCATAATTGTCTATATTGACAATGTCCTTATCTTTTCAAAAGACTTAGATCAGCATGTTAAACACATCAGACTCTTTCATAACCTAGTAAAACAAAATGGATTAGCAGTCTTAGCACCCAAGATTAAAATTTTCTAAATCAGAATCAGATTTCTAGGACACTACATCAGGGAACCATCAAGCCTATTGAAAGGTCAGTAGAATTTTGCTGACAAATTCCTAGATGAAATTAGAGAGAAAAATCAATTACAGAGATTCCTAGGATGTCTTAACTACATAGACTTTATTCCAAGCATAAGAAAGAGAGATTTGGAATCTCTTATTAGAAATGAACATTGCATAAGGAGCCCTAAGAGCCACCCATACTTCTGAGGATAGTACCCTTAAAATCCTAATCCAAGGATTTATCGGATAATTAGAAGGATGGTGGAACAGATATCTTAAACCTGAACATAGAGGACAAATATTAAATAGCACAAAAATTATTGCCAAACCAAACTAATCAGAGATAACAGAAGAACTCAATGGGGTAGATACCCTAATTTATGCAATATACAGATACTTCGTGGGATCAAGAGACACGAAAACAACAAGATGCTTTTAATGAAAGACAAATATTAAATAGCACAAAAATTATTGCCAAACCAAACTAATCAGAGATAACAGAAGAACTCAATGGGGTAGATACCCTAATTTATGCAATATACAGATACTTCGTGGGATCAAGAGACACGAAAACAACAAGATGCTTTTAATGAAACTCAGATGTCCCAAATTACAAGATTTCAGATGGTATAAAGATACGTTTTTATGCAAAGTCTTAGAAAGAGAAGATTGTAGTTCTCCTTTTTGGAAGGAGAAATTCATCTTAGGATTACCTAATCTATTTTCAAAGAAAGTTAGTGAAGCCTTAGCAAAAGAACACCAAGGCAACATTAATTGGGATATTGTCACTTATGGTGATATCTTTGGAATAATTAACAAAATAGGACTTAAAATATGCATTAAAATGAAACTCCAGTCTAAACTAAAAAGAGATGAAATTACAACTAAAAAAGAATGAGGAGGATTTTGTGGGCAATATGGATATGAAATCTTAGTGCCTCCCTCTAAGAAGAAAAAGAAAATTAATAAAAAATTAGAAAATCTAAAATATTATAAAACCAGAATGAACAAATACCCAAATAAGGGAAGAAAAATATTCAAAGAACAAAAGACTAGAGAAGCTCCTAAATGGAGAAAAGAGTGAGAGAGAAAACACCAACTTGCTTTAGGTGTGGAAAGAAAGGTTACTTTAGTAAAAGTTGCAGAAAATATAGAATGGAGAAAAGAGTCCAAGTCTCAACTAAAGAGAGAGAAACACCAACCTGCTTTAGGTGTGGAAAGAAAGGTTACTTTAGTAAAAGTTGCAGAAAATATAAAATATCTCAGATCCAAGGAATGGATATTCCTGAAAACCATAAAGAAAATATACTAGAATTAATACTATCCGATAGTGAAGAACACTATCCCTCAGACTTAGAAGATAACTCAGAAAATTATCAAATTAATCTAATAGAAGAGAATGAGAGCTCATCAGATGAAGAAAAAACCTCCTCTGAAGAATTAGATGAAATTGCACTATGTGGGTGTACCGAAAACCTTAAGATTAATATGATCAGTAACAGAAGAAGTGATTTGCTCATAGACATCGTAGAAAAGACTGACAATCCAGAATTAAGAAAAGAATACCTAGAATAACTTAAAAGAGAATTGCAGTCTAGGCCTAAAAAAGAAATTTTAAGCCTACCAGAAATACCAAGAAGTTTAGCAGATCAAAATAGAAATCAAGAAATTAAAGTCAGACATAGAAAAACTTAAGAAACCAGATAAGGGAAAAGAAGTTTTCAGGAATTAGAAAAAGAAGAACAAATCCAACCAAAATCATTAAAAAAGCCAGAAGTCAATATGATTAAAAATAAAAAACTACTTAACCCAAAAACAAGAAGAAAACCTAGGACTAGAACCAAAAGGAAAGACAGTCAAGAAAATCACATAGATAAAATCTCAACAGAACCACTCAGATGGTATATCAAGATTACCCTCTAAATCGGAAAAGAAATAAACACAATATGTGCCTTAGTTGACACAGGTCAGATGTAAATTGTATCCTAGAAGGAATCTTTTCCGAACCATATAGAGAAAAACCCACAGAAACACTGCAGTTAGCAAACAACGAAAAACTCTAGATAGAATACAAATATCCAGAAGTATACATTTGCCAGGATAATGTTTAGCTATTTAAAACAACCTTTGTCGTCAGTAAAAAGGTCAATTCTATCGTGCTAGGAAAGCCATTTCTAACACTTTTCTACAAAATGAAGATAGATACAAATGGGATAACAACCCAGGTCTCAGGAAAACAGATCACCTTTAGATTCCTATAAACAACCCTAGCCAGAAAACATCAAAAGTCTCAGATTAAAAAAGTTCAGATGTATATTCTAAAAGGATTTAAAAGAAAAAGTATCTTACAGATTTACATGATGCTTTTTGATGAACAATTTTATCAACATTTAAATGAGATTTTAAAAACTCTAATTGAAGAATTTCTTATAGGATCAAAATGTTAGACAAACCAAAAAATATGTCAGACAAGTCCAGGACCAAAGCTTCCTATGCTAAACCTATGGCACTTGTACCATTAACATCTATTACTCTTTTAAGAAACCAATATTCAGCCCTTGCTTCATCCTCTCAAAGTTACTCTCAAGCCACCCAGAAATGGTCACCACCTGGCCCTAAGCCTATTCCAAGTCCAACAAGGCCCAGTCCATCTAACCCTATCTCAGCCAGATCCAGTCCTTCCAGACAAGCTCCAGTAAATCCTTACATCTTAAAACCCTGCTCCCTCATGGTCAAACTCCTAGAAGAAGATGAAATTGGCAGTGGACAGATCCCTAAATTATCCAGGATCTTTCCTTTAGCAAATGAAAAAATTGTTCAGCACTACTTATCCCAAGGCTATCAAGTTCCCTTAAAAATCCAAGAATATTATAAGTTTATTCTAGTAGATACAGACTCTGCTGAAATAACTCACACACCAATACCCAACTCAGAGACAATAGCCTACTCTAAATGCAAAATCATAAAATTCATCACCAAGGAAGAATGGGGAAAGCCATACCAAGCCAGAGTGTTCTCTCAAAGATTTTCTCCTTCCCAGTATAACTACTTTGATTACCAATAAGCATGGTTTAATGCCTTTTACCTTAAGCCCACAGACCATAGCTGGTTTTTCAGTTTTTGCCAAAAGTTCAACAAGAAAATCCCAAGTTGGACCCATAATTGGTGAGTTTACTTTGGATTAACCAAAGACATATTACCAGAAGAAATCCAAGCCACATGGAACTACTTTCATGATAACCTCAAGACAGCATCTTACGGAAACAAAGCCATCATGTTCACAGTTAAATTCTAAGTCCCCTGGATTCTAGGATGGGGCTTCGCCATCAGCAGAACACTTGACTACTAGTATCCACCAATTTTAGAAAGATGATTCAGAATCAAATGGTGAAAAAATTTTGAATCAAGAGAAAGGCTATTAATAAGTAATATCTGCCTATGGCTTATTACTTATGATAACCTTAGACAATTTCCGAAGCCAGAAAAGAACCAGACCTCTCCATCTCTGAGCAAAACCCTCAGTAAAAAAGAATTAAAGAAAAAATTATTAGAAGAATTGTCCCAATTTCTGAAGCCAGAAAAAAACCAGACATCTCCATCTCTGAGCAAAACCCTCAGTAAAAAAGAATTAAAGAAAAAATTATTAGAAGAATTGTCCCAATTGGGAGACTCTGATAATGAAGAAGACATCAAATAAATCTCAATAAGTCTAAGAGTAATGGTTGAAACTTTAATTAAGTTATTCAATAGGCTACTAGGGGAAACATTGGTAAGCGTGAGTCCGTTGGTAAGCGTAAGACCAGCAAAAGAGCGTAAGACTGGTAGTGTTCCCGGCAGTATTCCCGTCATTCCTAGGTACCAAAATGAATAGCTTAATTAAAATATTAACCAGAACTCAAAGACTAGATGAGACTGAAAGTTTAGAAGATAGTGAAACCCAAGATCAAGACTTTTATCCAGAAGAAACCATTAATGTATTAAATATATCAGTATCAGCAACAGAAATCGATATAACAAATAAGAAAATTTCAACAATTAAATATGAGCAGATATATAAGAAAGAAAGCTTTAGCCTCTTTGAGGAACGAAGAGTTAAAATCGTAGAACATGATCTAGATATTAAGCTAGAAAATGAACAAACCAGTGTTAGGCTTTTTAGAAAAAAAGGATATACAGTCTTTCAATATTGATGATAAATTTAGATACATGCATATAGCAGCAGTACAGGTTGCCATAATCCCAAACCATAGAAAGGGAATGGACAAACCTATATTTATAATATTAAAAGATAATCGCTTCAACGAAGTAGAAGATGCAATTCTTAGTGCCATTAGTACCAATGTTAGTTGGGGACCTATTTACTTTGAAAACTATCCCAACTTAAGTGTAGCCATAGACGGAGCCATTAAAGACTCCTTAGTCTTAGACATAAAGGTAGCAGAATATGAAAACATAAAATCAGAATTTAAACCTCTAAGTATTGTCTACAGAATAAGTTATAAGATGATGAAAACCCGAGTCAATGCTAAAGGAATAAGAAAATCATCCACAGGAAAAACCCTATTTTTAGCAACAGATAAGAGACATCAGTCGATAGTACCCCAAATGAGTGATTGAAAAAAGGTAAGAATTGAAAGCAATTGGACTTTAGAAAAAACTCAGCCTCCTAGAAGGTCAGTCCGAGAAAATAGAATAATAAATGAAATAACTCAAGATGATAAAGGAACTGTCAGATACAATTTTAGAAGATCCCTTATTTCACGTGGTTTGAAGAAGCATATAAAAATAAGGAAGTTACAAGCAAATACCCTTTAAATCTTTAGGAATAATTTGGAAAACCACAGAAAATAAGGAAATAAACTCAGAATACATCCCTTTAGATGAATGTCAGATTAACTATAGAAATCAAATAGTTATAGCCTCTTCATTCAAAGCCCTCAAACCAGAAAATGACAGTCACCCAGTAACCAGTAACGAGATTAGAAAAATAGCACAACAAAACAATTATAGCAATCAAGCCCTACATACAATATCGAGATAACTGAATAAGATAGAAAAGACCCTTGAACAAAAGGTCCAAAATCCAAAAGTAGATCAAATTATAAAAATATAAAAGCCTCTTTTCCAGACAGATAACAGCTGGGAAAAAGGATTTAAGAATAAAGAAAACCTAATAATAGATAAACTAAAAGGAATCATGCTGAATATGATATCATTATAAAAATCTAAAAATTGAATAAATAAGATAAAAAATGAAGGACAAACATACTATAAAACACAGAAAGATTATTATCCTAAATCAATTCCCCCATATATCCAATTTGAAGAAAGGAAAAATTTTAGAAGAGAAGCCTATACTAGTGGAGTTGTTTATGAATGGAACTTAGATGGGATGTTAGAAAGAGAAATCTGGAATTTCTTAAGAGAAATGAATATGGCTGCAGGAGCCCTACGAGCTGCAAATACATCTGAGAAAGATACCCTTAGGATTCGAGTCCAAGGATTCACCGGACAATTAGAGGGATGGTGGAATAGATATTTAAAGCCTGCAGAAAGAGACTTCATAATAAATAGCACTAAAATTGTGGTCAAATCAGAGTCTACCGAGACCTCAGAAGAACCCAATGGGGTAGACACTTTGCTCCATGCAATATACAGACAGTTCATAGGAACAAAGGATGTAAAACAAGAAAACAACCAATGCTTCTGATGAAACTCAGATGTCCTAAAATGCAAGACTTCAGATGGTATAGGGACGTTTTCCTATGTCGAGTCCTTGAAAAAGAAGATTGCAGTTCTCCCTTTTGTAAAGAAAATTTATATCAGGATTACCAAACCTATTCTCAGAAAAGGTTAGTGAAGCCTTAGCAGAAAAATTCTAAGCCAAAATTAACTGGGACCATGTCACCTATGGAAATATCATTGAAATAATTAATACAACAGCACTAAAATGTGCACAGAATCAAACTCCAATCTAAGTTAAAAAGAAACAAAATTACAGCCAAAAAGGAATTAGGAGGATTTTGTAAACAATATGGATACGAGGTATTAGTACCCCCTTCTAAGAAAAAGAGAAAAGACAAAAGAAAGATAGAAAATCTAACATATTCTATAAATAGATCAAATAAACGGAAGAATTTTTCTAGTAAAGAAGGGAAATTTAGAGGCCAAAAATTTAAGGAAGCTCCTAGGAAAAAGTATAACATATGGATACGAGGTATTAGTACCCCTTCTAAGAAAAAGAGAAAAGACAAAAGAAAGATAGAAAATCTAACATATTCTATAAATAGATCAAATAAACGGAAGAATTTTTCTAGTAAAGAAAAAGGGAAATTTAGAGGCCAAAATTTAAGGAAGCTCCTAGGAAAAGTATAACACCAATCAAAAAAAACAGCAACTTTCTATAGATGTGGGAAAAAGGGCCACTTTAGCAAGAATTGTAAAAAATATAAAATATCTTAAATCCAAGGAATGAATATTCTGAAAAACCAAAAGGAGAAATACTAAACTAATGTTATCAGAAAGTGAAGAAAGTTACCCTTCAGATCTAGAAGATAGTTCAAAATATGAAAAGATTAATTTAATAGAAGAAAATGAGGAAGAGAGTTCTTCTGATGAAGAAGAAATTTTCTCAGAAAACATAGATGAAATAGCCTTATGCGGTTGTACTGAAAATCTTAAAATTAATATGATTAACAACAAAAGAAGCGATCAACTCATAGACATAATAGAAAAGACTAATGATCCGGAATTAAGAAAAAATTACATAGAGAAACTTAAAAATAATTGCAACCTAAAGCTAAAAAAGAAGTTTCAAACCTATCAGAAATAATTAAACAAAAAGAGCAAGAAGAAAAACTTAAAATGGATCCAATCCACCAACTTCAAACAGAAGTTAAACAAATTAAAATAGAAATTAAGAAATTAAGAGCAGAAATAGAAGAGTTGAAAAACTCAAATAAAGAAATTCTTCAAGAAGAAGAAGAAAGTGAACAAGACAGTTATCTAAATAAAATCACAGCCGTAAAAGTCCAGAGATGGAACACCAGAGTTAGACTAATAGTAGGAGAAAAAACTAGAGAGGTATATGCCTTAGTTGACTCCGGAGCAGACATGAACTATATACCAAAAGGATTATTTTCGAAAAAATACTATGAAGAAACTACTGAGAATCTTTATACAGCTAATAATGAGAGCCTTAAGATCAAATATAAAATATCAAACGTACATATTTGCCAAGATGATATTTGTTTTAAGACAATATTTATGATAGCCAAAGATATTCAAACAGTTGTTCTTGGAACACCATTCATAACCCTTTTTTATCCTATGAAAATCAATGAAGAAGGAATATAAACCTATGTTTTCGAAGATAGAGAGATCACTTTCAAATTTGTAAACCCTACAAAAACCAAAGAAATTAATTTGTTAAAGGCCTTAGTATTAAAAAAATACAGACCTTGAAATATAAGGAGCAACAACAAAAGAAAAACAATTACAAGAAGATTTTTGGAAAAACAAAATAGAAGAAATTCAAGGAAAATTAGAAAAAAATTATGCAGTCAAAATCCTATGGCCTTTTGGGATAGACAAAAACATTAGGTTAGTCTACCTTACATTAAAAATTTTAAAGAAATAAATATTTCAACTAAATCTAGACCTATTCAGATGAACACAGAATTGTTAGAATATTGTAAAAAAGAAATATCAGATCTCTTAGACAACTTATAAGGTCAAGTAAATCTCCTTGGTCATGCTCAGCCTTTTATGTTCAAAAGGCCTCAGAATTAGAAAAGGAAACTCCCAGATTAGTCATCAATTATAAGCCTCTAAATATGGTCTTAGAATGGATTAGGTATCCTATACTTAACAAAAAAGACCTTTTATCCAGACTTTATAAAGCAAAAATATTCTCTAAGTTTGACATGAAATCAGGATTTTGGCAAGTACAGATAAAGGAAACAGATAGGTATAAAACAACCTTTACAGTACCTTTTGGGTATTATGAATAGAATGTAATGCCCTTTGGACTTAAAAACGCCCCAAGTGAATTCTAAAACATGATGAATACAATATTTAACTCAGAATCATACTTCATAATAGTTTACATCGATGACGTATTAATCTTTTCAGAAGATTTAAGACATGTTAAACACATTAGACAATTTCATAATCTAGCAAAACAAAATGGACTAGTAATTTCAGCCCCTAACATTAAAATCTTTCAAACTAAAATAAGATTTTTAGGATATTATATATATCATGGTACTATTAAACCCATTGAAAGATATGTAGAATTTGCAGATAAATTTTTAGACGAAATTAGAGAAAAAGCCCAATTACAAAGATTTCTAGGATGCCTTAACTATGTAGCAGACTTTGTCCCAAACTTAAGGATCACCTAGAACCTTTGTATGCTCAACTTAGAGAAAAGAAAATAAATTGGACAGAAGAACAAACCCAGGTAGTCAGAAAAGTAAAAACATTAGTCAAAAAACTTCCCTGCCTAAACTTACTAAATCCGCATTAGTTATTGTTGAAACAGACGCCTCAGACATAGGATTCAGAGGAATCCTTAAACAAATAATTAATAATAAGGAAACCTTAGTCAGATATCATTCAGGAGTCTGGATTAATGCACAAATAAATTAAAGTACAATAAAAAAGGAGGTTTTATCAATTGTATCATGCATTCAAAAATTTCAAGAAGATTTGTATTTCAAAAAATTTCTTCTCAGAATTGATTGCAAATCAGCAAAAGATATTTTAGAAAAAGATGTTGAAAATATCGTTTCCAAACAAATTTTTGCAAGATGGCAAGCTATTTTATCGGTATTTGATTTCGAAATAGAATTTATAAAAGGGACAGAAAATAGCCTATCGGACTTTCTAACCAAAGAATTCCTTACAGGAACAAAATGTCAGAAAAGCCCAGATCCAAAGCCTCTTACGCCAAGCCCATGACCTTGGTACCACTTAAAACTATTACTCCTATTAAAAATCAGTATTCAGTCCTTGCCTCATCTTCCCAAAGTTACTCTCAGGCCACTCAAAAATGGTCACCTCCTAGCCCAAATCAAACCAAGCCCAGTCCACCAAGTCCTGGTATGACCAGACCCAGTCCATCGAGACAACCTCCGGTTAACCCATACATTTCAAAAACTTGTTCCTTGACAGAAAAACTGTTAGAAAAGGATGAACTGAGTGACTAACAGATTCCCAGACTATTCAGAATATTTCCTTCAGTAAATGACAAAATAATCCAATATCATTTACCTACCGGATATGAAATACCCTTGAAATCCCAAGAGTATTATGAGTTCATTTTGGTAGACTCAGATTCTGCAGAAATAACCCATACTCCAGAACCCAATTCAGAAGCAATAGCTTATTCAAAATGCAAAATCCTAAAGTTCATCTCCAAAAAAGAATGGGAAAATCCTTATCAGTCCAAAACATTCTCTCAAATATATTCGCCCACACAATACAACTATTTTGATTACCAAGAAGCCTAGTTCAAAGCCTTCTACTTTAAGCCCACAAATCACAGTTGGTTTTTTAGCTTCTACCAGAAATTCAATAAGAAAATCCCAAATTGGGTCCACAACAGTGGATCTACTTGGATTGACTAAAGACATATTACCAGAGGAAATACAACACTCATAGGACTATTTCCAAGACAACCTCAGAACAGCCACTTATGGAAACAAATCCATCATGTTTTTAGTCGAATTCCAAGTTCCATGGATCCTAGGATGGGATTTTACCATTAGCAAGACTCTAGACCATCAATATCCATCCATCATGGAACGCAGGTTCAGAATCAAATGGTGGAAAAACTTTCAGTCAGGAGAAAGACTACTAATAAACAATATTATATTATGGCTTATCACTTATAACAATTTTCAAAGCCAGAGAAAAGCTCAGTCTCTCTAGCAACAGGTAAGCCTCCCAATAAAAAATAATTAAAGAAAAAACTATTAGAAGAACTATCTCAACTTGGAGACTCAGACAACGAAGAAGACATTGGATCATCACAGCCAGATCCAACAACAATGCAGTTTGCACAAGACCCTTATGAAGAATATAACATCATCTAATCATAAGGAAGCCAACAGGCCTTTCTAGATAGGCCTCATCCAACCAGCCTACCAACTCCGTACCTGCCGAACCCAGTAGCAGCCGAGCATCAACAGTTCAACCTGCCGAACCCAGTGGTAGCTCAACATCAACAGCACCTGTCAAATATAGTGATAGCCCAACATCAACCAGTTCAGCCTAGTACAATTACAGCTAGCCCAGCAATACAAGACAACAACCACAGTTCACTCATGTGAAACCACAAGTTCACACACGTGAAGCCTCCCAAAGCTTATCCAGACAAGCATAATCTCCAGCTCAGCAATCATCCAGGCTCCAGTCAAATCCTCAACAGTCACAGCATGTGAAGCCCCAATCAAGTCAACAGATGAATCTTACCCTCAACAGCCATAACATGTGCCAACCCAGTCAACTAGATTTTTGAGAGCACTGTCCTAAAAAAGGTCACAAATGCAGTCGGACATGTGCTGCAGTGCTCGCCAAGTATCCCATTACCGTACCCTTTCGGTGCGGGTGCGGTTTCTATCCTCCTTGCTTTATCAAACTCAATTATTGTCCCTAATATTGTTTCATCCAAAACCCGTGAACTAGACTCAATTATCAATACTCCACTGACAAGTCCACTCAGAATCAATTATTGTCCTCCACTGACAAGTCCACTTGGAATTATTGTCCTTAGCCTCAGACCTAACCCCAATTATTGTCCTGGACTACCCTAACCATAACCCCAGAACAATAATTGCCCGCTCCTTTTCCTTGGCTATAAAAGGAGACTCACACTACCCATCAGGGGGCATCCGCTTTCAATCGCCTATCCAAACATCTTTCATCCAAACTTTAAGCAACTAGTCCACTTCTCATCCGCCTGCAACCAAATACCAGTCACTTACCATAAGCCTATCATCCATAACCATTCCACAAAATGAAAAAACCCCTATAACCAGTCAGCCACCCAAAGATGAGCTCTATCGCTCATAGCCTTTATTTAGAACTTGAAAACCTTATGAACCTCATCAACCTTGAAAACTATCCATACCCAGAGTATTCTGAGCTATACCCACTCTTTGGAGAACTTATGGACCTAGTAACCCATGTCATCTTTTACCTTGAAGACTACGAGCCCTTTCCAAGCCTTAACATAGTAGACCAATCAGAGCTCAACTTGACACCATAAACCTTAGAAACTATGACCCCTTCCATGAAGAAAGTCCTCCAAGAATGCCAGAACACTTTGAAACTCATAGATTCCATACTTGAAAAAATTCTATCTACTACCTGCCTTCCAGAAAGTCATATATAATGCAACATGGACCATAATGGGAATCGAAGAATATGGCAACCAGTTCCTTGACTATAGTCTGATTAGAGGAAGACTGTAATCTCAGAAGATAGTTCCATGTAAAAAATCTTTTATCAGCTTTTATCTTATGTAAAATTTTAGCTTTTACGCAAAGGTTTTATCAGTGTTTGTGTAAATCTTTATATCAGTATTTATCAGTTTTATGTAAGACTTCGTACTTTGTAATCAGTATTACATAAGCCTAATATAAGCTTTCAGTAAAACTTCAGCTTTCAATAATCTCTCGGCTTTTTCCAAAATTTTACTATTTATTACTGTTCATCAGTACTATTCACAGCCGCAATATTAGACTTCCTACAGTACTATTCATAGTCACTATTCATTACTGTTCACTTTTACTATTCATCACACTTTGTGATTAAATGAAATATTCTTTATCTATTTTTTAGCTGCACTTCATTCCGCAGGCTTTGTATTTTTATAATTTGATCTACTTTTGGATTTTGGACCTTTTGTTCAAGGGTCTTTTCTATCTTATTCAGTTGTCCCGATATTGTATGTAGGGCTTGATTGCTATAATTATTTTATTGTGCTATTTTTCTAATCTCGTTATTGGTTACTGGGTGATTGTCATTTTCTGGTTTGAGGGCTTTGAATGGAGATGGTATAACTATTTTATTTCTATAGTTAATCTGACATTCATCTAAAGGGATGTATTCTAAGTTTATTTCCTTATTTTCTGTGGTTTTCCAAATTACTCCTAAAGATTTAAAAGGGTATTTGCTTGTAACTTCCTTATTTTTACATGCTTCTTCAAGCCACGTAAAATAAGGGATTTCTAATTCTAGGGTATTCATAAAACTATAGTATTCTTGTTTTAATTCTTCTCTTTCTTTTGGGCTGGTTGCTTTCCATAGCCAGTCAACCTTTTTCTTGTTATGTTTTGCCTTAAAATCTTTTTTGATACTTTCTTTATTAATTTCAAACTTTCTTTTAATCATGTTTAGTTGGTTTGGTGTATCTTATCTCATTTGAGAATAGGTCGGAGAATAATTTGTTTCCTCGTAAAATAAACTCGGGATATTTGATTCTAAATGAAGTGCAGCTAAAAAACAGGTGAAAAAAAAAATCATTTAAATCACAGAGTGCGATGAATAGTAAAAGCGAATAGTAATGAACAGTAACTATAAACAGTAACAATGAATAGTACCATAGGAAGCCTAATATTGCGGCTGTAAATAGTGCTGATGAACAGTAATGAACAGTGAAATTTTGAAAAAAGCCGAAAGATTACTGAAAGCTAAAGTTTTGCTGAAAGCTTATATTAGGCTTATGTAATACTGATTACAAATTACTGAAGTCTTACATAAAATCGATAAATACTATATAAAGACTTACACAAACACTGATAAAACCTTTGCGTAAAAGTTAAAATTTTACATAAGATAAAAGTTGATAAAATATTTTTTATATGGAACTATCTTCTGAGATTACAGTCTTCCTCTAATCAGTCTATAGTCAAGGAACTGGTTGCCATATTCTTCGATTCCCATTATGGTCCAGGTTGCATTATCTATGACTTTCTGGAAGGCAGGTAGTAGGTAGGGATATTTTTCAAGTATGGAATCTATGAGTTTCAAAGTCTTCTGGCATTCTTGGAGGACTTTCTTCATGGAAGGGGTCATGGTTTCTAAGGTTTATGGTGTCAGGTTGAGCTTGGTTGGTCTACTAGGTTAAGGCTTGGAAAGGGCTCGTAGTCTTCAAGGTAGAAGATGACTTGGGTTACTAGGTCCATAAGTTCTCCAAAGAGTGGGTATAGCTCAGAATACTCTGGGTATGGATAGTTTTCAAGGTTGATGAGGTTCATAAGGTGTTCGAGTTCTAAATAAAGGCTATGAGCGATAGAGCTCATCTTTGGGTGGCTATGGCTGGTTATAGGGGTTTTTTCATTTTGTGGAATGGTTATGGATGATAGGCTTATGGTAAGTGACTGGTATTTGGTTGCAGGTGGATGAGAAGTGGACTAGTGGCTGAAAGTTTGGATGAAAGATATGTGGATAGGCGATTGAAAGTGGATGCCCCCTGATGGGTAGTGTGAGTCTCCTTTTATAGCCAGGAAAAGGGAGAGGGCAATTATTGTTCTGGGCTATGGTTAGGGTAGTCCAGGATAATAATTGGGGTTAGATCTGAGGCTAAGGAAAATAATTCCAAGTGGACTTGTTAGTGGAGGACAATAATTGATTATGAGTGGACTTGTCAGTGAAGGATTGATAATTGAGTCTGGTTCATGGGTTTTGGATGAAACAGTATTAGGGACAATAATTGAGTTTGATAAAGCAAGGAGGATAGAAATCACACCCGCACCAAAAGGGTACGGTAATGGGACACTTGGTGAGCATTATAGCACATGTTCGACTACATTTGTGACCTTTTTTAGGACAGTTCTCTCAAAAATCTAGTTGACTGGGTTGGCACATGTTATGGCTGTTGAGGGTAAGATTCGTCTGTTGACTTGATTGGGGCTTCACATGCTGTGACTATTGAGGATTTGACTGGAGCATGGATGATTGCTGAGCTGCATATTCTGTTGTCTGGATATGCTTCTGGGAGGCTTCACGGGTGTGAACTTGTGGTTTCACATGAGTAAACTGTGGTTGCTGTCTTGTATTGTTGGGCTAGCTATAATTGTACTAGGCTGAATAGGTTGATGTTGGGCTGTCACTGGATTTGATAGGTGCTATTGACGTTGAGCTGCCACTGGGTTCGGCAGGTTGAACTGTTGATGCTGGGCTGCCACTGGGTTTGGTAGGTACGGAGTTGGCAGGCTGGTTGGATGAGGCCTATCTAGAAAGGCCTGTTGGCTTCCTTATGATTAGATGATGTTATAATCTTCATAAGGGTCTTGTGCAAACTGCATTGTTGTTGGATCTGGCTGTGATGATTCAATGTCTTCTTCGTTGTCTGAGTCTTCAAGTTGAGATAGTTCTTCTAATTATTTTTTCTTTAATTCTTTTTTATTGGGAGGCTTACCTGTTGCTGGAAAGACTGAGCTTTTCTCTAGCTTTGGAAATTGCTGAGGATTGTTATAAGTGATAAGCCATAATATGATATTATTTATTAGTAGTCTTTCTCTTGACTAAAAGTTTTTCCACCATTTGATTCTGAACCTGCGTTCCAGGATGGGTGGATATTCATGGTCTAGAGTCTTGCTGATGGTAAAATCCCATCCTAGGATCCATGGAACTTGGAATTCGACTGAGAACATGATGGATTTGTTTTCATAAGTGGCTGTTCTGAGGTTGTCTTGGAAATAGTCCCATGAGTGTTGTATTTCCTCTAGTAATATGTCTTTAGTCAATCCAAAGTAGATCCACCAGTTGTGGACCCAATTTGGGATTTTCTTGTTGAATTTTTGGCAGAAGCTGAAAAACCAACTGTGATTTGTGGGCTTAAAGTAGAAGGCTTTGAACCAGGCTTCTTGGTAATCAAAATAGTTGTATTGTGTGGGTGAATATATTTGGGAGAATGTTTTGGACTGATAAGGATTTCCTCATTCTTCTTTGGTGATAAACTTTAGGATTTTGCATTTTGAATAAGCTATTGCTTCTGAATTGGGTTCTGGAGTATGGGTTATTTCTGCAGAATCTGAGTCTACCAAAATGAACTAATAATACTCTTGGGATTTCAAGGGGATTTCATATCCGGTAGGTAAATGATATTGGATTATTTTGCAATTTACTGAAGGGAATATTCTGGATAGCTGGAATCTGTTGGTTACTCAGTTCATCCTTTTCTAACAGTTTTACTATCAAGGAACAATTTTTTGAAATGTATGGGTTAACCGGAGGTTGTCTGGATGGACTGTGTCTGGTCATACCAGGACTTGGTGGACTAGGCTTGGTTTGATTTGGGCTAGGATGTTACCATTTCTGAGTGGCCTGAGAGTAACTTTGGGAAGATGAGGCAAGGACTGAATACTGGTTTTTAATAGGAGTAATAGTTTTAAGTGGTACCAAGGTCATGGGCTTGGCGTAAGAGGCTTTGGATCTGGGCTTTTCTGACATTTTGTTCCTGTAAGGAATTCTCTGGTTAGAAAGTCTGGTAGGCTATTTTCTGTCCCTTTTATAAATTCTATTTCGAAATCAAAGACCGATAAAATAGCTTGCCATCTTGCAAAAATTTGTTTGGAAACAATATTTTCAACATCTTTTTTTAAAATATCTTTTGCTGATTTGCAATCAATTCTGAGAAGAAATTTTTTGAAATACAAATCTTCTTGAAATTTTTGAATGCATGATACAATTGATAAAACCTCCTTTTTTATTGTACTGTAATTTATTTGTCCATTAGTCCAGATTCCTGAATAATATCTGACTATTTCCTTATTATTAATTCTTTGTTTAAGGATTCCTCCGAATCCTATGTCTGAGGCGTCTGTTTCAACAATAACTAATGCTGCTGGATTTAGTAAGTTTAGGCAGGGAAGTTTTTTTCACTAATGTTTTTACTTTTTGACTACTGGGTTTGTTCTTCTGTCCAATTTGTTTTCTTTTTTCTGAGTTGAGCATACAAAGGTTCTAGGGTGATCCTTAAGTTTGGGACAAAGTCTGCTACATAGTTAAGGCATCCTAGAAAACATTGTAATTGGGTTTTTTCTCTAATTTCGTCTGAAAATTTGTCTGCAAATTCTACAGATCTTTCAATGGGTTTAATAGTACCATGATATATATAATGTCCTAAAAATCTTATTTTAGTTTGAAAGATTTTAATCTTAGGGGCTGAAATTACTAGTCCATTTTGTCTTGCTAGATTATGAAACTGTCTAATGTGTTTGACATGTTGTCTTAAGTCATCTGAAAAGATTAATACGTCATCGATGTAAACTATTATGAAGTATGATTCTGAGTTAAATATTATATTCATCATGTTTTGGAATTCACTTGCGGCCTTTTTAAGTCCAAAGGGCATTACATTCCATTCATAATGCCCAAAAGGTACTGAAAGGCTGTTTTATACCTATCTGTTTCCTTTATCTGTACTTGCCAAAATCCTGATTTCATGTCAAACTTAGAGAATATTTTTGCTTTATAAAGTCTGGATAAAAGGTCTTTTTTGTTAGGTATAGGATACCTAATCCATTCTAAACCTTATTTAGAAGCTTATAATTGATGACTAATCTGGGAGTTTCCTTTTCT
This sequence comes from Calamus simplicifolius, assembly GCA_900491605.1. Classification (NCBI taxonomy): domain Eukaryota; kingdom Viridiplantae; phylum Streptophyta; class Magnoliopsida; order Arecales; family Arecaceae; genus Calamus; species Calamus simplicifolius. The sequence goes on from UESW01001908.1 coordinate 169,320, forward strand.
AATTTGAGGCCTTTTGAACATAAAAGGCTGAGCATGACCAAGGAGATTTACTTGGCCTTATAAGTATTTTGTCTAAGAGATATGATATTTTTTTTTATAATATTCTATCAATTCTGCGTTCATCTGAATAGGTCTAGATTTAGTTGGAATATTTATTTCTTTAAAATTTTAATATAAGGTAAACTAACCTGATGTTTGTCTATCCCAAAAGGCCGTAGGATTTTGACTGCATAATTCTTTTTCTAATTTTCTTTGAATTTCTTTTATTTTATTTTTCCAAAAATCTTCTTGTAATTATTTTTCTATTTTAGTTATTTTGATGTCCTCTTTAAGATCTAATAGTTGTTGCTCCTTATATTTCAAGGTCTGTATTTTTTGAATACTAAGGCCTTTTAACAAATTAATTTCTTTGGTTTTTATAGGGTTTACAAATTTGAAAGTGATCTCTCTATCTTCGAAAACATAGGTTGATATTCATTCTTCATTGATTTTCATAGGATAAAGAAGGGTTACAAATGGTGTTCCAAGAACAACGGTTTGAATGTCTTTGGCTATCATAAATGTTGTCTTAAAACAAATATCATTTTGGCAAATATGTACGTTTGATATTTTATATTTGACCTTAAGGATCTCATTATTAGCTGTATAAATATTCTCAGTAGTTTCTTCATAGTATTTTTTGAAAATAATCCTTTTGGTATACAGTTCATGTCTGCTCCGGAGTCAACTAAGGCATATACCTCTCTAGTTTCTTCTCCTACTACTAGTCTAACTATGGAGTTCCATCTCTGGACTTTTACGGCTGTAATTTTATTTAGATAACTGTCTTGTTCACTTTCTTCTTCTTCTTGAAGAATTTCTTTATTTGGGTTTTTCAACTCTTCTATTTCTGCTCTTAATTTCTTAATTTCTATTTTGATTTGTTTAACTTCTGTTTGAAGTTGGTGGATTGGGTCCGTTTTAAGTTTTTCTTCTTGCTCTTTTTGTTTAATTATTTCTGATAGGCTTGAAACTTCTTTTTTAGCTTTAGGTTGAAATTCTTTTTTGAGTTCCTCTATGTAATTTTTTCTTAATTCCGGATCATCAGTCTTTTCTATTAGGTCTATGAGTAGATCGCTTCTTTTGCTGTTAATCATATTAATTTTAAGATTTTTAGTACAATCGCATAAGGCTATTTCATCTATGTTTTCTGAGGAAGTTTCTTCTTCATCAGAAGAACTCTCTTCCTCATTTTCTTCTATTAGATTAATCTTTTCATATTCTGAACTATCTTCTAGATCTGAAGGGTAACTTTCTTCACTTTCTGATAACATTAGTTCTAGTATTTTCTCCTTTTGGTTTTCCAGAATATCCATTCCTTGGATTGGGATATTTTATATTTTTTACAATTCTTGCTAAAGTGGCCCTTTTTCCCACATCTATAGCAAGTTGCTGGTTTTCTTTGATTGGTGTTATACTTTTTCCAGGAGCTTCCTTGAATTTTTGGTCTCTAAATTTCCCTTTTTCTTTACTAGGAAAATTCTTCCGTTTATTTGATTTATTTCTAGAATATGTTGGATTTTCTATCTTTCTTTTATCTTTTCTCTTTTCTTAGAAGGGGATACTAATACCTCGTATCCGTATTGTTTACAAAATCCTCCTAATTCCTTTTTGGTTGTAATTTCGTTTCTTTTTAACTTAGATTGGAGTTTCATTTCTGTGCACATTTTTAGTGCTGTTGTATTAATTATTTCAATGATATTTTCATAGGTGACATGGTCCCAGTTAATTTTACCTTGGAATTTTTCTGCTAAGGCTTCACTAACTTTTTCTGAGAATAGGTTTGGTAATCATGATATGAATTTTTCTTTCCAAAAGGGAGAACTGCAATCTTCCCTTTCATGGACTCGACATAGGAAAACGTCCCTATACCATATGAAGTCTCTCATTTTAGGACATCTGAGTTTCATTAGAAGCATTCGGTTGTTTCTTGTTTTACATCCTTTGTTCCTATGAACTACCTGTATATTGTATGGAGCAGAGTGTCTACCCCATTGGGTTCTTCTGAGGTCTCGGTAGACTCTGATTTGACCATAATTTTAGTGCTATTTATTATGAAGTCTCTTTCTGCAGGCTTTAAATATCTATTCCACCATCCCTCTAATTTTCCGGTGAATCCTTGGACTAGAATCCTAAGGGTATCTTTCTCGGATGTATTTGCAGCTCGTAGGGCTCCTGCAGCCATATTTATTTCTCTTAAGAAATTCCAGATTTCTCTTTCTGACATCCCATCTAAGTTCCATTCATAAACTACTCTAGTATAGGCTTCTCTTCTAAAATTTTTTTTCTTTAAATTGGATATCTGGGGGAGTTGGTGTAGGATAACAATCTTTCTGTGTTTTATAGTATGTTTGTCCTTCATTTTTTATCTTGTTTATTCATTTTTAGATTCTTGTGATGATATTATATTCAGTCTGATTCCTTTTTGTTTATCTATTATTAGGTCTTCTTTATTCTTAAATCCTTTTTTCAGTTGTTATCTGTCTGGAAAAGAGGCTTTTGTATTTTTATAATTTGATCTAGTTTTGGTTTTTGGACCTTTTGTTCAAGGGTCTTTTCTATCTTATTCAATTGTCCCGATATTGTATGTAGGGCTTGATTGCTATAATTGTTTTGTTGTGCTATTTTTCTAATCTCGTTACTGGTTACTGGGTGACTGTCATTTTCTGGTTTGAGGGCTTTGAATGGAGAGGCTATAACTATTTGATTTCTATAGTTAATCTGACATTCATCTAAAGGGATGTATTCTGAGTTTATTTCTTTATTTTCTGTGGTTTTCAAATTATCCTAAAGATTTAAAAGGGTATTTGCTTGTAACTTCCTTATTTTTACATGCTTCTTCAAGCCACGTGAAATAAGGGATTTCTAATTCTAGGGTATTCATAAAACTATAGTATTCTTGTTTTATATTTTCGTATCCTGCTACCTTTATGTCTAAGACTATGGAGTCTTTAATGGCTTTGTCTATGGCTAGACTTAAGTTGGGACAATTTTCAAAGTAAATAGGTCCCCAACTAACATTGGTACTAATGGCACTAAGAATTGCATCTTCTGCTTCGTTGAAGCGATTATCTTTTAATATTATAAATATAGGTTTATCCATTCCCTCTCTATAGTTTGGGATTATGGCAACCTGTACTGCTGCTATATGCATGTATCTAAGTTTATCATCAATATTGAAAGACTTATATCCTTTTTTCTAAAAAGCCTAACACTGGTTTGTCCATTTTCTAGCTTAATATCTAGATCATGTTCTGCGATTTTAACTCTTCGTTCCTCAAAGAGGCTAAAGCTTCCTTTCTTATATATCTAGTCATATTTAATTGTTGGAATTTTCTTATTTGTTATATCGATTTCTGTTGCTGATACTGATCTATTTAATACATTAATGGTTTCTTCTGGATAAAAGTCTTGATCTCGGGTTTCACTATCTTCTAAACTTTCAGTCTCATCTAGTCTTTGAGTTCTGGTTAATCTTTTAATTAAGCTATTCATTTTGGTACCTAGGGATGACGGGAACACTGCCGAGAACACTGCCAGTCTTACGCTCTTTGCTGGTCTTACGCTTACCAACGTTTCCCCCCCTAGGCCATTGAACAACTTAATTAAAGTTTCAACCATTGCTCTTAGACTTATTAAGATTAAGGATAGGAGGCTAGTGAATTCTAAAATCCTGACTTTTTCCAATAAGAACTATAAATACTGACTAAGGCTCTTGAGTTTCTTAAATGTCAAAAGGTCTCGTCGGCCGTAGCTCATTACTCCCATGGGTCATAAGTGTACTTTCGTACACCCGCTTAGGAGCAAGATACTTTTGGATTTATGAAACTTGATACTGTTGTGTGTGTGTGTGCATGGAGATCTAACCTGGTCTGATACCTTCGAAACCATGACCCCTTCCATGAAGAAAGTCCTCCAAGAATGCCAGAACACTTTGAAACTCATAGATTCCATACTTGAAAAATATCCCTACCTACTACTTGCCTTCCAGAAAGTCATAGATAATGCAACCTGGACCATAATGGGAATCGAAGAAATGGCAACTAGTTCCTTAACTACAAACTGATTAGAGGAAGACTATAATCTCAGAAGACAGTTCCATGTAAAAAATCTTTTATCAGCTTTTATCTTATGTAAAATTTTAGCTTTTACGCAAAGGTTTTATCAGTGTTTGTGTAAGTTTTATATCAGTGTTTATCAGTTTTATGTAAACTTCAGTACTTTGTAATCAGTATTACATAAGCCTAATATAAGCTTTCAGCAAAACTTCAGCTTTATGTAATCTCTCGGCTTTTCCTGAAATTTTATTGTTCATTACTGTTCATCAGCACTATTTACAGCTGCAATATTAGACTTCCTGTACTATTCATCGTTACTGTTCATAGTTACTGTTCATTACTGTTCACTTTTACTATTCATCGCACTCTATGATTTAAATAGAATTTTCTTTCATCTGTTTTTTAGCTGCACTTCATTCCGCACCCAAATGGTATCAGAGCCAGGTTAGATCTCCACGCACACATATACAATAGTATCAAGTTTCATAAATCCAAAAGTATCTCACCTTCTGAGCGGGTGTACGAAAGTACACTTATGATCCATGGGAGTAATGAGCTACGGCCGGATGAGACCTTTTGTGATTTAAGAAACTCAAGAGCCTTAGTCAGTATTCATTACTGTTCATTATGGTGATATCTTTGGAATAATTAACAAAATGACTTAAAATATGCACTGAAATGAAACTCCAGTCTAAACTAAAAAGTGATGAAATTACAACTAAAAAAGAATTAGGAGGATTTTGTGGGCAATATGGATATGAAATCCTAGTGCCTTCCTCTAAGAAGAAAAAAAATTAATAAAAAATTAGAAAATCTAAAATATTATAAAACCAGAATGAACAAATACCCAAATAAGGGAAGAAAAATATTCAGAGAATAAAAGACTAGTGAAGCTCCTAAATGAAGAAAAGAGTCCAAGTCTCAACCAAAGAGAGAGAAAACACCAACCTGCTTTAGGT
>UESW01001908.1:180740-269299 GCA_900491605.1 Calamus simplicifolius
ACTCGTCAGCACCTAAAGCCCTGGGCCAGCCAGGCATGAAGCCCGAGACCCGTCGGCACCTAAAGCCCTGGGCTAGCCAGTTATAAAGCCCGACACCCGCCGGCACCTAAAGCCCTGCACCAGCCAGGCATCAAGCCCGACACCCGTCGGCACCTGAAGCCCAGGGCCAACCAGGCTTCAAGCCCAACACCCGTCAGCACCTAAAGCCCTGGGCCAGCCAGGCATGAAGCCCGACACCCGTCGGCACCTAAAGCCCTGGGCCAGCCAGGCATAAAGCCCGACTCTCATCGGCACCTAATGCCCTGGGCCAGCCAGGAATAAAGCCCGACACCCGTCGGCACCTAAAGCCCTGGGCCAGCCAGGCATCAAGCCCGACACCTGTCGATACCTAAAGCCCTACACCAGCCAAGCATGAAGCCTGACACCCGTCGGCACCTAAAGCCCTGCACCAGCCAGGCATGAAGCCTGACACCCGTCGGCACTTAAATCCCTGGGCCAGCCAGGCATAAAGCCCAACACTGATGAGGACATCAGTTCAGACCAGAGTTCGGGTCAGTCTAACCAGTCCTTCAATGTTCCTGTACCAGCAACCCAGAGTCAGCAGGCCACGTCAGGGAAGACCACACCAGATAATCTATGAAGGTCTAAGAGGTTGCAGAACAAACGGGCTTAAAATTTTATGTGTCGAACTGGGCCCAAACTTGGCTGGTCACATGGAAATGAACTGCTGATTCGAAAGTCATTGCCGTTGGCCATGAATTGCTATGGATTTTGGCCATCCGGGCTCGTCTGATAGGAGTTTTGGGCCTTTTTCGTTTTTAATGGCATAGTTGTAATTTTTCTGAACTTATGATGTTAGGGTTTTCTCTCTTATTTAAGTTGGTTTTGGGCGGCCGTCAGAGGCAGAGAAGAAAGACGCTATTTTAGATTTCCTTTTTTTTTATGAATGGAGATGAATGTTTTCTTTTTCTGATTCAAAACAATTGAATTGAAAATTCTATTGATCTTCCTCTAAACTTCGGATTGTGAGTGATCAAATTCGAAATTTTTCCCTTTTTCTGTCAAGATTCGAACCAAACCTGGACGAATTCTTTTCTCGCAGATTAGATCGTTCTTGAGTTGCAGGCGTTTTGAATATCGCCCTGCATCAAACACCCATCGGCACCTAAAGCCCTGGGCCAGCCAGGCATGAAGCCCGACACCCGTCGGCACCTAAAGCCCTGAGACAGCCAGGCATGAAGCCCGACACCCATCGACACCTAAAGCCCTGGGCCAGCCAGGCATAAAGTCCGACATCCGTCGGCACCTAAAGCCCTGGGCCAGCCATGCATCAAGACCGACACCCGTCGGCACCTAAAGCCCTGGGCCAGCCATGAATCAATACCAAGACCTGTCGGCACCTAAAGCCCTGGGCCAGCCAGGCATGAAGCTCGACACCCGTCAGCACCTAAAGCCCTGGGCCAGCCAGGCATAAAGCCCGACACCCGTCGGCACCTAAAGCCCTGGGCCAGCCAGGCATGAAGCCCAACACCCGTCGGCACCTAAAGCCCTGGGCCAGCCAGGCATGAAGCCCGACACCCATCGGCACCTAAAGCCCTAGGCCAGCCAGGCATGAAGCCCGACACCCGTCGGCACCTAAAGCCCTGGGCCAGCCAAGCATAAAGCCCGACACCCATCGGCACATAAAGCCCGACAGGCACCTACGCCAGCCAGGCATGAAGCCCGACACCCGTCGGCACCTAAATCCCTGCACCAGCCAGGCATAAAGCCTGACACCCGTCGGCACCTAAAGCCCTAGGCCAGCCAGGCATGAAGCCTAACAACCGTCGGCACCTAAAGCCCTGCACCAGCCAGGCATGAAGCCCGATACCAATCGGACCTAAAGCCTTGGGCCAGCCAGGCATGAAGCCCGATACTCGTCGGCACCTAAAGCCCTGGGCCAGCCAGGCATGAAGCCCGACACCCATCGGCACCTAAAGCCCTGGGCACCAGTCATAAAGCCCGACACCCATCGGCACCTAAAGCCCTGCACCAGCCAGGCATCAAGCCCGACACCCGTCGGCACCTAAAGCCCAAGGCCAACCAGGCATCAAGCCCAACACCCGTCGGCACCTAAAGCCCTGGGCCAGCCAGGCATGAAGCCCGACACCATCGGCAGCTAAAGCCCTGGGCCAGCCAGGCATAAAGCCCGACTCCCGTCGGCACCTAAAGCCCTGGGCCAGCCAGGAATAAAGCCCGACACCGTCGGCACGTAAAGCCCTGGGCCAGCCAGGCATGAAGCCCAACACCCGTCGGCACCTAAAGCCCTGGGCCAGCCACGCATGAAGCCCGACACCCGTCGGCACCTAAAGGCATGGGCCAGCCAGGCATAAAGCCCGACACCCATCGACGCCTAAAGCCCTGGGCTAGCCAGGCATGAAGCCCGACACCCGTCGGTACCTAAAGCCCTGCACCAGCCAGGCATGAAGCCTGAAACCCGTTGTCACCTAAAGCCCTGGGCCAACCAGGCATGAAGCCCGACACCCGTCGGCACCTAAAGCCCTGCACCAGCCAGGCATGAAGCCTAACACCCATCGGCACTTAAATCCCTGGGCCAGCCAGGCATAAAGCCCAACACCCGTCGGCACCTAAAGCCTGGGCCAGCCAGGCATGAAGCCTGACACCCATCGGCACCTAAAGCCCTAGGATAGCCAGGCATGAAGCCCGACACCCATCGACACCTAAAGCCCTGGGCCAGCCAGGCATAAAGTCCGACACCCGACGGCACCTAAAGCCCTGGGCCAGCCATGCATCAAGACCGAGACCTATCGGCACCTAAAGCCCTGAGCCAGCCAGGCATGAAGCCCAACACTCGTCGACACCTAAAGCCCTGGGCCAGCCAGACATAAAGCCCGACACCCATCGGCACCTAAATTCCTGGGCCAGCCAGGCATGAAGCCCGACACCCGTCGTTACCTAAAGCCCTGGGCCAACCAGGCATGAAGCCCGACACCCATCGGCACCTAAAGACCTGGGCCAGCCAGGCATTAACCCGACACCCGTCGGTACCTAAAGCCCTGGGCTAGCCAGGCATGAAGCCTGACACCCATAGGCACCTAAGCCCTGGGCCAGCCAGGCATCAAGCCCAACACCCATCGGCACCTAAACCCCTGGGCTAGCCAGGCATGAAGCCCGACACCCATCGGCACTTAAAGCCCTGCACCAGCCAGGCATGAAGCACGACACCCGTCGGCACCTAAGCCCTCGGCCAGCCAGGCATGAAGCCCGACACCCGTCGGTACCTAGAGCCCTGCACCAGCAAGGCATAAGCCCGACACCCGTTGGCACATAAAGCTCTAGGCCAGCCAGGCATGAAGCCCGACACCCATCGGCACTTAAAGCCCTGCACCAGCCAGGTATGAAGCAGGACACCCGTCGGCACCTAAAGCCCTGGGCCAGCCAGGCATAAAACCCGAAACCCATCGGCAGCTAAAGCCCTGCACCATTCAGGCATGAAGCCCGACACCCGTCGGCACGTAAAGCCCTGGGCAGCCAGGCATAAAGCCCGATACCCATCAGCACCTAAAGCCCTTGGCCAGCTAAGCATGAAGCCCGACACCCATCGGCACCTAAAGCCCTGGGCCAGCCAGGCATAATGCCCGACACCTGTCGGCACCTAAAGCCCTGGGCCAGCCAGGCATAAAGCCCGACACCCGTTGGCACCTAAAGCCCTAGGCCAGCCAGGCATAAAGCCCGACACCCATCGGCACCTAAAGCCCTGGGCCATCCATGCATGATGCCCGACACCCGTCGGTACCTAAAGCCCTAGGCCAGCCAGGCATGAAGCCCGACACCTGTCGGCACCTAAAGCCCTGGGCCAGCTAGGCATCAAGCCCGACACTAGTCAACACCTAAAGCCCTGGGCCAGCCAGGCATGAAGCCCGACACCCGTCGACACCTAAAGCCCTACACCAGCCAGGCATGAAGCCCGACACCCGTCGGCACCTAAAGCCCTGGGCCAGCCAGTCATAAAGCCCGACACCCATCGGCACCTAAAGCCCTGGGCCAGCCAGGCATGAATCCCTAAAGCCCTGCACCAGCCAGGCATGAAGCCCAACACTCGTCGGCACCTAAAGCCCTTGGCCAGCCAGGCATAAAGCCTGACACCCATCGGCACCTAAAGCCCTGGGCTAGCCAGGCAAGAAGCCCGACACCCGTCGGCTCCTAAATCCCTGCACCAGCCAGGCATAAAGCCCGACACCCATCAGCACCTAAAGCCCTGGGCCAGCCTGGCATAAAGCCGGACATCCGTCGGCACCTAAAGCCTTGGGCCAGCCAGGCATGAAGCCCGACCCCCATCGGCACCTAAAGCCCTGCACCAGCCATGCATGAAGCCCGACACCCGTCGGCACCTAAAGCCCTGGGCCAGCCAGGCATGAAGCCCAACACTCGTCGGCACCTAAAGCCCTGGGCCAGCCAGGCATGAAGCCCGACACCCATCGGCACCTAAAGCCCTGGGCCAACCAGGCATGAAGCCCGACACCCGTCGGCACCTAAAGCCCTGGGCCAGCCAGGCATAAAGCTCGACACCCGTCGTTACCTAAAGCCCTAGGCCAGCAAGGCATAAAGACCGACACCCATCGGCACCTAAAGCCCTGGGCCATCCAGGCATGAAGCCCGACACCCGTCGGCACCTAAAGCCCTGCACCATCCAGGCATGAAGCCCGACACCCGTCGGCACCTAAAGCCCTAGGCCAGCCAGACATGAAGCCCGACACTCGTCGGCACCTAAAGCCCGGCTCCAACCAGGCATGAAGCCCGACACCCATCGGAGCCTAAAGCCCTGGGCCAGCCAGGCATGAAGCCCGACACTCGTCAGCACCTAAAGCCCTGGGCCAGCCAGGCATGAAGCCCGAGACCCGTCGGCACCTAAAGCCCTGGGCTAGCCAGTTATAAAGCCCGACACCCGCCGGCACCTAAAGCCCTGCACCAGCCAGGCATCAAGCCCGACACCCGTCGGCACCTGAAGCCCAGGGTCAACCAGGCTTCAAGCCCAACACCCGTCAGCACCTAAAGCCTGGGCCAGCCAGGCATGAAGCCCGACACCCGTCGGCACCTAAAGCCCTGGGCCAGCCAGGCATAAAGCCCGACTCTCATCGGCACCTAATGCCCTGGGCCAGCCAGGAATAAAGCCCGACACCCGTCGGCACCTAAAGCCCTGGGCCAGCCAGGCATCAAGCCCGACACCTGTCGATACCTAAAGCCCTACACCAGCCAAGCATGAAGCCTGACACCCGTCGGCACCTAAAGCCCTGCACCAGCCAGGCATGAAGCCTGACACCCGTCGGCACTTAAATCCCTGGGCCAGCCAGGCATAAAGCCCAACACTGATGAGGACATCAGTTCAGACCAGAGTTCGGGTCAGTCTAACCAGTCCTTCAATGTTCCTGTACCAACAACCCAGAGTCAGCAGGCCACGTCAGGGAAGACCACACCAGATAATCTATGAAGGTCTAAGAGGTTGCAGAACAAACGGGCTTAAAATTTTATGTGTCGAACTGGGCCCAAACTTGGCTGGTCACATGGAAATGAACTGCTGATTCGAAGTCATTGCCGTTGGCCATGAATTGCTATGGATTTTGGCCATCCGGGCTCGTCTGATAGGAGTTTTGGGCCTATTTTCGTTTTTAATGGCATAGTTGTAATTTTTCTGAACTTATGATGTTAGGGTTTTCTCTCTTATTTAAGTTGGTTTTGGGCGGCCGTCAGAGGCAGAGAAGAAAGACGCTATTTTAGATTTCCTTTTTTTTATGAATGGAGATGAATGTTTTCTTTTTCTGATTCAAAACAATTGAATTGAAAATTCTATTGATCTTCCTCTAAACTTCGATTGTGAGTGATCAAATTCGAAATTTTTCCCTTTTTCTTGTCAAGATTCGAACCAAACCTGGACGAATTCTTTTCTCGCAGATTAGATCGTTCTTGAGTTGCAGGCGTTTTAAAAATCGCCCCGCATCAAACACCCATCGGCACCTAAAGCCCTAGGCCAGCCAGGCATGAAGCCCGACACCCGTCGGCACCTAAAGCCCTGGGACAGCCAGGCATGAAGCCCGACACCCATCGACACCTAAAGCCCTGGGCCAGCCAGGCATAAAGTCCGACATCCGTCGGCACCTAAAGCCTGGGCCAGCCATGCATCAAGACCGACACCCGTCGGCACCTAAAGCCCGGGCCAGCCATGCATCAAGACCAAGACCTGTCGGCACCTAAAGCCCTGGGCCGGCCAGGCATGAAGCTCGACACCCATCAGCACCTAAAGCCCTGGGCCAGCCAGGCATAAAGCCCGACACCCGTCGGCACCTAAAGCCCTGGGCCAGCCAGGCATGAAGCCCAACACCCGTCGGCACCTAAAGCCCTGGGCCAGCCAGGCATGAAGCCCGACACCCGTCGGAACCTAAAGCCCTGGGCCAGCCAGGCATGAAGCCCGACACCCGTCGGCACCTAAAGCCCTGGGCCAGCCAGGCATAAAGCCCGACACCCGTCGTTACCTAAAGCCCTGGGCCAGTAAGGCATAAAGCCCGACACCCATCGGCACCTAAAGCCCTCGGCCATCCAGTCATGAAGCCCGACACCCGTCGGCACCTAAATCCCTGCACCAGCCAGGCATAAAGCCCGACACCCATCGGCACCTAAAGCCCTAGGTCAGCCAGGCATGAAGCCCAACAACCGTCGGCACCTAAAGCCCTGCACCAGCCAGGCATGAAGCCCGATACCAATCGGAGCCTAAAGCCTTGGGCCAGCCAGGCATGAAGCCCGACACTCGTCGGCACCTAAAGCCCTGGGCCAGCCAGGCATGAAGCCCGACACCCATCGGCACCTAAAGCCCTGAGCTAACCAGTCATAAAGCCCGACACTCATCGGTACCTAAAGCCCTGCACCAGCCAGGCATCAAGCCCGACACCCGTCGGCACCTAAAGCCCAAGGCCAACCAGGCATCAAGCCCAACACCCGTCGGCACCTAAAGCCCTGGGCTAGCCAGGCATGAAGCCCGACACCCGTCGGCAGCTAAAGCCCGACTCCCGTCGGCACCTAAAGCCTTGGGCCAGCCAGGAATAAAGCCCGACACCCGTCGGCACGTAAAGCCCTGGGCCAGCCAGGCATGAAGCCCAACACCCGTCGGCACCTAAAGCCCTGGGCCAGCCACGCATGAAGCCCGACACCCGTCGGCACCTAAAGACATGGGCCAGCCAGGCATAAAGCCCGACACCCGTCGACGCCTAAAGCCCTGGGCTAGCCAGGCATGAAGCCCGACACCCGTCGGTACCTAAAGCCCTGCACCAGCCAGGCATGAAGCCTGAAACCCGTTGTCACCTAAAGCCCTGGGCCAGCCAGGCATGAAGCCCGACACCCGTCGGCACCTAAAGCCCTGCACCAGCCAGGCATGAAGCCTGACACCCATCGGCACTTAAATCCCTGGGCCAGCCAGGCATAAAGCCCAACACCCGTCGGCACCTAAAGCCCTGGGCCAGCCAGGCATGAAGCCCGACACCCATCGGCACCTAAAGCCCTAGGACAGCCAGGCATGAAGCCCGACACCCATCGACACCTAAAGCCCTGGGCCAGCCAGGCATAAAGTCTGACACCCGACGGCACCTAATGCCCTGGGCCAGCCATGCATCAAGACCGAGACCTGTCGGCACCTAAAGCCCTGAGCCAGCCAGGCATGAAGCCCAACACTCGTCGACACCTAAAGCCCTGGGCCAGCTAGACATAAAGCCCGACACCCATCGGCACCTAAAGCCCTGGGCCAGCCAGGCATGAAGCCCGACACCCGTCGTTACCTAAAGCCCTGGGCCAGCCAGGCATGAAGCCCGACACCCATCGGCACCTAAAGACCTGGGCCAGCCAGCATTAAGCCCGACACCCGTCGGTACCTAAAGCCCTGGGCTAGCCAGGCATGAAGCCTGACACCCATAGGCACCTAAGCCCTGGGCCAGCCAGGCATCAAGCCCAACACCCATCGGCACCTAAGCCCTGGGCCAGCCAGGCATGAAGCCCGACACCCGTCAGCACCTAAAGCCCTGCACCAGCCAGGCATGAAGCACGACACCCGTCGGCACCTAAAGCCCTTGGCCAGCCAGGCATGAAGCCCGACACCCGTCGGTACCTAGAGACCTGCACCAGCAAGGCATAAAGCCCGACACCCGTTGGCACATAAAGCTCTAGGCCAGCCAGGCATGAAGCCCGACACCCACCGGCACTTAAAGCCCTGCACCAGCCAGGTATGAAGCAGGACACCCGTCGGCACCTAAAGCCCTGGGCCAGCCAGGCATAAAACCCGAAACCCATCGGCAGCTAAAGCCCTGCACCATTCAGGCATGAAGCCCGACACCCATCGGCACGTAAAGCCCTGGGCAGCCAGGCATAAAGCCCGATACCCATCAGCACCTAAAGCCCTTGGCTAGCTAAGCATGAAGCCCGACACCCGTTGGCACCTAAAGCCCTGGGCCAGCCAGGCATAAAGCCCGACACCCATCGGCACCTAAAGCCCTGGGCCAGCCATGCATGATGCCCGACACCCGTCGGTACCTAAAGCCCTAGGCCAGCCAGGCATGAAGCCCGACACCCGTCGGCACCTAAAGCCCTGGGCCAGCCAGGCATCAAGCCCGACACCAGTCAACACCTAAAGCCCTGGGCCAGCCAGGCATCAAGCCCGACACCCGTCGACACCTAAAGCCCTACACCAGCCAGGCATGAAGCCCGACACCCGTCGGCACCTAAAGCCCTGGGCCAGCCAGTCATAAAGCCCGACACCCATCGGCACCTAAAGCCCTGGGCCAGCCAGGCATGAATCCCTAAAGCCCTGCACCAGCCAGGCATGAAGCCCAACACTCGTCGGCACCTAAAGCCCTTGGCCAGCCAGGCATAAAGCCTGACACCCGTCGGCACCTAAAGCCCTGGGCTAGCCAGGCAAGAAGCCCGACACCCGTTGGCTCCTAAATCCCTGCACCAACCAGGCATAAAGCCCGACACCCATCAGCACCTAAAGCCCTGGGCCAGCCTAGCATAAAGCCGGACATCCATCGGCACCTAAAGCCTTGGGCCAGCCAGGCATGAAGCCCGACCCCCATCGGCACCTAAAGCCCTGCACCAGCCATGCATGAAGCCCGACACCCGTCGGCACCTAAAGCCCTGGGCTAGCCAGGCATGAAGCCCAACACCCGTCGGCACCTAAAGCCCTGGGCCAGCCAGGCATGAAGCCCGACACCCGTCGGCACCTAAAGCCCTGGGCCAACCAGGTATGAAGCCCGACACCCGTCGGCACCTAAAGCCCTGGGCCAGCCAGGCATAAAGCCCGACACCCATCGTTACCTAAAGCCTTGGGCCAGCAAGGCATAAAGACCGACACCCATCGGCACCTAAAGCCCTGGGCCATCCAGGCATGAAGCCCGACACCCGTCGGCACCTAAAGCCCTGCACCATCCAGGCATGAAGCCTGACACCCGTCGGCACCTAAAGCCCTAGGCCAGCCAGGCATGAAGCCCGACACTCGTCGGCACCTAAAGCCCGGCTCCAACCAGGCATGAAGCCCGACACCCATCGGAGCCTAAAGCCCTGGGCCAGCCAGGCATGAAGCCCGACACTCGTCAGCACCTAAAGCCCTGGGCCAGCCAGGCATGAAGCCCGAGACCCGTCGGCACCTAAAGCCCTGGGCTAGCCAGTCATAAAGCCCGACACCCGCCGGCACCTAAAGCCCTGCACCAGCCAGACATCAAGCCCGACACCCGTCGGCACCTAAAGCCCAGGGCCAACCAGGCTTCAAGCCCAACACCCGTCAGCACCTAAAGCCCTGGGCCAGCCAGGCATGAAGCCCGACACCCGTCGGCACCTAAAGCCCTGGGCCAGCCAGGCATAAAGCCCGACTCTCATCGGCACCTAAAGCCCTGGGCCAGCCAGGAATAAAGCCCGACACCCGTCGGCACCTAAAGCCCTGGGCCAGCCAGGCATCAAGCCCAACACCTGTCGATACCTAAAGCCCTGCACCAGCCAAGCATGAAGCCTGACACCCGTCGGCACCTAAAGCCCTGCACCAGCCAGGCATGAAGCCTGACACCCGTCGGCACTTAAATCCCTGGGCCAGCCAGGCATAAAGCCCAACACTGATGAGGACATCAGTTCAGACCAGAGTTCGGGTCAGTCTAACCAGTCCTTCAATGTTCCTGTACCAACAACCCAGAGTCAGCAGGCCACGTCAGGGAAGACCACACCAGATAATCTACGAAGGTCTAAGAGGTTGCAGAACAAACAGGCTTGAAATTTTATGTGTCGGACTGGGCCCAAACTTGGCTGGTCACATGGAAACGAACTGCTGATTCGAAGTCATTGCCGTTGGCCATGAATTGCTATGGATTTTGGCCATCCGGGCTCGTCTGATAGGAGTTTTGGGCCTGTTTTCGTTTTTAATGGCATAGTTGTAATTTTTCTGAACTTATGATGTTAGGGTTTTCTCTCTTATTTAAGTTGGTTTTGGGCGGCCGTTAGAGGCAGAGAAGAAAGACGCTATTTTAGATTTCCTTTTTTTTTATGAATGGAGATGAATGTTTTCTTTTTCTGATTCAAAACAATTGAATTGAAAATTCTATTGATCTTCCTCTAAACTTCGGATTGTGAGTGATCAAATTCGAAATTTTTCCCTTTTTCTTGTCAAGATTCGAACCAAACCTGGACGAATTCTTTTCTCGCAGATTAGATCGTTCTTGAGTTGCAGGCGTTTTGAATATCGCCCTGCATCAAACACCCATCGGCACCTAAAGCCCTGGGCCAGCCAGGCATGAAGCCTGACACCCGTCGGCACCTAAAGCCCTGGGACAGCCAGGCATGAAGCCCGACACCCATCGACACCTAAAGCCCTGGGCCAGCCAGGCATAAAGTCCGACATCCGTCGGCACCTAAAGCCCTGGGCCATCCATGCATCAAGACCGACACCCGTCGGCACCTAAAGCCCTGGGCCAGCCATGCATCAAGACCAAGACCTGTCGGCACCTAAAGCCCTGGGCCAGCCAGGCATGAAGCTCGACACCCGTCAGCACCTAAAGCCCTGGGCCAGCCAGGCACAAAGCCCGACACCCATCGGCACCTAAAGCCCTGGGCCAGCCAGGCATGAAGCCCAACACCCGTCGGCACCTAAAGCCCTGGGCCAGCCAGGCATGAAGCCCGACACCCGTCGGCACCTAAAGCCCTGGACCAGCCAGGCATGAAGCCCGACACCCGTCGGCACCTAAAGCCCTGGGCCAGCCAGGCATAAAGCCCGACACCCGTCGTTACCTAAAGCCCTGGGCCAGTAAGGCATAAAGCCCGACACCCATCGGCACCTAAAGCCCTCGGCCATCCAGGCATGAAGCCCGACACCCGTCGGCACCTAAATCCCTGCACCAGCCAGGCATAAAGCCCGACACCCGTCGGCACCTAAAGCCCTAGGCCAGCCAGGCATGAAGCCCAACAACCGTCGGCACCTAAAGCTCTGCACCAGCCAGGCATGAAGCCCGATACCAATCGGAGCCTAAAGCCTTGGGCCAGCCAGGCATGAAGCCCGACACTCGTCGGCACCTAAAGCCCTGGGCCAGCAAGGCATGAAGCCCGACACCCATCGGCACCTAAAGCCCTGGGCTAACCAGTCATAAAGCCCGACACCCATCGGCACCTAAAGCCCTGCACCAGCCAGGCATCAAGCCCGACACCCATCGGCACCTAAAGCCCAAGGCCAACCAGGCATCAAGCCCAACACCCGTCGGCACCTAAAGCCCTGGGCCAGCCAGGCATGAAGCCCGACACCCATCGGCAGCTAAAGCCCTGGGCCAGCCAGGCATAAAGCCCGACTCCCGTCGGCACCTAAAGCCCTGGGCCAGCCAGGAATAAAGCCCGACACCCGTCGGCACGTAAAGCCCTGGGCCAGCCAGGCATGAAGCCCAACACCCGTCGGCACCTAAAGCCCTGGGCCAGCCATGCATGAAGCCCGACACCCATCGGCACCTAAAGGCATGGGCCAGCCAGGCATAAAGCCCGACACCCGTCGATGCCTAAAGCCCTGGGCTAGCCAGGCATGAAGCCCGACACCCGTCGGTACCTAAAGCCCTGCACCAGCCAGGCATGAAGCCTGAAACCCATTGTCACCTAAAGCCCTGGGCCAGCCAGGCATGAAGCCTGACACTCGTCGGCACCTAAAGCCCTGCACCAGCCAGGCATGAAGCCTGACACCCATCGGCACTTAAATCCCTGGGCCAGCCAGGCATAAAGCCCAACACCCGTCGGCACCTAAAGCCCTGGGCCAGCCAGGCATGAAGCCCGACACCCATCGACACCTAAAGCCCTAGGACAGCCAGGCATGAAGCCCGACACCCATCGACACCGAAAGCCCTGGGCCAGCCAGGCATAAAGTCCGACACCCGACGGCACCTAAAGCCCTGGGCCAGCCATGCATCAAGACCGAGACCTGTCGGCACCTAAAGCCCTGAGCCAGCCAGGCATGAAGCCCAACACTCGTCGACACCTAAAGCCCTGGGCCAGCCAGACATAAAGCCCGACACCCATCGGCACCTAAAGCCCTGGGCCGGCCAGGCATGAAGCCCGACACCCGTCGTTACCTAAAGCCCTGGGCCAGCCAGGCATGAAGCCCGACACCCATCGGCACCTAAAGACCTGGGCCAGCCAGGCATTAAGCCCGACACCCGTCGGTACCTAAAGCCCTGGGCTAGCCAGGCATGAAGCCTGACACCCATAGGCACCTAAGCCCTGGGCCAGCCAGGCATCAAGCCCAACACCCATCGGCACCTAAACCCCTGGGCTAGCCAGGCATGAAGCCCGACACCCATCGGCACTTAAAGCCCTGCACCAGCCAGGCATGAAGCACGACACCCGTCGGCACCTAAAGCCCTGGGCCAGCCAGGCATGAAGCCCGACACCCGTCGGTACCTAGAGCCCTGCACCAGCAAGGCATAAAGCCCGACACCCGTTGGCACATAAAGCTCTAGGCCAGCCAGGCATGAGGCCCGACACCCATTGGCACTTAAAGCCCTGCACCAGCCAGGTATGAAGCAGGACACCCGTCGGCACCTAAAGCCCTGGGCCAGCCAGGCATAAAACCCGAAACCCATCGGCAGCTAAAGCCCTGCACCATTCAGGCATGAAGCCCGACACCCGTCGGCACGTAAAGCCCTGGGCAGCCAGGCATAAAGCCCGATACCCATCAGCACCTAAAGCCCTTGGCCAGCTAAGCATGAAGCCCGACACCCGTCGGCACCTAAAGCCCTGGGCCAGCCAGGCATAATGCCCGACACCTGTCGGCACCTAAAGCCCTGGGCCAGCCAGGCATAAAGCCCGACACCCGTTGGCACCTAAAGCCCTGGGCCAGCCAGGCATAAAGCCCGACACCCATCGGCACCTAAAGCCCTGGGCCAGCCATGCATGATGCCCGACACCCGTCGGTACCTAAAGCCCTAGGCCAGCCAGGCATGAAGCCCGACACCCGTCGGCACCTAAAGCCCTGGGCCAGCCAGGCATCAAGCCCGACACCAGTCAACACCTAAAGCCCTGGGCCAGCCAGGCATGAAGCCCGACACCCGTCGACACCTAAAGCCCTACACCAGCCAGGCATGAAGCCCGACACCCGTCGGCACCTAAAGCCCTGGGCCAGCCAGTCATAAAGCCCGACACCCATCGGCACCTAAAGCCCTGGGCCAGCCAGGCATGAATCCCTAAAGCCCTGCACCAGCCAGGCATGAAGCCCAACACTCGTCAGCACCTAAAGCCCTTGGCCAGCCAGGCAAGAAGCCTGACACCCATCAGCACCTAAAGCCCTGGGCTAGCCAGGCAAGAAGCCCGACACCCATCGGCTCCTAAATCCCTGCACCAGCCAGGCATAAAGCCCGACACCCATCAGCACCTAAAGCCCTGGCCAGCCTGGCATAAAGCCGGACATCCGTCGGCACCTAAAGCCTTGGGCCAGCCAGGCATGAAGCCCGACCCCCATCGGCACCTAAAGCCCTGCACCAGCCATGCATGAAGCCCGACACCCATCGGCACCTAAAGCCCTGGGCCAGCCAGGCATCAAGCCCCGTCGGCACCTAAAGCCCTGGGCCAGCCAGGCATGAAGCATGACACCCGTCGGTACCTAAAGCCCTGGGACAGCTAGGCATAAAGCCCGACACTCATCGGTACCTAAAGCCCTGGGCCAGCTAGGCATGAAGCCCGACACCCGTCGGCACCTAAAGCCCTGAGCCAGCCAGGCATAAAGCCCGACACCCGTCGGCACCTAAAGCACTTGGCCAGCTAGGCTTCATGCTCGACACCCATCGGCACATAAAGCCCTAGTCCAGCCAGGCATGAAGCCCGACACCCGTCGGCACCTAAAGCCCTGCACCAGCTAGGCATGAAGTCCGACACTCGTCGGCACCTAAAGCCCTGGGCCAGCCAGGCATAAAGGCCGACACCCATCGGCACCTAAAGCCCTGAGCCAGCCAGGCAAAAAGCTTGACACCTATCCGCACCTAAAGCCCTGCACCAGCCAGGCATGAAGCCCAACACCCGTCAGCACCTAAAGCCCTGAGCCAGCCAGGCATGAAGACCGACACCCATCGGCACCTAAAGCCCTGGGCCAGCCAAGCATAAAGCCCGACACCCATCGGCAGCTAAAGCCCTGCATCAGCCAGGCATGAAGCCCGACACCCATCGGCACCTAAAGCCCTGGGCCAGCCAGGCATGAAGCCCGACACCGTCGGCACCTAAAGCCCTAGGCCAGATAGGCATGAAGCCCGACAGCCATCGGCACCTAAAGCCCTGGGCCAGCCAGGCATAAAGCCTGATACCCATCGGCACCTAAAGCCCTGGGCCAGCCAGGCATAAAGCCTGACATCCGTCGGCACCTAAAGCCCTGGGCCAGCCAGGCATGATGCCCAACATCCGTCGGCACCTAAAGCCCTGCACTAGCCAGGCATGATGATCGACACCTGTCGGCACCTAAAGCCCTGGGTCAGCCAGGCATGAAGCCCAACACATGTCGGCACCTAAAGCACTGGGCCAGCCAGGCATCAAGCCCGACACCCATTGGTACCTAAAGCCCAGGGCCAGCCAGGCATGAAGCCCGACACCCGTCGGCACCTAAAGCCCTACACCAGCCAGGCCTGAAGCCCAACACCTGTCGGCACCTAAAGCCCTGGGCCAGCCAGGCATAAAGCCCGACACCCATCGGCACCTAAAGCCCTGGGCCAGCCAGGCATGAAGCCCGACACCCATCGGCACCAAAAGCCCTAGGCCAACCAGGCATAAAGCCCCACACCCATTGGCACCTAAAGCCCTGGGCCAGCTAGGCATGAAGCCCTAAAGCCCTGCACTAGCCAGGCATGAAGTCCAACACCCATTGGCACCTAAAGCCCTGGGCTAGCCAGGCATAAAGCCCGACACCCGTTGGCACCTAAAGCCCTGGGCTAGCCAGGCATGAAGCCCGACACCCGTCGGCACCTAAAGCCGTGCACCAGCCAGGCAAGAAGCCCGACACCCATCGGCACCTAAAGCCCTAGGCCAGCCAAGCATAAAGCTTGACACCCGTCGGCACCTATAGCCCTAGGCCAGCCAGGCATGAAGCCTGACACCCGTCGGCACCTAAAGCCCTGCACCAGCCAGGCATGAAGCCCGACACTCGTCGGCACCTAAAGCCCTGGGCCAGCTAGGCATAAAATATGACACTTGTCGGCACCTAAAGCCCTGGGCCAGCCAGGCATGAAGCCCAGCACCCGTCGGCACCAAAAGCCCTAGGCTAGCCAGGCATATAGCTTGACACCCATCGGCACCTAAAGCCCTAGGCCAGCCAGGCATGAAGCCCGACACCCATCGGCACCTAAAGCCCTGGGCCAGCCAGGCATGATGCCCGACACCTGTCGGTACCTAAAGCCTTGGGTCAGCCAGGCATAAAGCCCGACACCCATCGGCACGTAAAGCCCTGGGCCAGCCAGGCATCAAGCCCGACACCCATCGGCACTTAAAGCCCTAGGCCAGCCAGGCATGAAGCCCGACACCGGTCGGCACCTAAAGCCCTGCACCAGCCAGGCATGAAGCCCGACACCCATCGGTACCTAAAGCCCTAGGCTAGCCAGGCATAAAGCCCGATACCCGTCGGCACCTAAAGCCCTAGGCCAGCCAGGCATGAAGCCCGACACCCATCGGTACCTAAAGCCATGCACCAGCCAGTCTTAAAGCTCGACACCTGTCGGTACCTAAAGCCCTGGGCCAGCCAGGCATAAAGCCCTACACCCGTCGGTACCTAAAGCCCTGAGCCAGCCAGGCATGAAGCCCGACACCCATCGGCACCTAAAGCCCTGCACCAGCCAGGCATGAAGCCCGACACCCTTTGGCACCTAAAGCCCTGCACCAGCCGGGCATGAAGCCCGACACCCTTCGGCACCTAAAGCCCTGGGCCATCCAGGCATAAAGCCCGATACCCGTCGGCACCTAAAGCCCTGGGCTAGCCAGGCATTAAGCCCGACACCCATCGGCACCTAAAGCCCTGGGCCAGCCATGCATGAAGCCTGACACCCATCGGCACCTAAAGCCCTAGGCCAGCCAGGCATAAAGCCCGACACCCATCGATACCTAAAGCCCTGGGCCAGCCAGGCATCAAGCCCGACCCCCATCGGCACCTAAAGCCCTGGACCAGCCAGGCATCAAAGCCGACCCCCATCGGCACCTAAAGCCTTGTGGCTACCTGGCGCAAGGCCCGACATACCCCTGGCAAAGCGGTGCACCGTTGGTCCTGAGGAACCTGCCTACCTCAACCTCCAATAACTGGCACTTCAACTCCAAGAAACCTATCCTTTCTAGCCCCGAGTTTCGGTCCTAGATGGCTAAGATGGGATAGCTTGCGTGAGTTGAGAGTTATCCCCTGGCACTAATGGAACCAAGGGGCCGCGCATTGTCAGCCAACGAGTTTGCAATAAGAGTTGCAAATAGATAATTTATCTTGGAGAAAAAAGGTATTTCATTAATTTGAAGGGATTACAAAATGTCGACGTCGTCGGACTTGCAAAAATAAAAATACAAGGAGGCTCATGGTTCAGCTGGCGCGGGCTCATCGTCGGAGGGGGCCGAATCCGAGAAGTGATCTGGTTCAACTTCCAGGGCTTGAGGAACATTCAAGTCCCTGGCAATTTTCTCCTTCCCGTGCTGGAACCCCTGAAGGAACACCGCCGCTGAGGCTTCTACCACATCATCTGTAAAGCGCTCGGACGCTTTGTACTCTTCTATAATTTTGGTAGTTCTGGCCACGATGGCAGCTTCCACCTCAACGGTCTGAGCTCTTTCCTCTGCAGCGAGGGCTTCCACTGTAGCCCTCTCGGCCTCTTGGGCGCGACTCACCTCCTTGCCGGCTTGGTTTGCTTTTTCCTTCGCTGCCCATGCCTCCTCCTCTGCGTCCCTTGCCTTTTCCTCCGCTGCCGCTTCCTTTTCCTCCACGGACCCTACTCTCTCCTCAGCCATGACCGCTCGACCCTTGATCTCCTAGATGGCCAAGGTCAGCTCAAAGATATGCAGGTCTTTGGCCATCACGGTGTTTTCAGCCTTCGTCATTTGGTGGAGCGTCGCCCGCAGGTGGTTGGCATCAGCCTCCGTTCTGCTCTCGGTGGCCCTTGTTTCATTGGCTCAGGCGCTTCTGATCGACTCCAGCGCCTCCTCGGCCGCCTCCGTGCGGTGCTGGGCATCTTCGGCCTCCTTCTGTGCTTCACGCAGAAGGGCCTTCCCACCATGGATTGCCTCCCTCGCTGCCCTTAGGGAATGTGCAAGCTGCATGAAAGTTCCAGGTTAGTAAAAAAAAGGAAAATATAAAGGCAAAGGGTGAAAAGACCGCTTACCCAACAAGGGCCGCGTAGAATTCCCGGAAGAATGTACTCGCCTTCAGGTGGCTGAGCTCTTCCAGGACTTCGGGCATGAAAACTAGAGAAAGGACCTGTTCAGCCCAGCGACCATCATTCAATATGGAGTCCCGGGGTGGCCCTGGTTTGGCCCTGCTCTGTTCGGCCGCCTAAGCCTCCTTCGGCTAGCCACGCGGGCTGCTCCTAGGCGTCCTCTTAGGGGGTGGGCTTGCTGTCCCTGATGGCCCCTCGCCCCATTCCCTAACTGCCTCGGGT
Source organism: Calamus simplicifolius (assembly GCA_900491605.1). NCBI lineage: Eukaryota > Viridiplantae > Streptophyta > Magnoliopsida > Arecales > Arecaceae > Calamus > Calamus simplicifolius. Next base: position 198,890 of record UESW01001908.1, read on the forward strand.
GGGGTCAATCCGCCAGGGGCAGGGAGCTCTTCTGCCACTATGGCTCCTCCGCCACTGCCAACTCCTCTGTAGCTGGCTCCTCTATTGGGACCCCCACGGCCGCCGCCATCTCTGGCAGGGTATGGCTGTGTGGTCAATTTTTGGAGCAGCCGGGGGTCTTGTGGTGCTGGTGGTCGGGGAACCTGAGCTGTCGAGCATTTTGGGGCTGGAGCTTGCTGGCCTTCACTTGGCCCCTCCTGGGTCCTCTTCTTTGAGATGGCCTTCTGGAGTTTCTGTGTCGGTATCTTCATGGCCGCACGATATGGTCAAAGTTTAAAAAAAGGGAGGAAAAGCAAGCAAAATTTTGGCTAAGTATGAAAATGACTTACCCCGGTGGGAGATAAGACCCGTCGACTGGAGGTTATCTTCCGTCAAAAGCAAGGTGTACCGAGGGATCTCGGCAACTAACAATTGACCCAACGCTTCCTGATCTCTAGGGTGGACGGTGGAGTTCGCGTTGCCTCGAAGGTCGGGGTCTCCCCACCGGGGCCTGACTTGGTCTAGGCCAGCAAAAAAGAATCAGGATTTCCATCCCTTGATCGAAGAAGGAAGAAAAAGCTTAAGGACCCGATTGGGTCGGGGCTGGAACAGCCACCGACCCTTCTGGGACTGAAGGATATAAAAAGATCGGAAAAGAGAGATTCAGAGGGTGATGCCAAGACGATGATAGAGAATAACAAAGGCGCTAATGACCCGGTAGGAATTTGGGACCAGTTAGGAGGGAGTCAAGGAGTAGTAGTCAAGAAGGTTGATGAAGAAAGGAGGAAAGGGTGGACAGAGACCCGCCTTCAGGCAAATCTCATAAAGGGCCACCCGACCGGGTCGGGAGGAGATGACCCTATCATTGGGAGTTGGCAGAAAAAGCTCGATGTCCTGGGGAATCTGGTAACGGGCCCGGATTTTTGCCAAATCTAGACATGTTACCATGGAGGCGGTCCCCTCCGGGGACCCCTCCACCCTCGAGGAGGTGCCAGCCTCTGATCGGCGGCTCCTTGATGGGGCTCCACCAGCGACCCGTCGTCGGGCCAGGGGGACGCAATCCTCTGAATCAGTGGACCACTCAAGTAGAGGAGAGGGGAAAGGTACAGGAGAAGCGCAGTGCCTCTCAGAGGGAGAACAATTCTCTGAATCGTCCTCCAAGGTCTAAGATGGAGAACTCATGGATAGAAGAAGGGATGAAGGAGTCTAGAATGGACAAAGAACTGACATGAGGGAAGGAAAGCTAAGTGTAGGTTCTCGGGTTGCAGGGGAGACCAAAACGCGGGCTCAGAGGAAGACGACAATGGCAGCAGTGGTGTGGCCAGATTCAACCCCCCATTCGAGTTTTATTGGGTTTTCAAATTGTCCCACCTCGTCTCGTCAGCCACATGGACCCCTACCATAGGCTGGTTCACCTCGATGGTTGCCCAGCGCGTGATACGGTATGCCTCCGGCCGATGATGGGACTCCGCTGACGTCGCCACTATGAGAGGTAATGATGATGCAGCTTTCCACGTGGACTTCAAAGAGTTAACCTCACCTCGAGGTCGATCGTGGCAGGCTCCATGTACGGAAGCGGCCGCCTTTTTACATTACCCATGTCGTTCGTATAGAGATGTGGACAGGGATCAGCCACATGGAAGGTAGCACCCCTTTTGCCTTATCAGTGGGGCCCGCTTCGCCTCAGCGGTGAGGGGGCATCTGATGTGGCTGATCCAGCGCCATTAGAATAAAAGGTAACAGCAGCTAATGGAGACTCCCATATCTCGACCCCGAGACCCCCTCAGGTCTCGGGGTACACCAGCACCATCTCACCCCCGAGACCTCCTCCGGTCTTGGGGTGAGGTCACCATATCTCGACCCCGAGACCCCCTCCAATCTCGGGGTGCACCAACATCATCTCACCCCCGAGACCCCCTCCAGTCTCGGGGCGAGGTCACCATATCTCGACCCCAAGACCCCCCTTCGGTCTCCGGGTGCACCAGCACATCTCACCCCCGAGACCCCCTCCGGTCTCGGGGTAAGGTCACCGCATCTCAACCCCAAGACCCCCCTCTGGTCTCGGGGTGCACAAGCATCATCTCACCCCCGAGACCCCCTCCAGTCTCGGGTGAGGTCATCATATCTCGACCCCAAGACCCTCCTCCGGTCTTGGGGTGCACAAGCATCATCTCACCACCGAGACCCCCTCCGGTCTTGGGGTGAGGTCATCATATCTCGACCCCGAGACCCTCCTATGGTCTCGGGGTGCACAAGCATCATCTCACCCCCAAGACCCCTCCGGTCTCGGGGTGAGGTCATCATATCTCGACCCCGAGACCCTCCTTCGGTCTCGGGGTGCACAAGCATCATCTCACCCCTGAGACCCTTTTCGGTCTCGGGGTGAGGTCACCATATCTCTACCCCGAGATCCCCCTTCGGTCTCGGGGTGCACCAGCACCGTCTCACCCCCGAGACCCCCTTCGGTTTTGGGGTGAGGTCACCGCATCTCAACCCCGAGACCCCCCTTCGGTCTCAGGGTGAGGTCACCATATCTTGACCCCGAGACCCCCTCCGGTCTCGGGGTGCACCAGCACTATCTCACTCCCGAGACCCCCTCCGGTCTCGGGGTGAGGTCACCGCATCTCAACCCCAAGACCCCCCTCCGGTCTCGGGGTGAGGTCACCATATCTCACCCCCGAGACCCCCCTCCGATCTCGGGGTGCACCAGCATCTTCGCACCCCTAAGACCCCCTCCGATCTCGTGGTGAGGTCACTATATCTCCATCTCGAGACCCCCTCCAGTCTCGGGGTGCGTAGGCATCACCAACATCCAGCAAGTGAACCAGCCTTCGAACCAAACGATAACTCCGGGCCACCTGGTGCACCCACATGGCTCGCCGTGCGTCCGTGGCTACTTGCGGCCATGTCTCATACGGCGTATGGTGCATTGCATGTGTCCCTGTGCGTGACTATGCCCCGTTACGGAGTACGATTCACTACCACTTGCAATTGTGCGCGGTCATGTCAAGCAATGACACGCACCAAATACAACCACGGCTGCTAGACACCTGTAAAGCCATATTGACAAGTAACGTGGGACACCTCCGGCGTGCATAGTGATGGTATGATAGCAATATTTTGGAAAAGAAAGATGGGACATTTGGATAGGTATAAAAATACGCGCCCGCGCTGTAAGTAGGGATTCGAACTCTGGTTTTCTAGCTTTCTTCCCACTAGCAAAACCCTAACTGTCTCAGCTCCATTCTGCTGAGCAGTTCTTGTCTGATCCCAAGTAACTAACTTGAGTGTCGGAGGGTCCCCACTGGAGCATCCGATCTCCGAGGACTTTTCTTGCAGGGGTCCGGAGAGAAGGACGTCCATCTTCCCCAACACTTGAAGAAGGTGACTTGGCGTCATCAATTATAGTAGTCCTTTCATCTTTCTAGAAATATTTTGGAAGTGCAAATTACTTTTTAACACCCCCTTTTAATTTGTAATTCTAGGAAGCATACACAAGCTAAGGAAATATCTGAAGGAAAGCGGCCCAATGTGCATATCAATTAGACTTCCAAAGCAAGCATACAAAATCCATTTGCCATCTTCAATTGCTTCTTAAACTTTTCAAACTTCTCACTTGTAACAGCTTTGGTGAGAAAATCTGCATGTTACTCTCTTATATTGATGAACTCTAAATAGATTTCTCCTTTGTTCATCATGTCTTTATAAAATGGTACATAAGCTCGATGTGCTTGGACCTAGCATGACAAACAGGATTTTTAGTCATTGCAATAGCTAACATGTTGTCACAATATATTCTAGTTGGTTGTTCTTATTTTTGTTTCAAATCAAATAGAGTTCTCCTTAGCCAAATAGCTTCACAAGTAGCATTAGTAGCAGCATTATATTCTGCTTCAGTTGAAGATAAAGATACTGTTTTCCATTTCTTGAGCTTCGAGACACTACCTTTGTACCAAGATAGAATAACTATCCTGATATACTTTTTCGATCATTTAAGGATCCAGCCCAATCACTATCAGTAAAGCCAATCAAGGAATTCTTTTCTTCTTTGACATATTTAATACAATTTTTCTTAGTTCCTTGCAAGTATTTTAAAATTCTTTTTGCTGCAGCTAAATGTAGCTTACTTGGTTCATTCATAAATCTAGAGACATAAAAAACAGAGTGCATTATATCAAGTTTAGTGTTAGTGAGATAAATCAAAGATCCTACTAGACTTCTAAATTCCTTTGCACCCACTTTTTTTGCACCATCATCAAGCTTCAACTTCTCATTTAAACCCATAGGAGTTGGTGCTGATTTGCACTTATCCATCTAAAATTTCTTCAAGATGTCTTCAGTGTATTTTTCTTGAGAGATAAAATTTTCTTCCCTAAATTGTTTAACTTGAATTCCAAGAAAATGTTTCATGAGCCCTAAAATCATCTCAAATTCTTTCATCATCTTGAACTTAAAATCTTTCACCATTTTCAGATTAGTACCCATATAAATAAGATCATCAACATATAGATAAAGTATAAGAATATCATTCATACCTTCCTTCTTCACATAAAGAGAAGGTTCACTTGTGCTTCTTTGGAATCCATTTTTGCAAAAATAACCATTAATTTTGTTGTTCCATGATTGAGAAGCTTGCTTTAGTCCATAGAGAGCTTTCCGCGATCGGTAGACCATATCTTTTTTATCTTTGACTTTATAGCCTTTTGGTTGCTCAACATAAACTTCTTCTTCAAGCTCTTCATTGAGAAATGCTGATTTGACATCAAGCTAAAATATATATATATAAGGGCAGCAAGAGCAAGAACAATTCAAATTTTCTCCATTCTAACAACTGGTGCAAAGGTTTCGTTAAAGTCGATACCTGGTTGCTGAGAGTAGCCCTTTGCTACAAGTCTTGCCTTGTGCTTTTGGATGAATCCATCTTCATTGAACTTTATTTTGTAAACCCATTTCAAACCAATCACACTTTTATTTTAATTTTACAAGATCCCAAGTTTTATTCTTCTTAATTGTAGTCATCTCTTCATGCATGGCCTTTTGCCACACTTTTTCTTTGATGGCTTCTTCAAAGCTTTGTGGTTCACATGCAAAGAATGCAACTTCACATGATTCATATACTTCTCTTAATGAACGAGTCTTCCTTGGTAATGAATTTGAATCCATCGTTGCTTGTATTGAAGAGATTGGATTTGGTGACCTTGTTGGACTTGGTATAGAAGTAGGAATTTGTGGAGCTTGTTGTGATTGTTGATCTTGGCTTGATGTAGACTCCAAGAATTCATACATAAATGATGAATGAAAAGTACTTTCATCCCAACTCCAAGTTGTAGCTTCATCAAAAATAACATCTCTTGAAATAATCAACTTGTTAGTGTAAGGATTTAACAAGCAATAGCCCTTTGATTCATTACTATAGCCAATAAAAATTAGCTTTTCTCCTTTTTCATCAAATTTGTCTTTGATGGGAATAGAAATATGGGAGTAAGCAATACAGCCAAATACCTTCAAGTGATTGACCACTGGTTTCTTTTTGTACCAAGCTTTAAATGGAGTCTTTTTGAGCACTACTTTTGTAGGTGACCAATTGAGAATATAGATAGCTGTGTGCACTGCTTCAGCCCAAAATTTGTTAGGAAGCCCTTTGCCTTTCATCATGCTTCTAGCCATCTCCATAATTGTTCGATTCTTTCTTTCGGCGATGCCATTTTGCTGTGACATTCTTCGAACTGTGAGTTGCCTTTGAATGCCTTCTTTTTTGCAATACTTCATAAATGGTATGTAGATGAATTCACCTCCTCGATCAGTTCTCAGTGTTGAGTTTGTGGGCACTTTGTCTTTCTACAAGAGCTTTAAAATGAAGGAAGATAGAAAATGCATCTGATTTTTTTTGAAAGAAATACAACCACATTATTCTAGTATAATCATCTATAAAATGAATGAAATATCTTTTATCATCAAATGAAGGAGTTCTTGTTGGTCCACAGATATCAGCATGCACCAATTCAAGAGGAGAATTAGCTCTCCAAGAAGTTTTAGGAAAAGAAAGTTTATGCATTTTCCCATAAATGCAGCCTTCACAAATATGATTTGATCTTTGAATGGAGGTAAGCCCAACTACCATATTCTTTTGCTTGAGTAGGTGAAGTCCATTGAAATTAAGATGATCATACCTTAAGTGCTATAAGTGTGAGTCATCCAAAGTTTTAGATTTGAGAGCCATATTTTCTTGTAGAGGCATGATAAGTGAAAAACTCAGTTTGAGTTCATTTGAATAGTAGCAATTTGAGAGTTTATCTTCTTTTCCATAATTCTACACTTATCATTATCAAAGGAACAAGAATATCTATTTTGCAAAAGTTGTCCAACACTCAACAAATTCTAAGTCAATTTAGGAACATAAAGAACATCACTTATAAATTGTTTGTTACCTCCCTTTGAGTTGACATCTATGATGCCTTTACCTTTAACTTTTTGAATATTTTCATCTCCCAATTTCACCATTGAACTAAAATTTGGGTTAAGTTCAACAAACATCTTCTGGTTCCCGGTCATATGACTGCTACAACCGTTGTATAAAAACTATGTATATTGAGATTCATGTTGGATGTTTATACAAGAAAATAGCTGATATGATTCCTCCTTGGTGAACCTTGCTTCTTCTTTTACATTAGTGTCTTTGTACCAACAATTATTGTAAGAATGATTGAAAATTTTGCATCTCTTACATTTGAATCGGCAATCCTTGCTCTTATGGTTGGTCTTCTTGCAAATGCAACATTGAGAGTGAGAGACTTCAGATTGTCACTGTGCCTTTCTTTTTTGCTTTTATTTTTATTTTTTCACATTCCTCTCTTTTGAGAAGATCCTCCTTTGTTTTGGATATTGAGTTCTTTTTTTCAAATATGTTAGCTTTGGCATGAAAAACTTGATCAAGAGGCTGATTGTAAGAATGATTCAATCTTTCATCATGCACTTGAACTCATTAGTTCATAAAAATATAAGTAGATAAATCCTTGAATTTTTCTATTGCAGCAACAACATGATCAAATTTTGTTGGAAGGCTCCTAAGAGCCTTCAGAATAATTTTCTTTCTTCTATAATATCTTTAAGGCTTCTAATTTGATTCATAATTTTAATATTTTAGTAAGAAAAACATTGCATATTTCATCTTCTTTCATTGTAATGTTATCAAAATTCCTCCAAAATGATTGTAGTTTTAAAGAAGTAACTTTTTCATTTTCTTGAAAACAATTTTTTTAAAATATTCTAAGCTTCTTTAGCTTTTTTTGCACCAAATATACAAGGAAAGATTGCTTTGCTTATCCCTTGTTGAAGATACCGTAGTGCACTTGCATCATTGCGCACATTCTTCTTGTATTATTTTTGTTGTTGTTCTGTCCAATTGCTTCCAACATTTGGTGGCTCCAAGTAGATATCTTCAATGACCTCCCATGCACAAATCTTGTGTGATAAATATGGTTTACATTTGACTACTCCAATAGTCATAATATTCTCCTTCGAACATGAAAATTTGATTTGATGTATATGCAAACGTTGTTGGAACTATGTTGGTAGACATTTTTGGAGAAAGTAGAAGGCTTATAAAAGGAAATAGATATAGGAATATTTTGCTATGATACCAAATTTGCTGGAAATGCACATGGAGAGGTGGACAAAATATATCACTTAGGCAATGTAAAGAATAAGAGCAAAAATATCTATTGTATTTCTTATTTGAATTGCTGAAAATTGTTACATAAAACTTCAGATTACATAGCTTTTTATAGAGCCAACACATGACTCTTGAAATGCTACTTTAACTCTTCTTAGAAAATATCAAGAGCCATATTTAACTCTCTTAGGAAATAGTAGAAACATATTAAACTCATATAGAAAATAGTAGGAGACATTTTTAAAAAAAACATGAATCATTATAGTAGTTTTTTCATCTTTCTAGAAATATTTTTGGAAGTGCAATTTTTTTTTAACATGCATCAACCGACAACCATGGCAAACGTTACTTCTTCCAAATCTAGCTGGTAGAAGCAGTAAGCCATGAAATAATTTTTCAGAAGTTCACTTGGAAAGAATGGTATAGTATATACTTTAGATAAAAATTTTCCGTTTTGAACAGCGCCAAAAAGATGCATACAACAATTAATTAAGGCTACTTATTTACTATAAGATTTTAAATCCAAACTGGTTAATTGATTCTCTTTAGGCTGGATTTCAAAGGGAAGTATGTGTCACACGGTCAAAAATACCAATTCAAAGGAGCAATGAGAATACAAGGCACCATCTGAGTGACATTTCGAGATACTTTTTTTTTTCTTCCGACCTACTAATGCATTTTTATAAATGATATGAACCCACGCAAAATCCTGATCTTAATTTAAATATTGGAGCATTTTTTTAAAGCAAAATGTCTAATATATCACCCTTAGTTTTCGGGATCAACCGGGCTCCAACCAGAAGTATAAACTTCTTCATCTTCTGTGCCTTCAATTTCACCAAAACCTGAACCCATAGACAAAAACATGCATTAAAAAATAAATATATAAAGAGCAGAAGAGTTAGATTCAAGAATGGCTAAGACTAAATAGGAAAATAGATGATCAGTTAATTGTAGTGTAATTTCAGACATAATGAGGGGAGCCTTTTAATCTAGGATACTCAGTTTTGTGTCTCAACTAGGCCTGACCGAAATGATTGAGGATAGATTTGAAATTTGTCCCTGAAACTTATCAAGGAATAATATTTCATAAAGTCAAGTAATAATTTTACAATAAATAAAGAATTTCACTAATTAAAGTAGAATATACCAGAATAGAAAGGCAATCCTAGAAATAATAGAAATGCTAGAGAGAGTTTATATATGGTATGCTTGAAGAGTTTAAACAAAAATTGCAATGGGTCCTCTACAACCCAACCCTTCTTGAAACTTGTCGGCATATTTATTTTTTTGTAAAAAAAGAAACTTGCAAACAAATTATATATAACTTCAGCAGATCTGGGGTGTGTTTGTGTTGTTTACTGATTGATGCATGTCTAATGATTGAAATTCATTTACAAGTTGAAACCATTACAGACTGCCGTATTCCCAGCTCTTCCTTGTAAAATTCTCTTAATAAATTGGAAAGCCAGCCTCCCTTATTCACAGTCGACAAAATTGACATTGACTTATCTATTTTTTATAATCTAGATTGATTAAATTTAGGTTGGATGATAATTTGGGTATAGAATTTGCATATATGTTTGTGTCCATATGACATAGTAACAATGAAAAGAAACATTTATAGATAACTGAGAACTTACTCTATCCAGTCTCTCCTCTTAATGTCGTCAAGCTAGCCTATTTAGAAAGGAAAAAAAAATGATGAAATATATTAAATGATGAACAAGCCAAAAGTTGTAATGCGATCATTTACTTACGAGGCAACAAGTTATCCAAATCGATTTCTTCGTATGGTTTGAAGAAATGCCATCCGAATCTCTGAAAGTGTAGATTGGCTTCCGAGCTTAAGCTCTCGATCTTGCCCGATGCATCAAGGATGCCAATTTCGTGCATGAACCATGAAAAAACCCACACGTACTTTAGCCTCTCTATTATATAGGTTGGTTCAACCCATCCTTCCATCTCTAACTCATTGATCATAAGGCCAACGCTGGGGTCGGTTGGAGGAGGCCAACGCTGGGGTCGATCAGAAGGTGACCGACGTTGGAGTCGATTGGAGGAGGCCGATGCTGGAGTTGATGAGGACGATGCTGGGGTCGGTTAGGCAAACATTGAGGCCAGGTAGAGGCCGACGCCGAGGCCAAGGCTGCCTTGGGAGGCTGGATTGAGTCCGAAGACTGAGACCGCCTTAAGAAGCTATGGCTGACTCTGAAGACTAGGGCCGCCTTGGAACGCCTTGAAGGTTGGGGCCGCCTAGGAGCTGGGGCCGCTTTAGAGCTGGGGCCGCCTTGGATGGGCAAGGCCATCTTGGAGCTGGGGCTGCCATGGATGGGCAAGGCCGCCTTGGGAGGCTGGGGCCGAGTTTGAAGATCAAGACCACCTTTAGAATTCATGGCTGACTCCGAAGACTGGGACCACCTTGGAGGCTGGGGTAGCCTTGGAGCCGGGGCTGCCTTAAGGCCGCCTTGGAGCCGAAGCCACCTAGGGCCACCTTGGGAAGGCCGGGGCCGACTTGGCGAGGCTGACTGGGAGGGTCCGACCTAATTGCAATCATTGTTGCCTATGAAGGTTCATTGGCCCCATTAGATACTCCCCACACTTCTGAGCTTGTGCGACCGCATGCTTTGCATCCGCCAAGCGAAAAAATTGTAGAATTCTTTATCTTTGCACTTATCTTTTTATGCTAGCTTTGTCTTGGATTCCTTCTGGAGGGATCATTTCTTTTGCATTACTTTGGATAATTTTTGTCTGCCTTGTGTGGGCATCTGCATTCTCTCTAGAGCTATGCATTTGCCTGCTCAAAAACTTTAAGTAACATTAGAGGTAAGTTGATTACCTTTGACTGGCTGAGGGTAGCCAGTAATCCTCTCCCGATGCAGGGTTTGAAAGTGGATGCCCATCAACTATGAGTTGGAAATTGACCTCTTCCAGCTGTAAGCTGGTTAGGTCTTATAATTGGTTGGCTAAGAGTGGCAAGCAGCATCAACTATGAGCTAGGGAATTGGTCTCTCCTGACTTTGTCATTTTTCTTTGCATCGTGTTCGATGTCAATGCGATTAGAGGCTTGAAAGCCCTTTCTTTGGAACCGCCTTGGGGGTTTCCTTGGCCGTCCTGAGTGGTGACCCAAAGATGTCTGGGTTGTCGAGGTCCTTCTGGAACTGCCTCGAGGGTTTCTTCACGCTGGCCCGAGTGGTAACACGAGAGCCACCTAGGCCGTCGGAAGCCTTTTGGAACTGCCTCAGGGTTTTTTTTGCACCGGCCCGAGGGGTGACCCAAGAGCTGCCTAGGCCGTCAGGATCCTTTTTCTTCATAACTATCTTGGGGGTTTCTTCAGCCAACTCGAGTGGTGATCCGAAGCTGCCTGGGCTATCAGGATCCTTTTGAAACCACCTCGTGAGTTTCTTCATGCTGGCCCGATGGGTGACCCGAGAGCCACCTAGGCTATCAAAAGCCTTTTGAAACTACCTTGGGGGTTGCCTCACGCCGGCCCAAGGGGTGCCCGAAGCCACCTAGGCTATCGAGGTCCTTTAGCACCACGATCGGATGAGCTTGGAAGTAGGGGCTAAAATGCTGAGCAGACACTATTAGTGCAAAAATAATTTTTTGATTTTAGAGTACCTGGTCTCTTTGGCTGGCTGAGAATGACCAGCATCGTCAGCTGTGAGCTGGGGAGTTGGTTTCTTCCAGCTATGAGATGAACTTGTCTTCTTAGCTGGCTGGGAGTGGCCAGCACAGTCAGCTGTGAGCTGGAGAGTTGGTCTCTCCCAACTATGAGTTGATTTTATCTTCTTGGCTGGCTGAGAGTGGCTAGCAACCTATTGAAGGTGTATAATTTGAGTTAGGCCTTATTGGGTTGGTCGTTGGCCACTAAGATAGAATTGAGCCATTGAGGCAGAAATGAAGCTATTAAGGCTGTGATGAAGCCGTTGAGGCTGAGATGAAGCTGTTGAGGCAAAGTTGAGGCCGTTGAGAGCCTTTTAATTCCTGAAGGGTAACCCGAGGGTGCTGGGACCATGCTCGGGAGCTAGTTGAACCCCAGAGGATGATCCGAGAGTCATTGGGACCAAGCTCGAGAGCCTTTTGAACCCCAAAGGATGATTGAGAGTCGCTGGGACCAAGCTCGGGAGCCTTTTGAACCCCAAAGGGTGACCCAAGAGTCGCTGGAACCAAGCTCAAGAGCCTTTTGAACCTCGGAGGGTTATTGAGGAGTTGATTTTGTCAATTTTCTTGGATGGCCTGGAGCTCCTTTATGAAATGCCTTTGGAAGAGTTTGTCTTCTTTGTTGATTTGAATACCTTAGCATGTTGGCGACCTACCCCTCAGGGAGTCACGTTGATTGGAGGGAAGGTGCCAGTGTCCTCACTTGATGGGCTTCATGATTGTGATGTTTGTTGGTGAGCTTGATGGTGCTCTTATTGATGAGCTTGATCTTGCTCTTACTAATGAGCTTGTAGATGCTCTTGTTGCTCTTGCTGATGAGCTTGTAGATGCTCTTGTTGGTGAGCTTGATGGTGGTGAGTTTCTTGCTAGAAAGATCTCCCATAGAATGAAAGATGGTTGGCCTGAGCAGCAACTAGAGGGGGAGCCAAAGCTCTTGTTTGCTACCGTATAGTCATAGAGTATCGCTCTAGCAGCTTATGAACCACTAATATCAATGCTTAGATTTGCAGGGTGAGGGTGGCGAGCTGATCCACCTGAGTGGACTAAGATGATGATGATGATGGAGTAGAGTGGCTAGCATTCTATTGCTCAGCTCGTTAAGGGTGTCCCCCCAGCATAACTGATGGAAGCTGCTTGGGTTCTTGTCATCACCATCTTTTTGATCCATCATTTTGATCTAAGAGGGATGAAGATCTGTAAGCTAGCATCGCTGATGATCCATGCTCTGCCCCTCCTTCCTGGTACGGCAATTTATTGTAGCCAGATCACTCTCTTTGAACGTCTGTGAACATCCGGCCGCTTTCTTCAGCGAGCCCGGGATCTTCCTACGAGCTTCACTCGTTCGGGAGCTTGAAAAAAGTTCCGAGGACCAGGGATTCTGGTGGAAACCCTTCGACGCTCAAATTAGTGCTCTGGGCAACAACCATGAGTTTGAGGATGTTCGAATGAGAGGCTTAGAGAGGTGCTCTCTGTGTGAGCATTTGGAAGTATTGTTACCTGATCAGGGGTCCCTCTTACCTATTTTATTGAAGCTTGGAGTCTCTGAGACTTGCTTGGGGCTTGATCACTTGTCAGAGCATTGATAATAAAGGTAGCATAGTGGGGCTTGCCTCCTTATGACTTGTTAGAGCTGCAGGTCATGTCCCGTTAGTAGCGGGTGGCTGTAGCTGGTTGGTGGGCCGGCTCTGGAGTCAGTTGCTGAGGCTGACGCTGGAGTTGGTGAGGCCGATGCTAGGGTCGGTTGGAGGAGGCCGACGCTGGGTCGATCAGAAGGTGGCCGATGCTGGAGTCGGTTGGAGGAGGCCGACGCTGGAGTCAATGAGGCCAACGCTGGGGTCGGTTAGGCATACATTGAGGCCAAGTAGAGGCCGACGCCGAGACCGCCTTGGGAGGTTGGGCCGAGTCCGAAGACTGAGACCACCTTGAGAAGCCATGGCTGACTTCGGAGACCGGGGCCACCATGGAGCTGGGGCCGCCTTGGATGGGCGAGGCCGCTTTGAGAGGCTGGGGCCAAGTCTGGAGACTGAGACTGCTTTGAGATGCCATGGCTGACTCCGAAGACTGGGGCCGCCTTTGAGTTGGGGCGCCTTGGATGGGTGAGGCCGCCTTGGAGCCGGGCTATCTTGGATGGGTGAGGCCACCTTGGAAGGCTGGGGCTGAGTCTGGAGACTGAGACTGCCTTGAGAAGTTGTGGCTGACTCCGAAGATTGGGGCTGCCTTGGAACGCCTTGGAGGCTGGGGCCACCTAGAAACGCCTTGGAGCTGGGTCGCGTGGATCGGCGAGGCTGGCTTGGAGCTAGGGTCGCCTAAGAACCCGAGCAACCTTAAAACTGGGCCCGCCTTGGGGCCGGGATCACCTTGGATGGGCGAGGCCGCCTTGGAGCCGGAGCCGCCTTGAGAAGGCCGGGCCAACTTGGCGAAGCCGACTGGGAGGGTCCGGCTCTATTGCGATCATTGTTGCCTCTGGGGGTTCACTGGCCCCATCACCTTGAAACTCCAAATGATCTTTAACATTGTTATTTGATTGTGGACATAAGATGAGAGGCAAAAGGGAAAAAAGTTCTTTATGCATCGATGTTAATCATTCTTGACTTTCAAATTCTTAAAGATAATTAAATATAACCCTGTTTGCGAACTTAATATAGATTCATATGAGTTACTATTCTTTTCTTCTTAAACATGGCCCATGATAGGTTTCTTACTTCAAGGTCTTCAAAAATAATTTTCATTGGTAATATGTGATGCTTAACTATTATATTTTAGTTGCATTATAAAATACCTTTGCAGATATTCAAGTTAATCAATTTAAGGTGAAGTTGTTAGAAATCACTATTTGAGAAGAATCATACCATATTTTTTAATTGAAATTGATTTACCGCTTCACTTGAACATCCATTAAGAATGATAATAAGCATTAGTCCGCAGTACATCCATGCCAAATCATAGTGAATATGGTGTCTTTCCTTAAGTACGTAAACGGTTCATAAATTGTACCACATCTAAATTTCATCATTGTAAATTATAGTCACATGTAACGCATACATTGTCCTTTCTCATTGTACAATATTGTCCATCTTAGATAGTTATAAATTTCCAAAAATTATTGAATTCAGACATCTTAGAATCATTAGGTTTTTTTGTTTTTGAATTGGTGGTTATAAATACAGCTGTTTATGGCTGTTGGAATTGGTATTTTAGTAAAACCCCCCAGCCGTTACTGCCAGGGTCATGCCAGTCACAAACCTCGAACACCATGCCAACCCCAGGGCGGTGGCTCTTGTTTTAGGTGGCTGTCATGGAGTTGAGAGGAGGTGACAGGAACAAAGAGAGCCAACAGTCTGAAAGTTGAGCTTGTAATCCAATCGTGGTTGTGAAAAGAGAAGCTAACGATAGACAAATATTTGTGCACAAGTGTCTGCTTGCAGATTTATTCTTCAACCTGTTTGATATAAGAAATGATTAATTGCCTGATAAGAAAACCAATTTGGACCTATTTGGCTATTAATTACTCCAGACCGATTCCAGCTTTAGATAATACGTAGAAGTAGGAGAGGAGAGCAGCCAGCTGGGAGTCGGCGATGACGTTGTCAGTAAATATACAATATACTTCTCGTCTTCCAATGCATGCGCTTTATCTTCTATATATTAATATTAATTACTCTCATTATTTTGGTCGAACAAGGAGGCTAATGACAGCAAGCTCTCCGTGTTCTCGAATAAGATGGCTGACATATATAAAGAAAGCCAACGAGCTGGAGCTCCAGGAATCAAGATTCTACCACAACCTCATGATCACCCGGCTGGAGACCCACCGTGCCATCAAACCCAACACCGATCGAATGCTTGATTCCCAGGATGGCATGCCCATCGTGTTATAGAGGACCAGTAGTTAATTCTAATTATTGGTGACAACCCAACGTATATACTGCCTCTCCCCCACCTTGTTCTCCTCCTCGACCGTAACATCGTTCGTGTCGAAAACATCGAACTCCCTTGCCGATCTCGATGTTGTTTCAATGAAGAACTATGTGTAAGCAAGCATATAGTATCTTTAATAAATATATTACATAACGTTAAATATAAAATACTTAATACGAGATAGACTTAAGACTGATTGGGTTTTGACCATTTCTTCTAAAAATAACTAGTTTCTCTCTCTTAACCTTATTTCTTTAACAGCAGATAACTTGATGAATTCTTTTTTTTTAATTTGTGGAGAGAGAACCAATTATTTATATCGATAACTTTCAATTAATATTTTCATCAAATACCAAATTAATGACTTAAAATTAATTCCATCAAATACTAGAATTAATGGCTTAATGTTAATATGGCTTAAACCTTCGGACTATTAGCAACCGATTAGAAGAAAAAACGATGACCCTTCATCTCCCTTCGTGAAAGAGGTGACTCTTCGCCTTCCGCACGTGAAGTATAGATTAATCTTTCTGGCTGATAGTTTATAACATTAATATTTAATAGTATAAACATTAGGCTTGCAAAATTAAATTCAATAATGCCATGCTTGTATCATGATTGACTGTAACATAATAAATTATATAATAAGAGTTATGGCAGTCATATACATCTAAATTACATACTTCATTCTATATACTACTGTATTAGCAACATAGGTCACATAATTTATATATAAATAACTTAATATCCACTTAATTGTACATATTAATTTTTTTTTTCAAAACATGCATAAGGAACAAGAAAAAGTAATAAATTAAAAAACGTATAATATTAATGAGCTCAAGAGTGTTATAACAGCATTATAATCAATCTTCAATATAATCAAGACCCATTCTATGTACATGTTCTTTAAAGGTCTTTGGTTGTAAACCTTTAGTTAAAGGATGTGATCCGTTCTAATATATTCAATGCACAACCTCTTTGACAGTAAAGTACTTTAATTCTTTAATTCTATATGTTTAACACCTCTGGAATATTTATCATTTTTGAAGAAGAAAACTGCAGCAGAATTATCACAATAAATGTTTAGTGGCTTGGTAATGATGTCGACAATCCCAAGCCCTGAACTAAAGTTTCGCAGCCATAATGGTGAATTATAGCTTCATAACATGTTATAAACTCCGCTTCCATATTGGATGAGGCAATAATAGATTGTTTGGCACTTTTTCATGAAATTACCCTTCTCCCAATAGAAACAAATAGCCAAATGTTACTTTCTACTGTCAACATAACCAGTAAAATTGGGATATGAATATCCAATCACTTTTTTTGCCGCTTTCCAATGATCAATACCAGGGTTACTTTGATATTGGCCCAACATCCCAACCGCAAAGCTAATATCTAGTCTTTTGCAAGTTTGCAAATACATCAAGCTATCCACAGCAGAAGCATATGGAATAGATTTCATTTGCTTACGTTTCACATCATTCTTTGGACATTGCATAAGACTAAATTTATTCTCTTTTTGTATTGGGACAATATCTGCTAAACAGTTGTTCATATTAAATCTTGTTGAGAAATTTGGAAGATTGTTATTACCCTAACTTTATTTTGATGATTTCGAAAAGCCATGAGTATATTAAAGGAAATAATGAGTTTACTAATCAAAAACCTTGAGCTTATTCAAAATGAAAGCAATGGACTCTCAATGTTTAAATTCACTAAGTTATGAATCAATTTGAAAAAGAAGTTTCAAGCTCTATATTTATATTTCAAAGAGGAATTTTTACACGATATATTCATTCAATGATTTCTTGAAACATGTCTTGAATTCATGCTTAATGTCATATTAATTGTATTCAAGTCAAAATTTTAATTAAAATTATTCTGGGATGAATTTCAAAGTCAATAAGAAAAAATTTCTGATTTTTGATACGTTCCGGAGCCGACTCTAGAGTTTCAGAGTCGACTCCTGTAAGCCACAGAGATTTCTGATTTTCTCGAGTCGACCCTTGGATTTCAAGAGTCGACCCCTAACTCTGTGTGAGCCGACTCCTGTCTGTGCGAGTCGACTCCGCTCAAACAACAGAAACCATATTTTTTGAGCACTTCTCGAGTCGACTCCCCATTTTCTTCGAGTCGACTCCCGACTATCAGGAGCTGACACTTTGATTTTTCGCGAGTCGACCCCTAACGTTTAAAATGTTTCTACTTTTAGTAATCGACTTCGAGCCGACTCCCACAGTGCTCGAGTCGACTCCTAGAAATTCTGGGCATAATTTTTCACGACGACACGTCAGCCCCAACGGTAAGAATTTCAAATAACGGCTATTTTTCTTTGTCTCTAACGGATATATTTTGCAGAATCTATAAATAGAGGAGCTCTTTTCAATCAAAAGAAGAGATAGAAAATCAAAAAGAGAGAAAAGAATATCTTCAAAAAGAGGGAAAAACAGAGCTTTATTGGAAAAATCTTCCAGTTCAAAATAGAGTGATTCAAAAGGAGTGAAATCAAAGAGGAAGTTTCGTCTGCTCCAGATCATCAATCCACAAGAGTCAAAAGAAAATCCAACAGCTTTTCAAAGATCAAATCGAAGGATTTTCAACATTCAACAAAAGGAGAAAAAGCTTCATCTCAACTCCAAAGTTTTCAAACGGTCAAGAATCTTGCTGAGGCCTGATTCAATACTTCAAGAGGAGTTAAAGAGGAGAAGGAAGAAAGCCAAAGCCACAACCATCTGCAATCTTATCAGGCTTTTCTAATCCTTTTATACTTTATTTGTATATTTGCTCAAGGGGAGCATTTCAATATTTAAACTCTGTTATTTTGATTGTTTGCTGATTCAATCAGTGGATTGAATCAGTGGAGGTTATTATACCTCGTTGCAAGCCGGAGTGCTTGTGTTGGGTTAGTTGTGAGCCCGTGAAAAATAACGTGTAGGGTTTTGTGCTGGTGAGCCCGAGTAAAACCGGCTGGGTTCGTTGTGATCCGGAAAACAACAAGTTTGAGTTGTGAGCTTGGAAAACAACTCGGCTGTAATCGAAGAGATTATAGTGTGGACCCAAGTGAATCTTGGGAGTGGACGTAGGTGTTGGTTGCACCGAACCACTATAAAATTATCTTGTGTTTGCCGTGCTATATTTCTCTCTCTCTATCTCTCTTATTTGCTTGTGTATTGCTTAAAGTTAGCCTCTCACTTGCACATTTTGCTAACTAATCAAAAATTAAAAGTCTTAAATTTTTAAGAACCCAATTCACCCCCCCCCTCTTGGGTTGCCATCTGGGCCAACAATTGGTATCAGAGCAAGTGCTCATTTAGAATTTGATCTCACGATCAAGGGCTAAAGATCCTTATGGCAACACAAAGTGGTTCATGTTTTGCTGAAGGTCATTCTACGAATAGACCTCCTTTATTTAATGGAACCAACTATTCATATTGGAAAGCTAGAATGAGAATATTCATTCAGCTTCTGACTATGAATTGTGGGAGTAATAATAAATGGACCTAGTACACCCACACACGTAATTGATGGCACTATTGTTCCTAAGCCCGAAAGGGATTGGAATGATAATGATAGGAGAATGGCACAACTTAAATGCTAAAGCCATTAACATTTTGTATTGTTCCTTAGACTCTAATGAATTCAACCGAATCTCAACATGTAATTCCGCAAAAGAAATTTGGGATAGGTTGGAAATAACACATGAAGGAACAAACCAAGTAAAAGAATCAAAATAAATTTTGGTTCATAAATATGAATTGTTTACAATGGAACAAACTGAAACCATCACATGCATGTTCACTAGATTCACTGATATTGTGAATGGTTTAAAAGTCTTGGTAAAATTTATACTAACTCTGAGCTTGTTCGCAAAATTCTTAGGTCACTACCAAGATCTGGGAAGCCAAAGTGACAGCATCCAAGAAGCAAAGGACCTCAACATTACCTTTAGAGGAGCTTCTAGGATCCCTAATGACCCATGAGCTGACAATGAAGCAGCATGTTGAGGAGGAAACAAAAAGAAGAAAACATTGCCCTCAAAGCTGCAGAAATGAAAGAGAGCAGCAGTGAAAGTAATGATGAAGATGATGATGAACTGCTCTCTTGGCCAAAAAAATTCAGAAGTTTATGAGAAAAAGGCCCTTCCATAAAAAGAAATTTGGAGCAAAATTGAAGGAGAAAAAGATAAGAAAAGGACAAGGAGAAAGAAAAAGAGAAAGAGCCCTTAGTATGTTATGAGTGTAAAAAGCCAGGGCACTTTAGATATGATTGTCCTTTGCTAAAAAAGGCCTACAAGAAAAAGAAGAAAGCATACATGGCAACATGGTCTGATGAATCTTCCTCTCGGAAGAAGAAGAACAAAAGGAAGTTGCCAATATCTGTTTCATGGCCAACAACGATGACAAGACAATGAGGAATGTCTTGTAGCCAAAAGATCAAAAAAAAAGTGGTACCTTGATAGTGGCTGCTCAAGACATATGACGGGTGACAAAGATGAATTCATCACCCTGGAAGAAAAGAAAGGTGGAGTTGTTACGTTTGGCGATAACGGTAAAGGTCAAATTATGGGCCTTGGTAAAGTTCGTATAACTCCATCTACATTTATTGATAATGTACTTTATGTTGATGGTTTGAAGCATAATTTAATTAGTATAAGCCAATTATGTGATAAAACTTTAATGTTTCATTTAAATCTTCTATATGCACTGTAACTAATTCTATTGATAATAGCATTGTATTTACTGGTTATAGACATGGCAATGTTTACTTGGTTGATCTAGAAAAATTATCTTTGAGTGATCATTGCTTAATTGCTGACAATGCTAATATAAATGAAATTAGTTGGTTGTGGCATCGTAGATTAGGTCATGCAAGCACACACCTTATTTCAAAACTAATTAAAATGGATTTAGTTAAAGGTTTACCTAAACTAGATTTTGAAAATAACAAAATATGTGATGCATGTCAATTTGGAAAACAAACTAGAAGTTCTTTCAAATCTAAAAATGTTGTTTCAACTTCTAGGCCTTAGAGCTACTTCACATGGACCTTTTTGGACCAACTAGAACCACAAGTCTAGGAGGAAAGAAATATGGTCTAGTGATTGTAGATGATTATTCTAGATATACTTGGGTAATGTTTTTAGCTCACAAAGATGAGACTTTCTCGATATTCCTGAAATTCTTCAAGAAAGTCACAAATGAGAAAAACACTACCATAGTATCTCTAAGAAGTGATCATGGAACTGAATTTGAAAATCACTTATTTGAAAGTTTTTGCTGAAAATGGTATTAATCATAATTTTTCAGCCCCTAGGACTCCACAACAAAATGTAGTTGAAAGGAAAAATAGGACTTAGAAGACATGGCCCGTACCATGCTATGCGAAAGTAACCTACCAAAGTACTTTTGGGCGGAAGCTATTAACACAGCATGTTACATCTTAAATAGAGCCCTAATAAGACCAATCTTAAAGAAAACACCTTATGAATTATGGAATGAAAGAAAACCAAATATAAAATACTTTCATGCATTTGGATGTAAATGTTTTATTCATAATAATGGTAAAAATAACTTAGGAAAATTTGATGCTAAATCTGATGAAGGAATTTTTAGGATATTCAACAACTAGTAAAGCTATAGAGTATTTAACAAGAAAACCTTAGTAGTTGAAGAATCCATTCATGTAGTTTTTGATGAATCTTTAGCATCTAGTTCTGAAAAGCTTGATGATGAGGAAGATACAAACATAATTGAAAAAGATCTTGAAAAACTTAATATTGAAGTATCTTCAGATCATGAGCAAGAAGCTAAAGATGATGATTCACATAAGGACGATGATGTCAATATTGATCATAATGATATAGATCTTCCAAGAGACTGGAGATATGCTCATAGTCATCCCAAGGAATTGATTATAGGTGATCCATCTCAAGGAATAAGAACTAGATCATATATGAGAAATATTAGTAATCATCTTGCATTTGTATCACAAATTGAACCTAAAACTATTGAAGAAGCTGAAAAAGATAATAATTGGATGTTAGCAATGCAAGAAGAATTAAATCAATTTACTAGAAATAATGTATGGACATTAGTTGAAAGACCTAAAAATCATTCAGTAATAGGATCAAAATGGGTTTTTAGAAATAAACTAGATGAAAATGGCATAGTAATTAGAAACAAAGCTAGATTAGTTGCAAAAGGATATAATCAAGAGGAAGGTATTGATTTTGATGAAACCTTTGCACCTGTAGCTAGATTAGAAGCCATTAGGCTATTACTTGCATTTGCATGTCATATGAATTTTAACTTATTTCAAATGGATGTTAAAAGCGCATTTTTAAATGGATTTATAAATGAAGAAGTTTATGTAGAACAACCACCAGGTTTTGAAGATCATGAATTTTCAAATCACGTTTTTAAATTGCACAAAGCTTTATATGGTTTGAAACAAGCACCTAGAGCTTGGTATGATAGGTTAAGTAAATTTTTAATTGAAAATGATTTTACAAGAGGAAATGTTGATAAAACATTATTTTTGAAAAGAAAAATAAAGATTTACTTGTAGTACAAATATACGTTGATGACATTATTTTTGGTGCTACTAACGATTCTCTATGTCAAGAATTTGCAAAGTTGATGCAGGGAGAATTCGAGATGAGCATGATGGGAGAACTCAACTTCTTCCTTGGACTCCAAATCAAACAAAGCAAAGAGGGAATCTTTATCAACCAAACAAATACACAAGAGAAATCTAAAGAAGTTTGGTATGGAATCAATGAAACCCCTCGGAACACCAATGAGTCCTTCATGCAAGCTGGACAAAGATGAAGAAGGTAAAAAGGTTGATCAAAAGTATTATCGAGGTATAATCGGATCCCTTCTTTATTTAACAAGTAGACCAGATATTATGTTTTCTGTATGTTTATGTGCTAGATTTCAATCAGAACCTAAAGAATCACATTTAATTGCTGTTAAAAGAATACTAAGATACTAAGTGGAACAAAAAATGTAGGTTTATGGTATTCTAGAGACTCAACATTAAATCTAATTGCATATCAGATTCTGATTATGCTGGATGTAAGTTAGATAGAAAAAGCACAAGTGGTGCATGCCAATTCTTAGGAAGTAACTTAATCTCATGGTTTAGCAAAAAGCAAAATTCAGTTGCATTATCAACTACTGAAGCTGAATATGTAGCAGCTGGAAGTTGCTGTGCGCAAATCCTATGGATTAAGCGACAACTTGAAGACTATGGTATCACACTTGATAAGACACCCATAAGATGTGATAATACAAGCGCAATCAATCTAACTAAAAATCCAATTCAACATTCAAGAACAAACACATAGAAATTAGATATCATTTTATAAGAGAACATGTAGCTAATAATGAAATTTGTCTTGATTATGTTAACACTGAAGAACAATTAGCTGACATATTTACAAAACCTTTAAATGAAGAAAGATTTTGTTATCTTAGAGGAGAGTTAGGAATTTGTGATCCTTTTGAATAGATTTTGAAACCCTAAGGAAATTATCTAGAGTTCTTTCAATTTCTCAAAATCTTAAGGAAATTTTATCTAGAACTCATATCAATTGATCTCAAAATCCATGATTTTTAATCATACTCAAAGATCAAATTCCGGACTCATTTCAGATTCTCTGAATTTATTTTTTTCTGAAATGGTCTCGGAGCCGACTCGGACAGTATCGGAGTCGACTCCTGTTTCTGATGAAACTCAGGAGCCGACCCCTCTCTGCGCGAGTCGACTCGATTTCGGGTCGTGCTCTGTGACTACTCGGAGCCGACTCCATGCTTTGCGCGAGTCGACTCGACGTGGTCCCAGGTGATTATCTAGGGCACGAGTCGACCCCGGTCATTTCAATTTTTCAAATCATCCAAACTCTTTCCAAAATTTCCCAAACCCTCCAAAACCTCCAAAAACCTTTGATTATCACTCCATCAGATCTAATGGCACCCAAAACCCGTGGAGCTAGCAGTAGTGGCGCCGGATTGAAGAGGAAACGGACCGTTCGACGACCCGTTCGCGAGCCATCTCGGATTCTCTTCTACTTCTTCTCCAAGTGCTCTCCTGCTCCTGCTACCACTCTCAGGTAGATCACCTTGCTAGAGTTGTACAACCGGTAGAAAGGTTGATTTTGAATTATTTGAGAATGAAGGGTTTATAATTGGTAGACAGTTGATTGAGATGGGATGGAGAAAATTGTTCACTGGATGTCCCACCTACCCTGCTCTAGTTAAGGAGTTTTACAAGAATTTGACTAGAGGTGATCATGGTTTAGTGAGCAAGTGAGAGGCATTGGACTAAACATCACTGCCACTATTCTATCTAGACTGTTGGATTTACCCTGTCTGGACCATCCACTTTGCCCCAGAGGATAGATCGCCAGCCCTCACAAGATTATTGAACAGAAATTTTGAGGGATTTGAAGAAGTTTTTGCAATCAATTACCTTTGGAGCTAAGATTACTTCACAACATCTGCAGTAGGATTTTGTTTCCCAAGACTGGCAGATTTGACTATGTATCTGAGAGAGATATTTTGTTATGGATGCCGTAGTTTCTGGGAAGCCTATAATCTTCCTCGGATGATATTTGGTACATTGCTGATTGTGGAGGGAAGAAAAAGTCAAGTTTGCCCTATGGCATGATTCTAACAAAGATTTCAAAGCCAAGGGATTGATTTAGTGATAGTGAGCCAAAGAAGGAATTAAGGCATACTGATTATTATCTTTGGCTACTATTCATCGAATGGGTTTGTTAAGAGGAATGGAAGTTGGGAGAGGAAGAATATTGCAGAGGACAGAGCTATGGATGCTGAGGCCCCCAGACCTTCAGTGAGACATTCATCACCTGAGCCTCCTCAGAGCTCTTCTGTTCCAGATTATGTTCCAGCCCCTGCTCCATTCTGCTTCTGCTCCTGCTGTTGCTCCTGCTCAGTCTTCTACATTATCATCTGTTAGCTTTTCTGATGTGCAGTTAGATCAGCTTAGATCCTTATTCAAATCTGAGATAAGTGAGCATGAAAATAGACTGAAATGAATTTGATGAAAAGTTTATGAATTTAAAGGAAGCCTTGTATTCACTTAGTGATCGGGTTGCATCGATTGAGTCTACTCTCAGTTCATCCACCAGCTCCTTAAGTGAAGACTTGAAGAATATTTTTGGAGAACTTAAGGATATCTGCGGTGACTCAGAGACCTATTCCCAATGCAACGCGAGCTTCAAGATAAAATTACAACTGCTTGTACTTTTGTTGATAATAAGCTTAAAGATTATGTTAGACTTCAATGAAGGAATGAAGCAGATAGTTGATCATTGAATAGGATTACAAGAAGAAACTTTTGATATTTTTAATGTAATCTCATTTCAATGTACTGAGTTATCTCATTTTGTTGTAATGAAGTCAAGTTTACTTTCAATATGAGTGTTTATTTTCTGTAATTCATTTTGAAGTAATGAGAAAGTTTGATGCTTTACTTATGTACATTTCAATTGTGAGTATCTTTGAATATCTTGAATGATTATCCTCAATTGATAATTTGAATGGTAAAAGATAAAGAATGATATTGAATAAGTGTTAATGATTTTCCTAACCTTTTTGTTGATTACAAAAAAGGGGGAGAAATTTTATTAATCGTATATGCTTTCAATGCTTTCACAAAAGAGGGAGAGATTTTGAATATTAATTAATCTAAGTAAAAGGGAGAGATAATTATCATGCTTAATGTTTGAAAAGAAAAATAACTTAACAATTGAAAATTTTGAATGAATTACAAAATTGGGTTTCATAGGGGGAGCTACCTCATTTAGGGGGAGCCTAATGAACATAAATATTGATTTTGGTTTCAAAAATTTTTCAATACATACATGCATATACTCAATGTTTTTGTCATCATCAAAAAGGGGGAGATTGTTGAGAAATTTGGGAGATTGTTATTACCCAACTTTATTTTGATGATTTCCAAAAGCCATGAGTATATTAAAGGAAATAATGAGTTTATAATCAAAAACCTTGAGCTTATTCAAAATGAAAGCAATGGACTCTCAATGTTTAAATTCACTAAGTTTGAATCAATTTGAAAAAGAAGTTTCAAGCTCTATATTTAATATTCAAAAGGAATTTTACACATATATTTCATTCAATGATTTCTTGAAACATGTCTTGAATTCATGCTTAATGTCATATTTATTGTATTCAAGTCAAAATTTTAATTAAAATTATTCTGGGACGAATTTCAAAGTCAATCAGAAAAATTTCTGATTTTTGATACGTTCCGGAGCCGACTCTAGAGTTTCAGAGTCGACTCCTGTAAGTACAGAGATTTCTGATTTTCTCGAGTCGACCCTTGGATTTCAAGAGTCGACCCCTGACTCTGTGCGAGCCGACTCCTGACTGTGCGAGTCGACTCCGCTCAAACAACAGAAACCATTTTTTGAGCACTTCTCGAGTCGACTCCCCATTTTCTTCGAGTCGACTCCCGACTATCAGGAGCCGACACTTTATTTTTGCGAGTCGACCCCTAACGTTTAAAATGTTTCTATTTTAGTAATCGACTTCGAGCCGACTCCACAGTGCTCGAGTCGACTCCAGAAATCTGGGCGCGATTTTTACGATGACACGTCAGCCCAACGGTAAGATTTTCAAATAACGGCTATTTTTCTTTGTCTCTAACGGATATATTTTTGCAGAATCTATAAATAGAGGAGCTCTTTTCAATCAAAAGAAGAGATAGAAAATCAAAAAGAGAGAAAAGAATATCTTTCAAAAAGAGGGAAAAACAGAGCTTTATTGGAAAAATCTTCCAGTTCAAAATAGAGTGATTCAAAAGGAGTGAAATCAAAGAGGAAGTTTCGTCTGCTCCAGATCATCAATCCACAAGAGTCAAAAGAAAATCCAACAGCTTTTCAAAGATCAAATCGAAGGATTTTCAACATTCAACAAAAGAAGAAAAGCTTCATCTCAACTCCAAAGTTTTCAAACGGTCAAGAATCTTGCTGAGGCCTGATTCAATACTTCAAGAGGAGTTAAAGAGGAGAAGGAAGAAAGCCAAAGCCACAACCATCTGCAATCTTATCAGGCTTTTCTAATCCTTTTATACTTTATTTGTATTTGCTCAAGGGGAGCATTTCAATATTTAAACTCTGTTATTTTGATTGTTTGCTGATTCAATCAGTGGATTGAATCAGTGGAGGTTATTATACCTCGTTGCAAGCCGGAGTGCTTGTGTTGGGTTAGTTGTGAGCCCGTGAAAAACAACGTGTAGGGTTTTGTGCTGGTAGCCCGAGTAAAACCGGCTGGGTTCGTTGTGATCCCGGAAAACAACAAGTTTGAGTTGTGAGCTTGGAAAACAACTCGGCTGTAATCGAAGAGATTATAGTGTGGACCCAAGTGAATCTTGGGAGTGGACGTAGGTGTTGGTTGCACCGAACCACTATAAAATTATCTTGTGTTTGCCGTGCTATATTTTCTCTCTCTCTATCTCTCTTTATTATTGCTTGTGCATTGATTAAAGTTAGCCTCTCACTTGCACATTTTGCTAACTAATCAACTAAAGTTAAAAGACTTCAATTTTTAAGAACCCAATTCACCCCCCCCTCTTGGGTTGCCATTTGGGCCAACAAATCTCTCAAGAATTTTCTCGATTTAAGCTTTCTGAGACAACCCTAACAATCCATATGATCTCTTTCTGAATATTAAAATTTTAATCACATAAGATGCCTCTTCCATATCTTTCATCTCAAAATTCTTAGAGAAAAATTTTTTGTCTCATACAAGATGCCTAAATCATTAGCAGCAAGCAAAATATCATCAACATATAGAACCAAAAGTATAAAGTTATTTTCATAAATCTTTTGGTAAATGCACTGATCAACGATATTTTCATGAAAACTAAAAGATGTAATAGTATCATTGAACTTAATATATCATTGTCTGGAAGCTTGTTTAAGTCCATATATTGATTTCTTAAGTTTACACACCATATGATCCTTTCTTTCATGGAAAAACCTTCAGGTTGATCCATATACATTTTTTTCCTTTATATTCCCATTAAGAAAGGCTATTTTCACATCCATTTAATGTAACTCTAAATCATATTAAGCTACCAAAGCCATAATGATTCTTTATGAATCTTTCTGTGAAACCGGTGAAAATGTCTCTTTATAATCAATGCCATCCTTTCGAGTATAACCCTTGGCGATAAGTCTAGCTTTAAAACATTCGATATTGCCATTCATATCATGTTTGGTCTTAAAAACCCACTTACATTCAACTCGTTTAGAATCTTCTAGCAATTCGATAAGATTCCAGACATTGTTTTCAGCCATTATTTTAACTCATCTTTCATAGCATTAATCCATTTATTAGACTTATCACTTTTAATGGCTTATGAAAATGAAACAGGATCTTCATCAATGCCACAATCAAAATCTGACTCTTGCAAATAAACCAAATAATCATCCAAAATAGCTGATTTTGTAGCCTTACGGGTTTACTTAAAGCTATTTCACATGATTCATTTTTGTCAGCTATTCGTAGGTTAAGCTCTTCATGGGGTACTACTTCATTCAAGCATTGTTCATTGTTATTTTGTTCTTGCAATTTTGGAACAATGTATGGAATAATTGTAGATTAAGAAACATTTATGGGTAATGAAACATTAACCCTTACTTCATTGATATCTACAATCTGTTTGTCAGCACTCCCACTAACTTCACCATTCTCAATGAATTTGGCATTGCCTATCTCAATAATTCTAGAACTATGGTTTGGACAATAAAACCTGTATCCTTTGGATTTCTCTGAGTAACCAATAAAGTAATCATTGACAGTTTGAGATTCCAATTTCTTTTCATGTGGATTATACACTCGTGCTTCTGCTGGACAACCCCAAACATGCCGGTGTCTTAAACTAGGTTATCTTTCAGTCCATAACTTAAAAGAAGTTTTAGAAACTGTCTTACTAGGAATCCTATTCAGTAAATATACTGCAGTTCTAAGGGTATATGTCCATAAAGATTTTGATAATGAGAAATTACTTATCATACTCCTAACCATATCCATTAATGTTCTATTTTGCTTTTATGTCATACCATTTTATTGAGGTATGCCTGACATAGTATACTGTGCACATATACCATGTCTTTTGAGGAAATTTGCAAATGGACCTAAATTTTATCCTGATTTATCATACTTTTCATAATACTTACCACCTCTATCAGATCTTACTATTTTTACTTTTTTGTCTAGTTAACTTTCAACCTCTTTAGTAAGTACCTCAAGGGCATTTACAGCTTGAGATTTTTCTTTAAGCAATAGACATGTCCATAACATGAAAAATCATCTATAAAGATGATAAAAAACTTTTTTCCATTAAAAGATGGAGTATCAAAAGGTCCATATATACCGGTGTGTATATTTCAAGAAGTTGAGTACTTCTTATAGCTTCTTTCTTGTTATATTTGGTTTGCTTTTTCTTAATGCAATCCATACATAAACCAAGATTAGTAAAATCTAGGTTTGATATAATCTTATTCTTTACTAATCTTTGTAGCCTTTCCATGACCCAAATGTTTATGCCACAAGTAAGCAGAGTTTTTATTTGCCATACTACATTTAATTTTAATATTTTGATGAACATACATCAGGGATGCAGAAAAATTATCATCAAGTTTTAATTTATATAAATCATCCAAATTTGCTTATAGAAAAATTCAGAACCAATAAAGGAACCAACTTTATTAAATAAACTGAAACATCCTTTTTCAATCTTAAAACTAAACCCATTAATATCAAGTTTTAAAACAAAAATCAAATTTTTAGAAAGTGAAGGAACATAGAGAGTTTGTAGTAGATTCAGGTGATGTCCAGTATCTAAAGTAAGATGATAAGTTCCTATGCCTTCAATTGGAGCCTTCTTTCGGTTCCCCATGAACAATAAGTTCTTATTTGAGTTTATGTTCTAGATTGTAAGGAATCCCTTTCTTTTTGAACCAAGCTTTTCGTTTCAGACAATCTTTCTGATAATATCTTTTTTTTCTTACAAAAGTGATATTTATCTTTCTTCCTTTCCTTCTTATCATTACCAGTAACCTGTGTTACTTTAGTGGATGCTTTTTACTTAAATTTTTAAATTTTGGTTTAATAACTTTACCGTCTCCTTGACCCACTAGGTGTATTGAATGAACCCCTTGTGCTTTTAATCTCATTTCCTATTGAGTAAGCTTACTGGCCAATTCATTAACATCCCACTTATCCTTAATAGTATTATAGTTAATTTGAAAATGCCCATACTCTTGAGGTAATGAGCTTATAATGAATTGTACCAGAAATGAGTCATCCACAGTGGTTCCCAGGGTCTTAAGTCTTAATGCAATATTAGTCATATCAAGGATATGTTGCTGCATACTTCGCGACCTATTATATTTTATGGTCGTAAGTTCAGCCATTAGTATCCCTGCAAGTGACTTAAAAGTTCATTCATAAGCTTAAGATATTCTTTAGTAGTTACACTTTCTAGAAGAGTAGACTTAATGTTGTTGGCAATTTTTATTCGTGTGAAACTAAGATATAATTTATTAGATCTGTGACATGCTTTATGTTTTAACTTCTCTGCCTCACTTCACTGCTCGTATCAGTAATGTCAATAGGCTTTTTTTCTAATAATGCCAAGTCAAGATCCAAGGCACCTAAATGAAAATTGACTTGCTTACGCCATTCAAAGAAGTTTAAACCTTTAAAGATGTAACAACAAAAGCATGTGAATGCAGAGAAACAGCCGCAAAATATAAATGCTCAAATTCAGATAATTAAATATAAAATATATTATAGATTTTCTTTGGGTAAATACAACAATATATATATATATATATATATATATATATATATATATATATATATATATCATTATCATAATTAGAATACTATTTAAACTTTAAGGTAATTAATAAACCTTATTAAATATATAGTATCTTTGGATATCCCTATTATATTTGATAAGAGAATATTAGATTTCCTCCTTTAGGTTTGTTAGTTATAGAACCTTTGGGTAAATTCTTAATTTCTAACAATCAATAAATATTTAAGATTAAAACAATATTCTATAAAATTTTATAAATTATATGACTAAATATAAACTAGTTTGGTCACTTTGATGACTAACTAACTAATTTAATCTTGATGTCATATAACTAAATAATAATACTAATATTATGTGTTTCCTTGAAGCTTGGAATCTAGGTTGTAGAAACCAAATTTCACCATTCCTTTCTCACAAGGGCTCGCGTATGGTTTATGCGGAACAAAAAAAAATATTTTAATGGCCAACAATACAACCAACCAAAACTTGAAAGTTCATCGTTAATTCATTTTGATGCAAAAATTAATCAATCATAATATATGAATAAATTATTTATTTTAAAACCTTGCTTGATACCACTTGTAAGCATATAGGATCTTTAATAAATAATTTGTTACATAAAATTGAATATAAAATACTTGCTTGATGCGGAATTCATCATAATAGTAGATAGACTTATACTTGAATCTGATTGGGTTTTGACAGCCTTTTTCAAAAATAACTAGTTTCTCTCTTAACCTTATTTCTTTCATAGCAGATAACTTAGGATTTTTTTTTAAAACCGCTAACATATTAGAGATACCCATTATTTATATCGATAACTTTCAATTGGTATTTCCATCTAATACCAAATTAATGGCTTAAAATTAATTCTATCAAATATTAAAATTAATGGCTTAAACTTTTGGACCATTAACACCGAATAAAAGAAAAGAACGGTGGCCCTTATCTTAATACGAAAAGAACGGTTATCCTTCGCCTTTCGCATACAAGGCGAAAGAGTTCACTTTTGACACGTGAAGTATAGATTAATCTAATACTATGTTCGTACATTAAGGACAGTTTGAAGAGAATTCGCACCCCTAATCGATGTCACCGCATTGCTATATTAATCCTCTTTATTCTATTTTTCTTTCCTATTCCGATCATGTGACATATTAAAGTGCTCTTTAAAGAATTTAAAAAACACTTAAATAAAGATGAGTTATTTTATTTAGAGTTAATAAATTGTGATGTAGCTGATCCAACGTTAGAGAACCGTGAAGGAAACCAACGGAGCCGCATTCCGCTGCCCCCTCGACCTCGGCTCCAGACCCAGCGCTAGCACCTCCCTTTCTTGTGAAAGGGCTGTGGTATTTAATGATGGT
Organism: Calamus simplicifolius; assembly: GCA_900491605.1. Lineage (NCBI taxonomy): Eukaryota > Viridiplantae > Streptophyta > Magnoliopsida > Arecales > Arecaceae > Calamus > Calamus simplicifolius. Next base: position 230,417 of record UESW01001908.1, read on the forward strand.
CATAATGACCTGGGAGGCATTTATGGCTGCCACGTTGGCCCACTTAGACGTGCTCGGCTTCTTCCCTTCGGCCTCGGCATGAATAGTGCTTGGCCTCGGTAGTGAACAGTGCCACGCAAGCACTCTATAATCAATGCTCTATGAGGGACAGTTGGCTTCAACTCAACATTATCTTCCCCCCAATGGTGTACCTTGGGATCACACATGACTAACTTTATCACCCATGCGCAGGACAACCAAAAAGGTGACGTAGGGGACACATCTTGCAAGCGCCGTAACGATCGGCCACGCCCTGCAGCCACCAACTCTGACAGAACATGGCCTGCAGCTTGACACGTCACATGGAGGTAAGCTCCATTGTGCTGCCATCAATTAATGCTCTGACAAGTGATCACGCCCCAAGCCCACAGACTCTGGGCATCTATAAAAAGGGTAAGATGGACCCCAACCAGGTAACACTAAGAACTCCAAGAACTGAGAACGCACACACTCATAACACTCCTAAATGCTCACAGAGAGAGCTCTTCTCTGAGCCCCTCTCTCTCTTTCTCTTTCGAGCTTCCTCAAGCTCACGGCTATTGCCCAGAGCGCTGACTTGAGCGTCGAAGGGTCCCCGCCGAAATCTCTGGCCCCGGGGACTTTTTTGCAGGTCCGCAGGCGCAAGGAGCTCGCCGGAGGACTTCGGACTCGCTGGAGGAGGCGACCGGACGCTCGCGGATGTTCGAGGGTGGTGATCTGGTGGCATCAGATTGGCGCGCCAGGAAGGGAGACGCACTGAAGGAAAGAAAGCTCTGTCTCCTTGAGCTATAAGTCTTTGTCCCCTCTAAGATAGCCGTGGTGGTGATGCACATGCCGATGGTTCTCACCAATCGTGCTGGGGGCATCCACATCGCACTAGGCAGCAAAAGGCCACCCTCTCTCTCCTTCACCACCAACCTCAGCTGCCCTAATTAACCAGCTGGTCATCTTCCATCAACGAGCTCAAGCCTTGAATGCAGCAGTTCATGAACTGCAGAAGCAACGCTCGGTGGCCACTTAGCAGCAGCTAAGCCTCTCATATCGCTCGTGACAGCTGCACCCATTAGTTAACGATTCATCTGCAGAAAATCTCTTCAGGGAGAAGTTATCACTATCATGCACCACCTAAGCACCACCATCGTGAAGCTTTCAAGAGACTGCAGTCTCCTACCCCCTGCTCAAGCAGCCACCCTCCCCTCAATCATCTGGTGCTTAGATGAGGAAGCATCTGGATGAATATCACTAGTGGCTGGAAGAGCTCACTCAAAGGCTCAACAATTAGCTAGAGGTGAACGGCGAGTAATTTCCAAAAGGGATGAACTTGAGACATTATCCCACCTCAAGCATTTATGGGCATTTTAATTTCTGATGGAAGTAAGCCTAGGGGTGTTGGTGCAATTAATGCAAGGAGGAGGATGAGGACAAAGGGCTTTGACTATTGACTCCACCTTCCTTCTCTCTCCTTCTCTTGCACCCAAAAGCCAAACCACCTTTTACGGATTTCGTTCTAGGCTTCAACACCGAGGACAATCAATCTCTTCAAAGAAAGAGCTAGGCAAAGCTCTATGTCCCGACCGTTATCGAATACGATGCAAAAGCCAAAAAGCTACAAAGCTAGGTACACTACACTTTAAAACAGTTTTTTTCGTTGATACTTAAAAATGTCATGCAGGGAAGATCAACCTTGCACCGGCACTCAGCCCGGGTCCAGCAGGGATGGCCCCGGTCAGCCCCAAGCACCGGCACTCATCCCGGTCCGGCTCGGCACCAAAGACGACTGATGATTCTCGGGCCACCCTCCGGGGTTCAAAAGGCTCTCGACGGCCTCAACTTTGCCTCAGTCGCTTTATCTCAGCCTCAGCGGCATTCTTGCAGCCTCAGCGACTTTATCTCAGCCTCAGCGGCATTCTTGCATCTCAGCCTCAACGGCATTCTTGCAGCCTCAGCGGCTTTATCTCAGCCTCAGCGGCATTCTTACAGCCTCGGCGCTTTATCTCAGCCTTAGCGGCATTTTTGCAGCCTCGGCGGCTTTATCTCAGCCTCGGCATTCTTGCAGCCTCGACGGCCTCAATGGCTCCCTCTGCCTCAGTGGCATGGATGGGGACCCACATCTAGACTTCATGTCAAAAGTTGAAGACCCAAAGTCAGATGGGGATCAGCCACTTGGGAAGTGACGCCCCTTTTGCCTTGCTGAGATGGGCCCGCTTCATCCCAGGGACGAGGGGGCATCTGATGTGGCTGATCCAATGCCGTTAGAGAACCGTGAAGGAAACTAACGAAGCCCCGGTCTTGGTGCTCCGCTGCCCCATCGGCCTCAGCTCCAAACCAGACCGGTGCTCCGCTGCCCCATCGGCCTCAGCTCCAAACCCAGCACTAGCACCTCGGCTTTCTAGTGAAGGGGCTGGGGCATTTAATGGTGCAGAAACGGTCATAATGACTTGGGAGGCATTTATGGCTACCACGATGGCCCCATCGGCCTCGGACCTGTTCCACCTTCGGCCCCCGAGACCCTCTCGGCCTCGAGTCTCAACCCCCGGACCCTCTAGGCCTTTCGCACCAAGGCACTTATGGCCACATGCTATTATCTGAGGCATTTATTGCCTTATTCACTCCCTATATAAAGGAGTTTATGGCCTCGAGACCCTCTTGTCTCAACCCCCGAGACCCTCTCGGCCTTTCGCACCAAGGCACTTATGGCCACGTGCGAATATTACTCTGAGGCATTTATTGCCGTCTCAACCCCGAGACCCTCTCGGCCTTTCGCACCAAGGCACTTATGGCCACGTGTGAATATTACTCTGAGGCATTTATTGCCTTATTCACTCCCCTGTATAAAAGAGTTCGATCCCCGAGACCCTCTCGGCCTTGAGTCTCAACCCAGAGACAGACACCCTCGGCCTTTCACACAAGGCACTTATGACCACATGCGAATATTACTCTAAGGCATTTATTGCCTTATTCACTCCCCTATATAAAGGCATTTATGGTTGCCACGTTGGCCCCCTCGACCTCAGACATGCTCGGCTTCTTCCCTCGGTGCCATGCAAATGAACAGTGCCACGCAAGAACTCTATAATCAATGCTCTAAGAGGGACAGTTGGCTTCAACTCAATATTATCTTTCCCCAATGGCTGTACCTTGGGACCCACACGACTAACTTTATCACCCATCACTGTATACATAGGACAACCAAAAAGGTGACGTAGGGGACACGTCTGGCAAGTGCCATAACGATCGGCCACGCCCTGCAGCCACCAACTCTGACGGGACACGGCCTGCAGCTTGACACGTCACATAGAGGTAAGCTCCATTGTGCTGTGATGAGGACATCAGTTCGGACCAGAGTTCGGGTCAGTCAAACCAGTCCTGTACCAACCCAGAGTCAACAGGCATTCAGGGAAGACCACACCAGGTAATCTACGAAGGTCCAAGAGGTTGCAGAACAAACGGGCTTGAAATTTCATGTTTGGGCCGAGTGTACGGAATTGACCCGACTTCGTTTTTGACATTTTGGGTCAATCGAATCCGGTCAGCTACTGTGTCGGACTGGGCCCAAACTTGGCTGGTTATATGGAAACGGACTGCTGATTCAAAGTCATCGCCTTTGGCGATGAGCTGCTGTGGATTTTGGCCATCCGGGCTTGTCTGATAGGAGTTTTGGGCCTGTTTTCGTTTTTAATGGCATAGTTGTAATTTTCTCTAAACTTATGATGTTAGGGTTTTATCTCTTTTATTTAGGGTTGGCTTTGGGCGCCGTCAGGGGGCAGAGAAAAAAAAAAGACGCTATTTTAGATTTCCTTTTTTTTGAATGGAGATGAATGTTTTCTTTTTTTTTCTGATTCAAAATTGAATTGAAAATTCAATTGCTCTTCCTTTAAATTTCGGATTGTGAGTGATCAAATTCGAAATTTTCCCCTTTTCTTGTCAAGATTCGAACCAAACCTGGACGAATTCTTTTCTCGCAGATTAGATCGTTCTTGAGTTGCAGGCATTTTGAATATCGCCCTGCATCAACTTGGTATCAGAGCCTTGATCCAATGGAGCAGAAGAACAACGATCAATCCCTGAGAGACGCCGTGAGAGATGCTATGCAAGACGCCATGCGAGACCAGCACCAGGTGATGCAACAGATGATGCAAACCATGCAGGCGATGATGGCGCGGATGGAGGTGCAAAATCGTGCCCAACCCATTCGAGTGGAGGAGCGTGATGAAATTGATGGAGGTAGGGAGAGGGGTTTCAAAATCTGGAGGCACCACCAATTCGAAGAGGGCAACAGAGGCCTGATGTTGGACTTCCAAGGTATTTCGATCAACCTCCCTATTTCGAAAATCAGAATCGGTGGGAAGCAGGCTTCAGGGTCGAAATTCCAGAGTTTAAAGGAGGAATTAACCCAGATAGTATGTTGATTGGACCCTTCAGGTCGATGACGTTTTTCGTCTGAAGGAGGTGCCCTTAGAGAAGCAGGTACCGCTTGTCACATTCGATTCAGAGATAGGGCTGCTGCTTGGTGGCATGCGCAGCACTATCGTAGATATATGGATGGGAGACCTCCATTAGCGTCATGGGCAGCGCTAAAGCAGGAGATGAACAGGGAGCTTTAACGAAGCTCAAGCCGAAGAAGATAGGTCCATGCCAGGTATTGGAGAAATTTGGTGACAATGCCTATCGGGTTGAGTTACCAGATGATGTCTTCATTTCGGATGTGTTCAACATTCGGCATCTAACCCCTTATGCAGGAGAGAATTCGAGCTTGAGGTCAAGCTTTTCAGAGGAAGGGGAGAGTGATGAGGACATCAGTTCAGACCAGAGTTTGGGTCAGTCAAAATAGTCCTTGGATGTTCCTGTACCTGCAACCCAGAGTCAACAGGCCACATCAGGGAAGACCACACCAGGTAATCTATGAAGGTCCAAGACGGGCTTGAAATTTCATGTTTGGGCCGAGTGTACGGAATTGACCTGACTTCGTTTTTGACATTTTGGGTCAATCGAATCCGGTCAGCTACTGTGTCGGACTGAGCCCAAACTTGGCTGGTTATATAGAAACGGACTGCTGATTCAAAGTCATCGCCTTTGGCGATGAGCTGCTGTGGATTTTGGCCATCCGGGCTTGTCTGATAGGAGTTTTGGGCCTGTTTTCGTTTTTAATGGCATAGTTGTAATTTTCTCTAAACTTATGATGTTAGGGTTTTATCTCTTTTATTTAGGGTTGGCTTTGGGCGCCGTCAGGGGGCAGAGAAAAAAAAAAGACGCTATTTTAGATTTCCTTTTTTTTGAATGGAGATGAATGTTTTCTTTTTTTTTTCTGATTCAAAATAATTGAATTGAAAATTCAATTGCTCTTCCTTTAAATTTCGGATTGTGAGTGATCAAATTCGAAATTTTTCCCTTTTCTTGTCAAGATTCGAACCAAACCTAGACGAATTCTTTTCTCACAGATTAGATCATTCTTGAGTTGCAGGCATTTTGAATATCGCCCTGCATCAACTTGGTATCAGAGCCTTGATCCAATGGAGCAGAAGAACAACGATCAATCCCTGAGAGACGCCGTGAGAGATGCTATGCAAGACGCCATGCGAGACTAGCACCAGGTGATTCAACAGATGATGCAAACCATGCAGGCGATGATGGCACGGATGAAGGTGCAAAATCGTGCCCAACCCATTCGAGTGGAGGAGCGTGATGAAATTGATGGAGGTAGGGAGAGGGGTTTCAAAAATCTGGAGGCACCACCAATTCGAAGAGGGCAACAGAGGCCTGATGTTGGACTTCCAAGGTATTTCGATCAACCTCCCTATTTTGAAAATCAGAATCGGTGGGAAGCAGGCTTCAGGGTCGAAATTTCAGAGTTTAAAGGAGGAATTAACCCAGATAAATATGTTGATTGGACCCTTCAGGTCGATGACGTTTTTCGTCTGAAGGAGGTGCCCTTAGAGAAGCAGGTACCGCTTGTCACATTTCGATTCAGAGATAGGGCTGCTGCTTGGTGGCATGCGCAGTAGTATCGTAGATATATGGATGGGAGACCTCCATTAGCGTCATGGGCAGCGCTAAAGCAGGAGATGAACAGGGAGCTTTAACGAAGCTCAAGCCGAAGAAGATAGGTCCATGCCAGGTATTGGAGAAATTTGGTGACAATGCCTATCGGGTTGAGTTACCAGATGATGTCTTCATTTCGGATGTGTTCAACATTCGGCATCTAACCCCTTATGCAGGAGAGAATTCGAGCTTGAGGTCAAGCTTTTCAGAGGGAGGGGAGAGTGATGAGGACATCAGTTCAGACCAGAGTTTGGGTCAGTCAAAATAGTCCTTGGATGTTCCTGTACCTGCAACCCAGAGTCAACAGGCCACATCAGGGAAGACCACACCAGGTAATCTATGAAGGTCCAAGAGGTTGTAGAACAAACGGGCTTGAAATTTCATGTTTGGGCCGAGTGTACGGAATTGACCTGACTTCGTTTTTGACATTTTGGGTCAATCGAATCCGGTCAGCTACTGTGTCGGACTGAGCCCAAACTTGGCTGGTTATATAGAAACGGACTGCTGATTCAAAGTCATCGCCTTTGGCGATGAGCTGCTGTGGATTTTGGCCATCCGGGCTTGTCTGATAGGAGTTTTGGGCCTGTTTTCGTTTTTAATGGTATAGTTGTAATTTTCTCTAAACTTATGATGTTAGGGTTTTATCTCTTTTATTTAGGGTTGGCTTTGGGCGCCGTCAGGGGGCAGAGAAAAAAAAAGACGCTATTTTAGATTTCCTTTTTTTTGAATGGAGATGAATGTTTTCTTTTTTTTTTCTGATTCAAAATAATTGAATTGAAAATTCAATTGCTCTTCCTTTAAATTTCGGATTGTGAGTGATCAAATTCGAAATTTTTCCCTTTTCTTGTCAAGATTCGAACCAAACCTAGACGAATTCTTTTCTCACAGATTAGATCATTCTTGAGTTGCAGGCATTTTGAATATCGCCCTGCATCAACTTGGTATCAGAGCCTTGATCCAATGGAGCAGAAGAACAACGATCAATCCCTGAGAGACGCCGTGAGAGATGCTATGCAAGACGCCATGCGAGACTAGCACCAGGTGATTCAACAGATGATGCAAACCATGCAGGCGATGATGGCACGGATGAAGGTGCAAAATCGTGCCCAACCCATTCGAGTGGAGGAGCGTGATGAAATTGATGGAGGTAGGGAGAGGGGTTTCAAAAATCTGGAGGCACCACCAATTCGAAGAGGGCAACAGAGGCCTGATGTTGGACTTCCAAGGTATTTCGATCAACCTCCCTATTTTGAAAATCAGAATCGGTGGGAAGCAGGCTTCAGGGTCGAAATTTCAGAGTTTAAAGGAGGAATTAACCCAGATAAATATGTTGATTGGACCCTTCAGGTCGATGACGTTTTTCGTCTGAAGGAGGTGCCCTTAGAGAAGCAGGTACCGCTTGTCACATTTCGATTCAGAGATAGGGCTGCTGCTTGGTGGCATGCGCAGTAGTATCGTAGATATATGGATGGGAGACCTCCATTAGCGTCATGGGCAGCGCTAAAGCAGGAGATGAACAGGGAGCTTTAACGAAGCTCAAGCCGAAGAAGATAGGTCCATGCCAGGTATTGGAGAAATTTGGTGACAATGCCTATCGGGTTGAGTTACCAGATGATGTCTTCATTTCGGATGTGTTCAACATTCGGCATCTAACCCCTTATGCAGGAGAGAATTCGAGCTTGAGGTCAAGCTTTTCAGAGGGAGGGGAGAGTGATGAGGACTGTGTCGGACTGGGCCCAAACTTGGGTCTTGTTATATGGAACGGAATGCTGATTCAAAGTCATCGCCTTTGGCGATGAGCTGCTGTGGATTTTGGCCATCCGGGCTTGTCTGATAGGAGTTTTGGGCCTGTTTTCGTTTTTAATGGCATAGTTGTAATTTTCTCTAAACTTATGATGTTAGGGTTTTATCTCTTTTATTTAGGGTTGGCTTTGGGCGCCGTCAGGGGGCAGAGAAAAAAAAAGACGCTATTTTAGATTTCCTTTTTTTTGAATGGAGATGAATGTTTTCTTTTTTTTTCTGATTCAAAACAATTGAATTGAAAATTCAATTGCTCTTCCTTTAAATTTCGGATTGTGAGTGATCAAATTCGAAATTTTCCCCTTTTCTTGTCAAGATTCGAACCAAACCTGGACGAATTCTTTTCTCGCAGATTAGATCGTTCTTGAGTTGCAGGCGTTTTGAATATCGCCCTGCATCAACTTGGTATCAGAGCCTTGATCCAATGGAGCAGAAGAACAACGATCAATCCCTGAGAGACGCCGTGAGAGATGCTATGCAAGACGCCATGCGAGACCAGCACCAGGTGATGCAACAGATGATGCAAACCATGCAGGCGATGATGGCGCGGATGGAGGTGCAAAATCGTGCCCAACCCATTCGAGTGGAGGAGCGTGATGAAATTGATGGAGGTAGGGAGAGGGGTTTCGAAAATCTGGAGGCACCACCAATTCGAAGAGGGCAACAGAGGCCTGATGTTGGACTTCCAAGGTATTTCGATCAACCTCCCTATTTCGAAAATCAGAATCGGTGGGAAGCAGGCTTCAGGGTCGAAATTCCAGAGTTTAAAGGAGGAATTAACCCAGACGAGTATGTTGATTGGACCCTTCAGGTCGATGACGTTTTTCGTCTGAAGGAGGTGCCCTTAGAGAAGCAGGTACCGCTTGTCACAATTCGATTCAGAGATAGGGCTGCTGCTTGGTGGCATGCGCAGCACTATCGTAGATATATGGATGGGAGACCTCCATTAGCGTCATGGGCAGCGCTAAAGCAGGAGATGAACAGGGAGCTTTAACGAAGCTCAAGCCGAAGAAGATAGGTCCATGCCAGGTATTGAAGAAATTTGGTGACAATGCCTATCGGGTTGAGTTACCAGATGATGTCTTCATTTCGGATGTGTTCAACATTCGGCATCTGACCCCTTATGCAGGAGAGAATTCGAGCTTGAGGTCAAGCTTTTCAGAGGAAGGGGAGAGTGATGAGGACATCAGTTCGGACCAGAGTTCGGGTCAGTCAAACCAGTCCTTGGATGTTCCTGTACCAGCAACCCAGAGTCAACAGGCCACATCAGGGAAGACCACACCAGGTAATCTACGAAGGTCCAAGAGGTTGCAGAACAAACGGGCTTGAAATTTCATGTTTGGGCCGAGTGTACGGAATTGACCCGACTTCGTTTTTGACATTTTGGGTCAATCGAATCCGGTCAGCTACTGTGTCGGACTGGCCCAAACTTGGCTGGTTATATGGAAACGGACTGCTGATTCAAAGTCATCGCCTTTGGCGATGAGCTGCTGTGGATTTTGGCCATCCGGGCTTGTCTGATAGGAGTTTTGGGCCTGTTTTCGTTTTTAATGGCATAGTTGTAATTTTCTCTAAACTTATGATGTTAGGGTTTTATCTCTTTTATTTAGGGTTGGCTTTGGGCACCGTCAGGGGGCAGAGAAAAAAAAAGACGCTATTTTAGATTTCCTTTTTTTTGAATGGAGATGAATGTTTTCTTTTTTTTTTCTGATTCAAACAATTGAATTGAAAATTCAATTGCTCTTCCTTTAAATTTCGGATTGTGAGTGATCAAATTCAAATTTTTCCTTTTCTTGTCAAGATTCGAACCAAACCTGGACGAATTCTTTTCTCGCAGATTAGATCGTTCTTGAGTTGCAGGCATTTTGAATATCGCCCTGCATCAACTTGGTATCAGAGCCTTGATCCAATGGAGCAGAAGAACAACGATCAATCCCTGAGAGACGCCGTGAGAGATGCTATGCAAGACGCCATGCGAGACCAGCACCAGGTGATGCAACAGATGATGCAAACCATGCAGGCGATGATGGCGCGGATGGAGGTGCAAAATCGTGCCCAACCCATTCGAGTGGAGGAGCGTGATGAAATTGATGGAGGTAGGGAGAGGGGTTTCGAAAATCTGGAGGCACCACCAATTCGAAGAGGGCAACAGAGGCCTGATGTTGGACTTCCAAGGTATTTCGATCAACCTCCCTATTTCGAAAATCAGAATCGGTGGGAAGCAGGCTTCAGGGTCGAAATTCCAGAGTTTAAAGGAGGATGTGGGGAGTGAAAATTCTGATAAAGAACTGGCTTCCATATTCTACATAACTAGATACTTGGCTCGGGTTCAGGGTGGGGAACTCTTCATGCCTTCTGTGCTAGTCGTTAATATAGTAACAAATAATACCATGATTATGTTTGGGGTAAATTCTTTTTCAGCCTAAACGTCTTCTGTGCAACACTTATTGGAAAAAATACGGATCAATGGTTAACCTTGATAGCCCACAAAAACGAGCCCTTTTTTAGTATAAAATTATCTGTTTCGGTGTGGTCAGGGATAAGCATGGAATCTAGAACCATTTTAGTTAATACTGATTTCAAAATTTTAGATTAAAAATTAGATCACTTGTACTCTGGAGCTTACCCAATCGGGTCGATTTGATTTGATTTGATTCGTGTTATTTGATTTCGTGTTAGTTTCTCGGCTTTTTTTTTCCTATTATATTTTAAGCTTTAGTGTGCGTGCCCGTTTACGCACGCATATTTTTCTAGTTTTTAATTTTTTAATTATTTCGTTCAATTCTAATATGTAATGGTTAAAATATTTCTTTTGGGTTTAATGAAAAAAATATGTATTGTATTTATTAACTAATGGTTTTCTGGTGGAAATGATGTATGCGAGAGGAGAAGCAAATTGAAAGAGGTTAGTTTGGTTTTTAAGATTCTAGATCAAAAACTAATTCTATTAATATTCAGAATTGAACGAGTTAGACTGCTCACCTCCAGAGAAATTAGAAATCCTTGTATTGCGTGTGATGATGCCATTCTTTCGTCAACAAATGATAAAGCGTTAGTCCAAGTTTTACCGGGCATAAGCCTTCATATGTTCCATATCCTGAGGAGCACAAAACAAGGCATTTTGCTCAAACGAACTGTGCTTGGCCATTGATCTGAAAGCATATCAATCTGAGAACCATCCTAATAGTCCATCAATAGAGGGGGATGACTGACCTGGTTGGTAAGCACAAAGGCTGCCATCAGTCACCGCATTTCTGAGGATAGAACATAATCACTAGGAGTGAGATGAATGGGTAAGCTTGGCACAGCCCAATGGATGAATAAAACACAAGAGATCGATGCATCATCATTCACTAATAAATAGAAAGAAGGATATTCCACATAACCCATAATCAATCGAACCCATCTATTGAAAAAACCAGCACCATAGAGGACCTCTCGAACAAAATCCCATAGCACTTTCTCATACGTCTGTTTCATGTCCAATTTTATAACCATGAAAGTATTCCTTTTCCTTCCTATCTTAATTTAGATCATGCAGGATTTTCAGGACTAACATTATATTATCAGATTTACATAGTGACCAGAAACAATGGCACCTTGCTCCTTACTGATGAGAAGGTCCAAATATGGCTTCATCTTATTCGCAATAATTTTTGCCACCACTACGTAAGCTAATGGGGCGGTAATGTGGTTGGCTTCCATAAGATATTCTCTCTTGGGCTATAACGCAATATTGGTTTTTTTCCCCTCCGCATTGATGCACATAAGAAATAATATTGGATGGCCAAACATACATCTTTCTTAATTATATATCTGCCTGTTGGGATTGTTTCCAATTCAGATTGTTTTGGAAAGAGAAATCAATGAAGAAGAAGGGTTTTCTCTCAAGAATAAAATTGATCTATTACGTTTCATTAAGCACATCACCATATAAATATTGTTTCTTGTTTCTACGGATAAGCATAATCCTCTTATGATCTTATCCATCTAAAGCTATCCTATCAATCATAAAAGATAGGCTCATTATTTAAAAAACTAACTCTAACAAACTAACAACAATTATCTTTTAACACTCCCTTTAATGGTTGTTCTTGGATACCCATGAGATCTCTAAAGTGAATGAATTCTTCTTGGGTAGTGCCTTGGTGAAGATGTCTGCAATTTGGTCTTCAGTCTTTACATACTTGACTTCAATTTCTTTTTCTTCTACCACATCTCTAATGAAATGATACTTGATTTTGATATGCTTGGTGCAGCTGTGATATATAGGATTCTTTGTCATAGAAATAGTAGATTTATTGTCACATAGCAGAGTAGTAGCTTCTTCTTGCTTTTCATCCATATCTTTAAGTATTCTTGTCAACCAAATTATTTGTTGAGCTGCCAAAGTTGTTGAAACATATTCTGTTTCAGAAGAAGATAATGCCACTGTATCTTGCTTCTTAGATGCCCAAGATATGATACCTGATTCATAAAAGAATGCATATCCTGATGTGCTTTTCATGTCATCAATACTTCCAGCCCAATCACTATCACAAAATCCAACTAATTTCATCATATCATTCTTGTTTCTTTCATATATGATCCCATAATCTTTAGTACCTTTGATGTACCTCAAGACTCTTTTTGCTTGTCCAAAGTAAATATTACTTGGCTTTTGCATAAATCTGGAAAGTAAACTTGATGCAAACATTATGTCTGGCCTTGTAATTGTTAGATATAATAAGCTTCCAATAATGCTTCTGTATAATTGTGCATTTGCTTCACCACTTTCATCTTCTTTCATCAACTTATCATTTACCACAAAAGGTGTTTCCATACTATTGCAATTTTCCATTAAATTTCTTGAGAATGCCTTCTACATACTTCTTTTGACTGATAAATATACCATCTTTTCTTTGACTTATTTCAATTCCCAAAAAATAATGAAGCAAACCCATATCATTCATTTCATATCTTCTCATCATATCACTTTTAAAAGTCAAGATCATATTCTCATTATTACCAGTAATAATTAAATCATCAACATAAAGAGAGATAATGAGAATATCATTACCTTGCTTCTTCACATAAAGTGTTGGTTCACTTGGACTTTTTAGAAAACCTTTTTCATTGAAGTAGGTGTCAATTTGAGAGTACCATGCTCTGGGTGCTTGCTTCAGCCCATATAATGCTTTCTTTAACTTGTATACCTTGTTTTCTTGACCTTTGATGATGAAGCCTTGAGGTTGTTCAACATAAATTTCTTCTTTCAATACTCCATTCAAGAATGCTGACTTTACATCTAGTTGATGTAGTTTTCAACTTTTATGAGCTGCTATAGAAATTAGAGTTCTAATTGTATCATGTCTAGCAACAGGTGCAAAAGTTTCTTGATAATCAATACCAGGTAATTGAGAGTATCCCTTTGCTACTAATCTTGCTTGTGTTTTTGAATAGTGCCATCTGGATTGTGTTTTGTTTTGTAGATCCACTTCAAGCCAATGACTTCCTTATCACTTGGTTTCTTCACTAATTCCCAAGTTTTGTTCTTCTCAATCATATTAATTTCTTCCTGCATTGCTTTGTTCCATACTTCTTCATGCATAGCATTTTCATAAGTTTCAGGCTCAATCATGCAGAAATTACAAGAAGTATAAATGTTACTTAACCTTCTCATTTTTATAGGAGTAGAACTTGAAGATGGACTTGAACTTGGAGAAGTTTGTGGTGAACCTTCAACCTCATGTTCTTCATTTTGAGCATCATGAATTTTTCATCAAGAGGAATAATATTTTCTTCAACTTTCTTTTGCTTCCAATCCCAAGCAACTTTCTTATTGAAAATAACATCTCTTCTTATGATCACTTGATTTTGTTTCAAGCTGAAAAGTCTGTAACCTTTTGATTTAGAACTGTATCCAACAAAGATACATTTTTTACTACTTCATCAAGTTTATGTCTCCTTTCCTTTGGAATATGTGCATAGCACACACATCCAAAGATTTTGAAATGCTTCACTGAAGGCTTTCTACCATACCAGGCTTCAAATGGTGTCATATTTGAAGAGCTTTTGTTGGACATCTATTCATCACATAAACTGCTGTATTTACAGCTTCTGCCCAATAAGAATTTGGAAGGCCTTTGTCTTTGAGCATAGATCTAGACATCTCAACAATAGTACGATTCTTTCTTTCTGCAACACCATTTTGCTCTAGTGTATAACTAACAGTCAATTGTCTTTGTATACCATCATCTTCACAAAATTTCTCAAATTCATTTGAATTATATTCACCACCTCTATCACTTCTCAGCACCTTAATATAATGCCCACTTTGTCTTTCTACATAATTTTTAAACTTCTTAAAGATAAGAAATGCCTCTGATTTATGTCTCATAAAATATACCCATCATCCTTGAATAGTCATCAATAAAAATAATGAAGTAGATGTTACCTGCATGAGAAGGAGTTTTCATAGGTCCACATATGTCAGTATGAATAAGCTCCAATGGTGCTTTGGCTCTCCATACATGGTCTTTTGGAAATGCCTCTTTATGTTGTTTTTCAAGTGCACATCCTTCATAAGGTTCTTCCTTGTCATGTATTGTGGTAGACCATACACCATATTCTTTTGATGTAGACTTCTCAAGCTTTAAAAATTTAAGTGTCCAAACCTTTTGTGCCATAACCATGACTCATCATTTACCTCCATCTTCCATGCAACATCCTTTGCATAGTGTAAAATAAGAGGAAAACTTCTATTTTTCTCCATCTTGATTTTTGCCATAAGTTTCTTTTTCATCCCTCTGTCATATAACTTGCAAACATTATCTTCATAGTGAACTATATGCCCATGCTCAATCAGCTGTCCAACACTCAAGAGATTTTTCTTCAAATTAGGAACAAGTAAAACATCATGAATGAATTTTCTTCCTTTCTTGGTATTGATTTCAATTGTGCATTTGCCTCTTGCTTGGACTAGAACACCATTTCCCATCTTCACTTGTGAAATTGAAGAACTATCAATATTTACAAAAATAGACTTGTCTCCTGTCATGTGATTGCTGCAACCACTGTCAAGATACCACATATTATTACTTTGCTCTTCTGCAGTTTGACATGCATATAGTGTGCTTTGTTGACCTTCATTTTCTTCTAAGAAGTGTGCTTGTTCACTTACTTTGTTTCTGCAATCTTTTTGAACATGTCCAAACTTTTTGCAATTATAACATTGGGTTTTGCCCCTAAACCAGTAATCTTTTTCAGCATGAGAAGACCTTTTACATATGTTGCACCTTTGTTGAGTGCTCTCATCATATTGCCTTTTTGAAAATTTATTTCTTGTATTTCTCTACCTCTTCTTTCATATTTCTTCCTCTTCCTCTACTCTGGTTTTCACCTCTGAATGACTCTCTTTGACTGGAGCATGACTCGACGATTCTTTTTGAGAATTTTTATCAACCACTTTGAGTTTAGATTGAAAGGCACTTTCAATTGTTGATTCTTTATGCCTAAACAATCTTTGCTCATGAGCTTCAAGAGATCCCATTAATTCATGAACACTTAATTCAGAAAGATCTTTAGATTCTTCAACAATTGCAACTATTGTATCAAATTTTGGAGATAAACTAGCCAAGATTTTCTCACATATTCTTCGCTCGGTGATGGTTTCACCATAGCTCTTCATTTGATTAACAGTCTCCATAATTTTGAAGAAGTAATCCTTCAATTTTTTATTTTCTTGCATTCTCAAATTATCTAATTCTCTTCTTAGAGTTTGAAGTTTGATAGCTCTTACCTTTATGTTGCCTTGAAATTCCTCTTGCAAGATATCCCATGCCTCCTTTGATTTGGTGGCTCTAATAATTCTGGAAAAATTTTCTCAGATACAGCTTGTTGGATAAGAACAGGGCTTTGGCATCTTTCTTTTTGTAGTCCTTAAGTTGCTCCTTTTGATTATTTGTTGGATTAACTGGGTCTTCGTACCGTTCTCAACTAGATCCCATACTTCTTGTGAAATAAAAAGGGTCTTCATCTTGATGCTCCAATAATCATAATTTTCTCCATCAAAAATAGGGATAGAAGGTTGATGGATATTCATACCAATATTGCTTGGGGTTGTCATGAATTTTTTTTGTAGTAATTTTTTCTTCACCGCTTCTTTGATCATCTCATGAAATAGGCAAGATGGGCTTTCCTTTTCTACCTAACGTTGCCTGTTCTTGGAAACCTGACTTTGTGGAGAATGACCAGCGCATCAGCTGGCAAAAACACATGCAATAGGCTCCAAAAGAAAGGAACCAAGAAGTCAACCCTTCAAGAACTCCTTTCACCCTTTTTTTATTGCTTTGAGGAAGAGTTCCAGATCTTTATGGTCGGCCAATGGAACACCTCGAAGATGGTCGCTTTTCTTTCTTTGACTTTGGCAAAAGTGGAACCTGCTTTGAATCCAAAAAATGGGACTTTAGCAACAACGAAGGCTTGGAGAAATAAAATATAAGAATATTTATATATATATTCTTGTTGCGGAGATCGAGCGAAAGAACTTCTGATGAAAGAACTCGATCGGTAAATGGAAGGGAAGAAGCTGGGAAGGTCTTCTCGTCCTCCTGCTCATTTCTTTCATGATCTTTCTTGAAGGAAATCAGGCTCTGATACCAATTTTTGTTGGGATTGTTTCCAACACAGATTATTTTGGAAAGAGAATCAAGGAAGAAGGGTTTTCTCTCAAGAAGAAAATTGATCTATTACGTTTCATTAAGCACATCACCATATAATATTGTTTCTTGTTTCTACGGATAAGCATAATCCTCTTATGATCTTATCCATCTAAAGCTATCCTATCAAATCATAAAAGATAGGCTCATTATTTAAAAAACTAACTCTAACAAACTAACAACCATTATCTTTTAACACTGCCAAATAGTGTCTAAAAAACATTTCGGATTGAATGCTCACCTCCAACTCTTCTTCTTCTTCCTCCAACTAGCTTCCTAATTTTTGCTCCAGTCATCATCAGGCTGTTCCTCGCGGTAGTTAACTAGTTCCTGTTGTCGAAGCCCCAAAACATCGTCTTATAAAGACACTGTCAGGTGTGGATAAGAAAGTGGAGGGCCATATACCTATAGAACTAGCTCTTCTGAGTTGTTGCCATGACACACCTGACTTCATTTTCCTCAGCTTAGCCTCAATTTCTTTTTTGCTTCTGTTTCAACTTCTTTTGCCGAGGTTACTACTTCAACTTCTAGTCCAGCTGCGGCAGTGANAATGGTACTTGATTTTGATATGCTTGGTGCGACTGTGATATATAGGATTCTTTGTCATAGAAATAGTAGATTTGTTGTCATATAGCAGAGTAGTAGCTTCTTCTTGCTTTTCACTCATATCTTCAAGTATTCTTCTCAACCAAATTATTTGTTGAGCTGCCAAAGTTGTTAAAACATATTCGCTTCAGAAGAAGATAATGCCACTGTATCTTGCTTCTTGGATGCCAAGATATGATATCTGATCCATAAAAGAATGCATATCCTGATGTGCTTTTCATGTCATCAATACTTCCAGCCCAATCACTATCACAAAATCCAACTAATTTCATCATATATTCTTGTTTCTTTCATATATGATCCCATAATCTTTAATACCTTTGATGTATCGCAAGACTCTTTTTGCTTGTCCAAAGTGAATATTACTTGGCTTTTGCATAAATCTGGAAAGTAAACTTGATGCAAACTTATGTCTGGCCTTGTAATTGTTAGATATAATAAGCTTCCAATAATGCTTATGTATAATTGTGCATTTGCTTCACCACTTTCATCTTCTTTCATCAACTTATCATTTACCACAAAAGGTGTTTCCACACTATTGCAATTTTCCATGTTGAATTTTTTGAGAATGCCTTCTACATACTTCTTTTGACTAATAAATATACCATCTTTCTTTGACTTATTTCAATTCCCAAAAATAATGAAGCAAACCCATATCATTCATTTCATATCTTCTCATCATATTATTTTTTGAAAGTCAAGATCATTCTCATTGTTACCTGTAATAATTAAATCATCAACATAAAGAGAGACAATGAGAATATCATTACCTTGCTTCTTCACATAAAGTGTTGGTTCACTTGGACTTTTTAGAAAACCTTTTTCATTGAAGTAGGTGTCAATTTGAGAGTACCATGCTCTGGGTGCTTGCTTCAGCCCATATAATGCTTTCTTTAACTTGTATACCTTGTTTTCTTGACCTTTGATGATGAAGCCTTGAGGTTGTTCAACATAAATTTCTTCTTCTAATACTCCATTCAAAAATGCAGACTTTACATCTAGTTGATGTAGTTTCCAACTTTTATGTGCTGCTATAGAAATAAGAGTTCTAATTGTATCATATCTAGCAACAGGTGCAAAAGTTTCTTGATAATCAATACCAGGTAATTGAGAGTATCCCTTTGCTACTAATCTTGCTTTGTGTTTTGAATGGTGCCATCTGGATTGTGTTTTGTTTTGTAGATCCACTTCAAGCCAATGACTTCCTTGTCACTTTGTTTCTTCACTAATTCCCAAGTTTTGTTCTTCTCAATCATATTGATTTCTTCTTGCATTGCCTTGTTCCACACTTCTTCATACATAGCATTTTCATAAGTTTTAGGCTCAATCATGCAGAAATTACAAGAAGCATAAATGTCACTTAACCTTCTCATAGGAGTAGAACTTGAGATGGACTTGAACTTGAAGTAGTTTGTGGTGAACCTTCAACCTTATTTTCTTCATTTTGAGCATCATGAATTTCTTCATCTAGAGAATAATATTTTTTTCAACTTTCTTTTGCTTCCAATCCCAAGCAACTTTTCATTGAAAATAACATATCTTCTTATGATCACTTGATTCTGCTTCAAGCTGAAAAGTCTGTAACCTTTTGATTTAGAACTGTATCCAACAAAGATACATTTTTTACTTACTTCATCAAGTTTATGTCTCCTTTCCTTTGGAATATGTGCAGCACACACATCCAAAGATTTGAAATGCTTCACTGAAGGCTTTCTACCATGCCGGGCTTCAAATGGTGTCATATTTTGAAGAGCTTTTGTTGGACATCTATTCATCAAACTATTGTATTTACTGCTTCTACCTAATAAGAATTTGAAAGGCCTTTGTCTTTGAGCATAGATCTAGACATCTCAACAATAGTACGATTCTTTCTTTCTACAACACCATTTTGCTCTGGTGTATAGCTAACAGTCAATTGTCTTTGTATACCATCATCTTCACAAAATTTCTCAAATTCATTTGAATTGTATTCACCACCTCTATCACTTCTCATCACCTTGATATAATGCCTACTTTATCTTTCCACATAATTTTTAAACTTCTTAAAGATAAGAAATGCCTCTGATTTATGTCTCATAAAATATACCCATATCATCCTTGAATAGTCATCAATAAAAATAATGAAGTAGATGTTACCTGCATGAGAAGGAGTTTTCATAGGTTTTCATAGGCCCACATATGTCAGTATGAATAAGCTCCAATGGTGCTTTGGCTCTCCATACATGCTCTTTTGGAAATGCCTCTCTATGTTGTTTCCAAGTGCACATCCTTCACAAGGTTCTTCCTTGTCATGTATTGCTGGTAGACCATACACCATATTCTTTTGATATAAACTTCTCAAACTTTAAAATTCAAGTGCCCAAACCTTTTGTGCCATAACCATGACTCATCATTTACCTCCATCTTCCATGCAGCATCCTTTGCATAGTGCAAAATAAGAGGAAAACTTCTATTTTCTACATCTTAATTTTGTCATAAGTTGCTTTTTCATTCCTCTGTCATATAACTTGCAACATTATCTTCAAAGTGTACCATATGCCCATGCTCAATCAATTGTCCAACACTCAAGAGATTTTGCTTCAAATATGGAACAAGTAAAACATCATGAATAAATTTTTTCTTCTTGGTATTGATTTCAATTGTGCCTTTGCCTCTTGCTTGGACTATTGCACCATTGCCCATCTTCACTTGTGAAATTGAAGAACTATCAATGTTCACAAAAATAGACTTGTCACCAGTCATGTGATTGCTGCAACCACTGTCAAGATACCACATTATTACTTTGCTCTTCTGCAATTTGACATGCATAGTGTGCTTTGCTGACCTTTATTTTATTCTAAGAAGTGTGCATGTTCATTTGCTTTGTATCTGCAATCTTTTTGAACATGTCCAAACTTTTGCAATTATAATATTGGGGTTTGCCCCTAAACCAGCAATCTTTTTCAGCATGAGAAGACCTTTTACATATATTGCACCTTTGTTGAGTGCTCTCATCATATTGCCTTTTGAAAAATTATTTCTTTGTATTTCTCTACCTCTTCCTTTCATATTCTTCCTCTTCCTCTACTCTGGTTTTCACCTCTGAATGTCTCTCTTTGACTGGAGCATGACTCGATGATTCTTTTTGAGAATTTTTATCAACCACTTTGAGTTTAGATTGAAAAGCATTTCAATTGTTGATTCTTTTGCCTAAATAATCTTTGCTCATGAGCTTCAAGAGATCCCATTATTCATGAACACTTAATTCAGAAAGATCTTTAAATTCTTCAACATTGAACTATTATCAAATTTTGGAGATAAACTAGCCAAGATTTTCTCACATATTCTTCACTCGGTGATGGTTTCGCAATAGCTCTTCATTTGATTAAACAGTCTTCATAATTTTGAAGAAGTAATCCTTCAATTTTGTTATTTCTTGCATTCTCAAATTATCTAATTCTTTTCTTAGAGTTTAAAGTTTGATAGCTCTTACCTTTATGTTGCCTTGAAATTTCTCCTGCAAGATATCACATGCCTCCTTTGATTGGTAGGTCTAATAATTCTAGGAAAAATTTTCTCAGATACAGTTTGTTGGATAAAGAACATGGCTTTGGCATCCTTCTTTTTGTAGTCCTTCAGTTGCTCCTTCTGATTATTTATTGGATTAACTGGGTCTTCATACCCTTTATTGGATTAACTGGGTCTTCATACCCGTTCTCAACTAGATCCCTACTTCTTTTGAAATAAAAAGGGGTTTTCATCTTGATGCTCCAATAATCATAATTTTCTCCATCAAAAATTAGAATAAAAGGCTGATGAATATTCATACCAATATTGTTTGGGGTTGCCATGAATGATACCAATATTATTATTATTATTATTATTATTAGGCTTTCCTTTTTTTTCTACTTTTTCACCAACCAAAAAGATTTTTACAAACCAAAAGATTGTGATATGTACGTGTTCACGCCTTCTTTGGAAACTCGTGGATGGATGAGAAGTGCACGCCTTCTTTGGAAACTCGTGGATGGATGAGAAGTTCATGCCTTCTTGGAGACTCGTGGATGAGAAGTCAATCTGCTGGACAGTCAATCCTTTCTTTTCCTTTTTTTTTAATGAAAAAAAATAGAGTTTCTGATCAGGACTCTCCCTGTTCTCTCGCCAGCAACGTCTTCTATAGGCTGCAGACCCTGCGTGATCAAGAAGT
Source organism: Calamus simplicifolius (assembly GCA_900491605.1). Classification (NCBI taxonomy): domain Eukaryota; kingdom Viridiplantae; phylum Streptophyta; class Magnoliopsida; order Arecales; family Arecaceae; genus Calamus; species Calamus simplicifolius. The sequence continues at coordinate 251,765 of UESW01001908.1, forward strand.
TGAAAAGGCTGCTGAATCATGGCCCGTGTGAGATCAAGAAGTTGAAAAGACTCACTGTTCCCTAACGCCAAAGTCTTTTTTTTTTTTTGAAAACCTAACGCGAGATCGTTGTTGGAAAGTCAAAACTACCGAGCAATCAACCACCTGGCGGCTTCAGGTGCGAGGGAGAGAGAACTTTGAGCCCTTTGGATCGTTTTCAGAAGGAGAGGCAGGAGAAGCTTTTTGTTGACGACTACCGTGCCTTTTTCAACAGGAGGATTTCTTGGGAGGTTAGAGGAGATGCTTACTGAGAGAAATTTGACGACGTCACAGCAATTGCACATTTATGGCCGAACGGAAGAAAAAAACGAGCCTTCTTGTTTGTGTGAAAAAAACTCGTCGACTATGCGTGGAAAGGAAAGACTGCTGGCTTCGGTCTTCTGTCCTTCTTGCCTTCACCGGCTTCCTTCTCCTTCATCACCATCAATAAAATCAAGAGGCAAGATTTCTTTTCTTTCTTTCTTGTTTCTTCGATAGAATCGGGGAACTAGGCTCTGATAACAATTTTGTTGGGATTGTTTCCAACTCAAGATTATTTGGGAAGAGAATCAAGGAAGAAGAATGGTTTTCTCTAAAGAATAAATTGATCTATTACGTTTCATTAAGCACATCACCATATAAATATTGTTTCTTGTTTCTACGGATAAGCATAAGATCTTATCCATCTAAGGCTATCCTATCAAATCTAAAAGATAGGCCCATTATTAAAAAACTAACTCAGACTAAATAAAAAAAAAAATACTAACTAACAACCATTATCTTTTAACACTTCCTGCATCAAGTTCAGGGTGGCCCTTCATCTTTAATCATGAATTTTGAAGTTACCTCTTCTATAACCAAATAGTCTATATTTTTTGATAGCATAATGCTTACAAGAAGGAAAAAGGAAGACATTCCTCATTATTCACAGACAGAAAAACTCATTTTCTCGTTCCCATTTAACTTAATGAAGCACACTGTGACATGTTAAATGATACTTATTTTTCAGGGTCGGCTGCCTAATGGGCTAGAGATTGCTGTCAAATGACTTAGTAGAAATTCTGGTCAAGGGTTGGAGGAATTCAAAAATGAAGTTTTATTGATTGCCAAATTACAACATAAGAATTTGGTTAGACTTCTTGGTTGCTGCATTTGAAGGAGAAGAAAGTTATTGATCTATGAGTACATGCCAATATTAGCTTGGATGCCTTTCTCTTTGGTTTGCTCCTTTTATGTTCATTACAATTTTCCTCTTGTTAGCAACTACATGGCAATTCTTTATATTTTACTAGAATATCTTAACATTACATAGATTAAAAGCTTGGATGTTCATTAACAAAATTTATAATATTTTTCTTAATAGATCCGCAAAGAAACAACTATTAGATTGGGAGAAATGTTTTAACATAATCAAGGAATGCTCAAGGGCTTCTATATCTTCACCAAGATTCAAGATTAAGAATAATTCATCGAGATCTTAAAGCTAGCAACATTTTGACTAGATCATAATTTGAACCCTAAGATTTTTGACTTTGGCATGGCTGATGAGGACATCAGTTCAGACCAGAGTTCGGGTCAGTCGAACCAGTCCTTGAATGTTCCTGTACCAGCAACCCAGAGTCAGCAGGCCACGTCAGGGAAGACCACACCAGATAATCTACGAAGGTCCAAGAGGTTGCAGAACAAACGGGCTTGAAATTTTATGTGTCGGACTGGGCCCAAACTTGGCTGGTCACATGGAAACGGACTGCTGATTCAAAGTCATTGCCGTTGGCCATGAGCTGCTGTGGATTTTGGCCATCCGGGCTCGTCTGATAGGAGTTTTGGGCCTGTTTTCGTTTTTAATGGCATAGTTGTAATTTTTCTGAACTTATGATGTTAGGGTTTTCTCTCTTATTTAAGTTGGTTTTGGGCGGCCGTCAGAGGCAGAGAAGAAAGACGCTGTTTTAGATTTCCTTTTTTTTCCTCTTGAATAAAGATGAATGTTTTCTTTTTTTTCTGATTCAAAACAATTGAATTGAAAATTCAATTGCTCTTCCTTTAAATTTCGGATTGTGAGTGATCAAAATTCGAAATTTTCCCCTTTTCTTGTCAAGATTCGAACCAAACCTGGACGAATTCTTTTCTCGCAGATTAGATCGTTCTTGAGTTGCAGGCGTTTTGAATATCGCCCTGCATCAACTTGGTATCAGAGCCTTGATCCATTCCTTCCATTACCGCCTTGATCCATTCCTTCCATTACCATCTTGATCCATTCCTTCCAAACCCAAATATCAACCCTAACCGAATTTGATCCAATGGAGCAGAAGAACAATGATCAATCCCTGAGAGACGCCGTGAGAGATGCTATGCAAGACGCCATGCGAGACCAGCACCAGGTGATGCAACAGATGATGCAAACCATGCAGGCGATGATGGCGCGGCTGGAGGTGCAGAATCGTGCCCAACCCCTTCGCGTGGAGGAGCGTGATGAAATTGATGGAGGTAGGGAGAGGGGTTTCGAAAATCTGGAGGCACCACCAATTCGAAGAGGGCAACAGAGGCCTGATGTTGGACTTCCAAGGTATGTCGATCAACCTCCCTATTTCGAAAATCAGAATCGGTGGGAAGCAGGCTTCAGGGTCGAAATTCCAGAGTTTAAAGGAGGAATTAACCCAGACGAGTATGTAGATTGGACCCTTCAGGTCGATGATGTTTTTCGTCTGAAGGAGGTGCCCTTAGACAAGCAGGTACCGCTTGTCACAATTCGATTCAGAGATAGGGCTGCTGCTTGGTGGCATGCGCAGCACTATCGTAGATATATGGATGGGAGACCTCCATTAGCGTCATGGGCAGCGCTAAAGCAGGAGATGAACAGGGAGTTTTTGCCTCCGAACCATGAGCAGATTTTGTATTCGAAGTTGCATGGTTTGACGCAAGGTAGTCGGAGCGTCGAGGAGTACACAACTGAATTTTATCGATTGGTTGCACGAAATCGGTTGATTGAGGCTGAACCGAGATTGATAGCCATGTATCTTCATGGCTTGCGGCTGCCAATCCAAGATGCACTGGCTGTGCATCGAATTGATAGCGTAGGAGATGCGCATATGAGGGCTCAGGCAGTGGAAAAGAGCTTGATGAGAAACAGGGGGTTTCAGAGCAGAGGGGGTTTTACTACGGGCCAGAGTTCAGGGCAGAATTCAGGGGGCAAATTTATGCCTCCAGTAGCGAGGCCGCAGGCATCAGTACCTCCAAGACCAACAGGGTCGAGTGGAACCTCAGGTTCTCAGGCGAGAGTGGGCAGCAACAGGGCTAACATTCGGTGCCATCGGTGTCAGAATTTGGGGCACTATGCCAATGAATGCCCCAAGGCGCGAGCTCAGTTGTATATGGAGGATTATATGGAGGACGAAAATGGAGGAGAGTTCCCTGAGGATGAGGAATTTAATGATGAGCTGTGTGTTATTGATCCGGACCATATTCAAGGGGAGAGCTTGGTGATACGAAGAATGTGTCTGGCGCCGAGATCAGATGAGGATTGGCGTCGGCACGACATCTTCACAACGAAATGTTTTGTGGCTGGCAAAACATGTCGTGTTATCATAGACTCTGGCAGTTGGGAGAATGTGATAGCAGAGGAGGCTGTGAAGAAGCTGGGGTTGCAGACAGACCCTCACCCACATCCATATAAGCTCGGTTGGGTGAACCGAAATGCAGACATTCAGGTCAGCCGAAGGTGTAAGTTGTCACTGTGTTTTGGTCCTCATTTCGAGACAACTATTGAGGCGGATGTTGTTCCAATGGATGCTACTCACATCATACTGGGGCGTCCGTGGCAGTTTGATAACAGGGCAGTATACAACGGGTACACCCACAGTTATATGCTGCGTCCAGATGGGAGGAAAGTTATTTTGAAGCCGCTTCAGGAAGTGAGTGGACAGAATACAGTAATTTGTTTACCAAGCACAGAATTCGATGCGAGTTTGGATGGAGAGGATGTTTGTTTTGCTTTGGTGAGCAAGTCAGGAGACTTCGGCGTGGAAGAGGAGCAAAGGCCAAATATGATTCCTGAGGAGTTGGTGTCTATCTTGGAGGAATTCCGAGATGTTGTATCAAAGGAGCTACCGGCCGGATTACCACCTCTCCGAGATATTCAGCACGGCATTGACCTTATTCCGGGCTCAGTGTTGCCGAATAAGGCTCATTATCGGATGACACCGCAGCAGCATGAGGAATTGAGGAGGCAGGTCCAAGAACTTTTGGACAAGGGGTTCGTACGGGAGAGCATTAGCCCGTGCGCGGTGCCAGCCCTTTTGGTACCGAAGAAGGATGGTACGTGGCGCATGTGTGTCGACAGCCGCGCGGTTAACAAAATTACTGTGAAGTACAGGTTCCCGATACCGAGGTTGGACGACATGCTTGATCAGTTGAGTGGTGCTAAGGTCTTCACGAAGATTGATTTGAAGAGTGGGTACCATCAGATAAGGATGAAGCCTGGAGACGAATGGAAGACAGCCTTCAAGACTAAGGAAGGGCTGTATGAATGGTTGGTAATGCCATTCGGGTTGTCCAACGCGCCGAGCACGTTCATGCGCGTAATGAACCAGGTTTTACGTCCATTTCTTAGCTCATTTGTGGTTGTCTACTTTGATGATATTTTGATATACAGCAGGACAGCCGAAGAGCATGTGGGCCATGTGGCACAGGTTTTGTCAGTGTTACGTGAGAACCAGTTAGTTGCTAACCCAGAGAAGTGCATTTGGATGGTTGGGAGACTGATTTTTCTGGGGTACGTTGTGACTGGAGAGGGGATTCTCCCAGATAGGAATAAGGTGCATGCAATTGTGGAATGGCCAGTACCTTCAACCTTGACAGAATTGAGATCCTTTTTGGGTCTTGCAGGGTTTTATCGCAGGTTTGTCAAGGGGTACAGTGAGCTGGCTGCACCTTTAACGGAATTGTTGAAGGGAGCCAGATTCGGGTGGAATGATGCCGCACAGGAGGCATTTGATGGGCTGAAAGTCAGATTGACCGAAGCTCCTTTATTGGGTCTTCCTGATTTTGATAGAGTTTTTGAGGTGGATTGTGATGCTTCGAAGACTGGAATTGGGGCAGTGCTTAACCAGGAAGGAAGACCAGTCGCATACTTCAGTGAGAAGCTGGGAGGAGCTAAACTGGCTTATTCGGTTTATGATCTGGAATTGTACGCCATTGTGAGATCCTTGCAGCATTGGCGCCACTACTTGATTCAGCGGGAGTTTGTACTGTATTCAGACCATCAGGCGCTGAAGTTCTTACAGGGTCAGCATAAACTGAGTTCAAGGCATGCGAAGTGGGTGAGTGCCTTGCAGGAATACACTTTCAGCATCAAGCACAAGTCTGGTACGTTGAATAGAGTGGCTGATGCTTTGAGTAGGCGGAGCTTGTTGATTGGCGCTATGCATGTGTACACTCTCGGCTTTGAGAGTGTAAGGGAGGACATTCGTGTGGATGAGCACTTCAAGGAGATTTTGGCCAAAATTGAGGCGGGGGAGCGAACTGATTTCGTTCTCCATGATGGATATTTGTTTCGAGGTAACTGCTTATGTGTTCCTGATACGTCTCTTCGTGTGTTGATCATCCAGGAACTGCATAACCAGGGTCACTTCGGAAGGGATAAAACAGCCTGGTTGATTCGGCAGCGGTTTTATTGGCCTGGTCTTGACCGAGATGTCAAGGCTTTTGTGAAGAGGTGCAGGTTGTGTCAAGAGTCGAAGGGGACAGACACGAACCAAGGTATGTACACGCCTTTACCTATCCCAGAGGCACCATGGCGAGATGTTTCTATGGACTTTGTTGTAGGATTGCCACGGACAGCAAGGGGACTGGATTCGATTATGGTGATTGTGGATCGGTTCAGTAAGGTGGCGTGTTTCTTGCCATGCAAAACCACTTTTGATGCGTCAAAGGTTGCTGACTTATATTTTGCTTCAGTGGTTCGACATTTTGGTATACCGGCATCCATAGTGTCAGACAGGGACAGCAAGTTTATGGGACACTTCTGGCGAGAGCTGTGGAAGAAGTTGGGCACAAAGTTGAAATTCAGCAGTCCTTATCATCCTCAGACGGATGGACAGACTGAAGTTGTCAACCGTAGCTTGGGTAATCTGTTGCGGGCAAATGTGCATGAATTCAGGAGCTGGGATTTGTGTTTGCCGAAGATTGAGTTTGAGTTCAACTCTTCAGTGAACCGTTCTACAGGGTTTGCTCCGTTTCAGATACTGTTTGGGTTCTTGCCAAGAGGTCCTTTGGATGTTCTGCCAGTTGAGTCGCCAGAGAAGATGAGTCAGAAGGTTGAAGATAGAGTGTCTGACTTGCAGGAGATACATGCGACTGTTAGAGCCAAATTGGAGCAGACTTACGCCAAATACAAGGCGAAAGCTGATCAGCAGCGTCGGCAACAGTCCTTTGAAGTGGGCGATTTGGTATGGGTTTACTTACCGAGGGAGCGGTATCCACAGGGAGCTTTCACGAAGCTCAAGCCGAAGAAGATAGGTCCATGCCAGGTATTGGAGAAATTTGGTGACAATGCCTATCGGGTTGAGTTACCAGATGATGTCTTCATTTCGGATGTGTTCAACATTCGGCATCTGACCCCTTATGCAGGAGAGAATTCGAGCTTGAGGTCAAGCTTTTCAGAGGAAGGGGAGAGTGATGAGGACATCAGTTCAGACCAGAGTTCGGGTCAGTCAAACCAGTCCTTCAATGTTCCTGTACCAGCAACCCAGAGTCAGCAGGCCACGTCAGGGAAGACCACACCAGATAATCTACGAAGGTCCAAGAGGTTGCAGAACAAACGGGCTTGAAATTTTATGTGTCGGACTGGGCCCAAACTTGGCTGGTCACATGGAAACGGACTGCTGATTCAAAGTCATTGCCGTTGGCCATGAGCTGCTGTGGATTTTGGCCATCCGAGCTCGTTTGATAGGAGTTTTGGGCCTATTTTCGTTTTAATGGCATAGTTGTAATTTTTCTAAACTTATGATGTTAGGGTTTTCTCTCTTATTTAAGTTGGTTTTGGGCGGCCGTCAGAGGCAGAGAAGAAAGACGCTGTTTTAGATTTCCTTTTTTTTCCTCTTGAATAAAGATGAAGGTTTTCTTTTATTTTCTAATTCAAAACAATTGAATTGAAAATTCAATTGCTCTTCCTTTAAATTTCGGATTGTGAGTGATCAAAATTCGAAATTTTTTTCTTTTCTTGTCAAGATTCGAACCAAACCTGGACGAATTCTTTTCTCGCAGATTAGATCGTTCTTGAGTTGCAGGCGTTTGAATATCGCCCTGCATCAATGGCAAAGATCTTTGATGGTGATCAGAATCAAGCAATACTAAACGAATCATCGGAACTTAGTGAGTATTCTAGACACTGCTTTGCTTATTTGATATTTCTATATAGATATACTAAACATATTTGTTATATACATATAGATATAGATATACACCCCCCCCCCCCCCCCCTTGGGGGACAAATGATTTTTCTTTTTTTTTCCCTTATTAAGACTCATCAAATTTTATTAACAAACAAATATTTACTTACGATATTAGTTTTTCATTAAATCTATACATTTATATGATTCAGTGGTTATATGTCTCCTGAATATGCAATGAGAGGAATCTTTTCCATGAAATCTGATGTCTATAGCTTTGGGATATTGATCTTGGAGATTGTGAGCAAATTACGAAACAATAATTTTGATCTCACCATGGAATCTCCAAATTTGCTAGCTTACGTAAGTAAAAATAGTTCTCTCTCTCCATAGTGATTCTATGTTTCATTGTGTTGTGAACAAAATGATGACTTTATGTTTAATTATGCTTAATGATCAAATTCCAAATTGACCTTGTTTTTTAAATGATTCAGGCATGGAAACTATGGAATGAAGGCAATGCAAAGGATCTTGCAAACCCATCTATAATGTAGTCATGTTCACTCGATGAAGTATTAAGATGCATACATGTAGGGCTCTTGTGTGTACAGAACCATCCAAATGATTGACCAGCCATGTCATCTATTATTTTTATATTGGAAAATGAGATCACAATATATGTTACACCTAGACAGCCTACTTTTACCATGGAGAGAAGCCAAGATGAATACGATGCCCAAATGCAAAATCTTCTTATTTTTTTTGTAAACAATATAACTATTACAATGCCAGAGAGATGGTAGAATCTTAAGGATTCTCTAATATCAAGCTTCACTAATAGCATCCATGTCACTAATGTGCAATGGAATGATTAGCAAATGTTGGTAGAAAATTTCATATTGCTTAGATTTTTTGTTTTGTTTTTTGAGTTATTGATCTCATGAGAATTTCTTGTCACTGTTTCAAATCCTTTATAACCCTACTCGTCTTTCAGCTTTTCTTGTTAAAATGTTGAAATTCCATGAGACTAACCCCACTTCATTCTACCAAATTGATTGGCTAGTTGCCCGCTCTAGTCATTATTTTCAGGATCAAGGCCTTATATTGAGCAAGCTTAGATTGACATTTTGTGAACGGTTCCCTTTTCCTTTTGTTTTTTGAATAATTTGAATGCTTATATTTTTGCAAAGATAAGGGAAAAAAAGGTATGCCCATAACTTTTGGTACATCCTAAAGAGGTTGCTCTGCAGTTGGTATCTCTAGGCTATTTGTGAAGACATCCGAGGACAGAAGAAGTGATGTGGTTATAGTAGGAGAGGGCATACCAATTGAGAACTTAATTGGCTTACTATTATTCAGCCTTGTGCATCTTATTATAATTGTACGCAACCAAGAATCGCTGCTTATTCATAAAAATCATAATGATGATTAGGTTTCATACTGAAACAAGATAGTAAGAGCTGATAGCAATGCAGTGATGTCTAAAATTTTTAAACTCTACTTTATGCCTTTTGGTATGGATGCTAATCTAGATTTTTGACTAGTTTCTTTGGATGGAAAGGGTGTTATATGTTACTGGTTAATACTCTCTGTATTATGTTTGGTTGTTCAATAAATTTTAAAAGTTGTGAGGATGGTATTCAAGTTGTAAGCCATGTTATTTTCATAACGTGCTCTTCTTAGTGATGAAAGAAATATTTAAATGCTCAATTACAGAAATTTTCTAGCGTCAGGAAGAAAATGACCCCAACATTACTTAATGGAAAAGTTCTTATATACCGACTCCGATGCAGCAAATCCTACGTGGGCTGCACCGTCCCTCCTTATTGATCCACATGGATCCCACTTAGCCTAACGCTGCGGGATGGAATAGCACTGATACGATGTTACATTTTGATCATGATATCCATTAAAAGCGCTTCTACAGTATGTGCACGTAAGGCAAAGGACGATTTTTTCCTCCAAAAGAAACATTGAAAAAGGACATCTGGTCTCTTCTTCTTATTCTTTTTTTGATGGCAGGTGGGTGTAGTTTCTTCTATTCCGGATATTGTTTCTTCTACTTATTGACACACTTATGACACCCATGTTTGAACGGATATGCTTGATGACATAACAGAAGAAAATCGTCCGAAAAAAAAAATCTATGATACCTCAGTTGAAATATTAAGACACCCTAATAACAAAGCTGCGATACCCATGCTTAAAATGGACACTGAAGAAAAGCCTCGCGATATCCTAGGAGAAAATCAATCAAAAATTGTTTACGATACCCTAGTTGAAATATTAAGGCACCCTAGTAACAAAGCTACGATACCTGTGTTTTAACGGATATGCTTGAAGACACTCTAGGATAAAATCATCCAAAAAAAGATCTACGACACCGCAGTTAAAATATTAAGGCATTCTAGTAACAAAACTATGACACCCATGCTTAAAACGAACGCTGAAGAAAAGCCTCACGGTACTCCAGGAGAAAATCGATCGAAAATCATTTACGACACCCCAGTTGAAATATTAAGATACCCTAGTTACAAAGCTACGACACCCATGCTTGAACAGATATGCTTGATAACATAACAGGAGAAATTGCCCAAAAGAATATCTACGATACCCCAGTTGAAATATTAAGACATCCTAGTAACAAAGTTATGACACCCGTGCTTAAAACGGACGCTGAAGAAAAGCCTTGCGATACCCTAGGAGAAATCATTCAAAAATTATTTACGATACCCTAGTTGAAATATTAAGACACTCTAGTAACAAAGCTATGATACCCGTGCTTTAATGGATATGGTTGACGACACCCCAGGAGGAAATCGCTCGAAAAAATATCTACGATACCATAGTTGAAATATTAAGACACCCTAGTAACAAAGCTACGATATCCGTGCTTAAAACAGATGCTGAAGAAAAGCCTCACGATTCACCAGAAGGAAATCGATCGAAAATCATTTACGGCACCCCAGTTAAAATATTAAAATACCCTAGTTACAAAGTTACGACACCCATGCTTAACAAATATGCTTGATGACACCCCAGGAGAAAATTGCATGAAAAAAGATCCATGACACCCTAGTTGAAATATTAAGACACCCTAGTAACAAGCTACGACACCCATACTTAAAACAGACACTGGAGAAAAGCCTCGTGATACTCCAGGAGGAAATCGGCTAAAAATTATTTACGATACCTCAATTGAAATATTAAGACACCCTAGTAACAAAGCTACGACACCCATGCTTTAATGGATATGCTTGACGACACCCAAGAGAAAATTGCTCAAAAAAAGATCTACGACACCCCGGTTAAAATATTAAGATACCTTAGTAACAAAGCTATGACACTCATGCTTAAAATGGACACTAGAGAAAAGCCTCATGACACCCAAGGAGAAAATCGATCAAAAATTATTTATGACACCCCAGTTGAAATATTAAGACATCCTAGTTTCAAACCTATGATACCCATGCTTTAATGGATATGCTTAATGACATACCAGGAGAAAATTGCCCCGAAAAAGAGCTACGATATCCCATATTTACTTTTAAGACATCCTAGTTACAAACTTACAACACCCGGGCTTAAAATGGATACTGAAGAAAAACCTGGTGACATTCCAGGAGTAAATCGGCCGAAAACCTTTTATGACACCCAAGGTGAAATATTAAGACACCCTTCGTATAAACTTATGACATCACTGTACTATATTTGAAATAGGCAAAAAAAATTTATGTTACCCTAGTTATAATCTGATGATACCCTATTAAGTCAGCTATGCTACCCATGCTAAAAACGTTGGCTTCACGTGACCGGACGGTACGGGGTGCGAGGTAGTATGGTTGCGGATTCGTGATATGATCGCGCCGCTTCTGGCATCGTTTCACACAGAAGGTGCATCGATGTCCTTTCATCTTCCTCTGAACCCTAAAGGTCCTTCCTTTATTGCTCGAGTAGTCGCTGGTGTCCTAAATTTCCTTCACTGTTGTTCCTTTCATCTTTTCTTTACATGGAGAAGAGTGGTTTCGTGTGTCGACGAAGACCGCGAACATAGAAGCACAACAAGAAGAAAATGGCGAAAGAAAGCAAAGAAATCGTTCTTTTTTCAAATGAGGATATGACTCCTTTAAGTGTCGTTCCATATGAAGCCACAGAATCAAAAAAAGGTAAACAGCACGATGATTCCTTTATTCAGATATTATGACACCCTTTCTTAAAAATTATGACACTCTAGTTCAGATATAATGGCACCCAGCACCATTTTTTTTTAATCTGATATTCCATCTATTTTAGATGACTTAGGAATTATTTCAGTCCCTACAGTGAAGGCTTCCCAATTGTTTAAGAACTATTGCAAGCCAGCAGTTTATGTTCAGAAGGTTTGGAGGATGGGGTTCTCTAGACGGCATACAAAACTTATTCGAAGGACCCCATTTGGTGCCTTCGTCGACATGCAGACGTTCACAGTCGACGGGCGACTGCTAGCAGACATCATAAGATGTCACAATGGAGGCGACGAGTTCATTTTTGCGGAAAGCCAGTTCTATTCAGTGCCGACGAAGTCGCACTCATTCTGGGACTTCCAGCTCATGGAAGAAGATCGACACGTCCAGCCAAATGTTCAACGGAAGGTTGTTCAGACGGTTTGGCCAGGGTTTAGATCTTCGCCAAGAAGGTTTGGAGAAGTTAATATTTCAACTCCGATCATCTAAAGTACAGGAGGATGTCGAGGACACCGTCCGACTTTGGATCGCATACATGTTGGCCATGTTTTTGGCTCCAAAGTCTAATCAGAGATGTCCACGGTATCTCATCCAGCACTTGGATGACTTAAGTCAACTGGATAGCATCGACTGGGCTTCGGCATTGAAGGAGTTGATTGTTCTGGCTCTCCAGAAGTCGTTGCTTGCTTGCGACTCGAGGAGTCAGTCCACTCAAAGAGACAAGGTTAGGTGTAACATCCTAAAAATCTTATAATTTTGGTAATATTAATGGCATTTTCATTTAAAATAAAAGTCTGATGATTTTAATGATGTGTGGATGTGTTGCCACTTGAAAAATGTAAGAAGAAAGATCCATGATGTAAATGAGTATATTTTTGGGTGCTAATAACTTTGATTTAAGAATTTAAGATTTGAGTTTTAATAGGCTTAAATCATAAGAAAAATCAAGTTTGGTTTGAGTTTTGCCCTTATATAATGTTTTTAGTAGTTAGAGTCGACTCTAATTGGTGTGGAGTCGACTCTGGTATGGTTTTGAACTTCTAGCATGCTTTAGAGTCAACTCCTACATAAGGGAAAGCGACTCTAATTGAGAAACAGAAAGATAGCATTTCTGCCTTTGTTAGAGCCAACTCTAATTTCTGCAGGAGCCGGCTCTAAGTCGGTAGATTCTTGGGTTAAATCTTTTTTATATTTATTCTGTTTTAAGTCTGATTTGAATGTGTTTGAACTGTTGGATTTCTAAAATCGAGCTCTCTAAGTTGGCAAGGTTGTTTCCTAAAAATATTGTATAAAATTCAAATTTAAAAGAATAGCAATAAATATTATCGGAGGCAAAATGGGGATTTCGTTAAGTCACTGTACATGCTTGGCCCCTAAGTCACTAGAAAATATAAAAAAGAAAGAGAGAGAGAACCGAGAAAGAAAGAAAGAACGAAAGAAAAGAAAGAATGTGGAAAGAAAGAAAGGAAGGGAAGAGAATGGGTCAGGGAGGAGAAAAAAAAAGAAGAAGAAGAAGAAGAAGAGAAGAAAAAGGGAAAGCTTGGAGGATCTTGGTGGTTGTGTTAGCTTCTGAGTAAGCTCTAGTTTTCCTAAGCCCAGTATAGCATGGATCTTACTTAGATTTTTTGTTATGGAGACAATAGTAGGTGAATCCTTGATGGATGAAAGAGTGGAAGAAAATCATAAGATATTTAAAGATTTAGCATGCAAATGCATAGTGTTTCAAGGAAACCTTCCAAGCATGAACCTTGATGATGTATGTGTCTATGTGTGATGGCATAGGTCTGAACGGTGATTTCAGAAAGCGAAGCACAGAAGATGAGTATCAGTTGGGATGCTAGCAGCTAAGGTGAGTGGGTTTCTCATCTAGTTAGGTAAATTATTTTTGAGATATTGTATGGATATTTTGTTATAAATGTATATGGTGTGTGTTGAGCATGATATGGTGAAAAGAGGAGTTTTGGAAATATGGGAAATAAGAACAAAATTTTGTGTATTTTTATTTAAGCATGATTTAAAAGAAAGGAATAAAGTTATAGCATACCCTAAAGCATCGTATGGAAGTACTTGAAAACTTGAGTTTAGAAAGATTCTAAATATTAAAAAGATATGAGATTTAGGAAGATTGTGGGCTTCCTAAGAGATTAAATATATACCTGGGGAGAGAACATAGGTTTCATACAAGAATATGGAAATGAGAAAAGGTACGTATGAGAAAAGAGTCCAAGATCCAAAGAAGAATTTGAATGTCATAACAAGAGTAACAAACAGAGTAAAGAATAAGAATTTCACGATAAATATGAAATAGGAGAAAGAATATATGGCTTATAAGAGAGCATGAATGAGAGGAATATATATATATATATGAACAAGGAAAGAATATGAGATTAAGAAATGAACATAGGGGTCATGAAAAGAGCATAGGTCTGAGGAAAGATTGTGGGTTTCATAAAAGAATATGAGATTGAGGGAAAAGCATGAGTAAGAAAAGAGTATGAAATTGAGGAATGGATATGAGTTTTATAAAGGAACCTAGATATGTGGATAGATCTCAATCTTCTGGAAAATATAAGGTTGAAGAAAGAGCAAGGGCTGAGAAGGGACCCTAAATTTAAGGTAAGAGTACTAGCTATGAAGCAGAAAAGAAAAGTATGAATTTAAGCATGTCATGAGTCAAGTTTAAGTTTTTAGGCATGGGTTTATGAATTGATAGTTGAAGTTAGAGCATATCAAATTATAACAAGAAAGAATATGCATTGAAGATGTATGCATGGATACCTATCAATATGCATGGATGATTTGAGCCCAGTTCATGTGTTTAATAGCATGAGTATCGATGAAAAGTATGAGCTAATAGTATATGTTAAAGATATGAATCATGGTAATATGATAATTTGATGTAAGCCTATGAAATGAAAGGCTTGGTCTATTGATGTGTATGGTGTAAATCTAGAAGATGAGAATCTAGTATGTAGTATAATGAAAACATATGGTAAGCATGGGTTAAAGGAAAAAGATATAGCATGCATTGAGAAGCATGAGTTAAGACATAAGTTAAGGCATGAATCAAGAAAGTCTAGAGGCACATTATAGGTAAAGTATAGCATGATTTCAAAACAGGAATGAAAAGCATGAGTTTCAGGAATGTTATAGCTTGAGGAAAGCAAAGCATGATCTTGTAACTTGAGTTAAAGTGTAACAGGAGGTTGAGAGATGATGTGAATTGAGAAGCATGCATGGGCATGTGTATACATATATATATATATATATATGTGCATAGTATAAATATAAAGTGCATGATATAATGAAATATGAGCGTAAGCCTAGGTTTTAGAAGCATGAATTGAATATGTTTATAGCATGAGTTTAAAGCATGTGTTTATATTATGAGTTTTAAAAGCATAAGTTTTGAGCATGAGTTGTAAAAAGCAAAAGAACTGAGCTTAGAGTTTTGATGCATGAGTTTCAGATGCATACATGGCATATGTGCATGGAAAATGTTAAAAAGAATATGTTTTGATGCATGAGTCATACAGAGCATTCAAGCAGCTATGGGGCTGATCACCCTGTATACTGTGTAGCATGAGCATTGCACACTACTATTGAGCTGGCATCTCCTTGCGATTTGATCGTATGATGATCCCGGACTAGGGGTGAGTACAAGCTAGCCCAGGCCCAGTGGGGCAGGTTGTAAGCAGCCCATAGGGGCAAGAATCATAGCTCGGTGGAGCTGATTATTATATAGCCCATGAGGACAGAGAGAAAACCTAGGTTTCAGGGTTAAGGAACAAATCACTTTGCCGGGTGAACCGCACGGGTAAGGGATGCTATTTATGCAGGGATCCTATTGCTAGTCACGCATCCAATGAGAGTACACCTGCAGGAGGGCGACTGTAGGGTGGTATCTCGGAGGTTTCATACACAACCCAACATTATAAAGTTTTGGAAAAAAAAATCTTGCTTTTAGTTTTATAAAGGGCCAGTGTGCCAAATGCATATCCTAGTGGGGATGAGTTTAAAAGAGAAGCCAGTGGGCCACAGTAGATCTTAGTGGAGATCAGAGAGATGAGTAAAGAAAGTCTGGGCTGTATAATGAGGATACACATGTATTTATATATATGCCTTATGAAGTATTGCATCATGCATGAATTTTTATAAAAGAGTTATTCAAAGAGTATTTCGGCACTGATATATTATTTGAAGAATGAGCTACATTTTAAGTTTCCTGATATCATTCACATGAGTATTTTATGTGTTTATTATGCTTTGGAATGATGTCGTGGTTCTCTATTTCCTCATGGTTAGATGGTTATCCAGTCATTGGGACTTCGGTCTCACCCCTCTATGGTTGTTATATTTTTATTGCATGACAGTGAGCTGATTGACAGGGCTAAGTGGTTGGCCTTAGCTTTACTCCTAGTCTGAGAGTTGGTAATGGTACATCGAGAATATGGTTAAATTGAAAGAATTTAGTGTGGATGTTAAAAAGTTAGACAGAGTCTCAATTGTATATGAAATGAGAGTTATATATGTAATTGTGTGTGTGTTTATACAGTTGATACTCTATGTTGTATCATGGACACTTATGAAATGAGATAAAGTCTTATATTTTGGAGGAAATTATGAGTATAATCTATGTATTGGTGCGACTTGTATATCGATTGTGAATGTGATCTTATAAACTGCTTGAGGATGTTACAGGAAATATATACACACACAGATATACATATACATATACATATATAATACATAGATATATACATAGATATATAGATATATATCATATACATATACATATATAAGATACAAGATATATAAATACATATATATAGTATATATATACTATACATATACATATATATAAAGATATATATAGATATAATATATATACATATATATAATCTATATATATATATATACATATACATATACATATATATATATATATAGATATATAATATAGCAGATATATATATATATATATATATATATATAGATATATATAATAATATATATATATACATATAATATATCATACATATATAATAGTATAGATATACTATAGATATATTATAGATATATATATACATAATATATACATATATATATATATAACATATAACATATATATAGATATACATATATATTATATATATACATATCATATATATATACAGATATATATATATATATACATATATAGACATATATATATACATATATAGATATATACTATAGATATACATATATATAAATATACTATATAATATATATATAATTATTACTAGATATATACATATACAGATATATACATATAAGATATATATATACATACATACATATACATATAATATATCATATATAACATATATCACATTACCATACATATATATATATACATATATACTACATATACATATACATACATATACATATACATATGTACATACCATATACATATCATATACATATACATATACTATACAGATACGTACATAGACATATACATTTACATATACATATACTATATACATATACATACATATACATACATATACATATACTATACATATACGTATAGTACATGTACATGTACATATACATATATATAGATGTACATGTACATGTACATGTACATGTAACATATATATATGTAAAGTACTGTACAGGGACAATACATATATTTATAAGCAGCAAATGATTTTAATATGATGTCATGAATGAATTAAATAAAACATGTATGAAAAGTTTTTATCCGGATAGATTTTTGAGCTAGTAATTTTTGGCAATTAGATAGAGTTCACTATACTTGATGGTGCGCAACATAAAGGCTAGTAGAACACCCGATTTTCATAGGTTATCAGGTTATATCAGTTGTCCTAGAGAGAAAGAGGGAGTTTGACATTGGA
>UESW01001908.1:270560-327573 GCA_900491605.1 Calamus simplicifolius
ACACACCTGGCATCATTTGCTTATGGTGTACATGCCAGTTCCATGCCACCACACGTTACTACTAGTTGATGTGTTGATGTTTACAGTAATCTCACCTTGCTTCTAACTGATTCACTCATTATCCTGCCCTATCTGCCGTCTTGGTCAGTGGCTGATTATCCATCACTAATGTTAGCATCCTACGGAGATCTCCCTGCCTATCTTACACTCACAGTTACTGTGAGAGCTATACAAATCTTATCTCCCTGCTTATTTTACATTCTCATATAAATGTTGGGTCTTTGTGTTCTTGATTCACTTCAATTCATTTTTAGTTCAGGTTTAAATTTTAGATATACGACTGTTAAGTTTGAACTGAATTTTATATATATTTACTTTCTCTGATCAAGAAATTACTGAGTGATGAAATGAGGGCATAGGCAAAATTTAGAATGACATGCTGAGACAAACTGACTAAACATTTACAGATAAGAATGGGCCATTCAGGAATTAATATTTCAGGATGGCTTCAAAGAGAATATATCTTCAAGCATTATTTAAGAAATGCAATGAAGAGCCAACTGTCGTGGTATCTGTCCATGACAAATCCAATGTGGCTGCAATTAGTAAATGATTAAACATAAGATGTTACAAATGACACACCTTCTCTATAGCCATCCAAGAAGAATTATTCCTTTGTGGGGCTTCGGAAAGACGGGTTGGGAATGAATTGCCCACAAGTTCTCTGGTCTCTGAAAATAATAATTCAATATTTGTGTTATTAAAGCATACATCTATAAGTTGAAAAAACATCTTCAAATGTCAAGCATACAACTGGTATAGTGTAGTTGTGCAATGTAGAAGATTCAAATAGAGAAACTAGCAATGATTGTATGCACTAATATTAGAGATAGTAACCAGTTTTGGTCTTGGTAGATTTAACATTTGTTTAGCAGACAGCAATATTTTCAAGGTTACCAAGCTTGATTGGAACCAAGATTCGTTGTAACATAAACCGATTTCATTTTGGTATCAAATTGGTACAATTCAATACAGAATGTATCATACGAACTAATGGTATATCAATCAAGTGGATGAGGAGGCTCCAACCCATAAACATCCAAAAAGCTAAAATCATTAATTGTCCTTTAGGTTCTCTTTGATGGTTACCTCTCAAGTTGCTACCACCTATAAGAGGTTGGTCTTTCCCTACCATTAGAGAGATATCAGTATACTCATTTTAATCTCTTGTAATAAGTAATTTTCACCTCCACTAGCAACCATTGACACATAAAACTGGCTATTCCAAGTTTGGTTCTCCTTGATTCCTTTTTATCTTATTTCTGATCAATGTTTTAAATCTCATGGGACTGGGCTGTCATGATTTTTTTATAGAATAGGATGCACCGCCATTTCGTTCCATCCCAACACTTGGGCAGCGAGTGTCTCAAGATGTGCTAATTGGGTGGTGGGAAGGTTCCATTCTGGACGCTTGGGACAACAACCTGTCTTGGTGTTCCATAAAACATCCCACCAAGACTTGAAACCCTATTTCTAATCATTAAAGAGTGTTACATGTCGAATTTTGAATATAATTTTTCCTCAATCATTTTTGAGCATCATATTGGCTTTATCATTTGTAATTTATACATATTTATTTTTAGTCAAATTTCCTTGATAACAACAAAATCTCTTTATGTAATTCCATTCCTATTCCCAAATCACTTACCAAAACCTTATTTGAGTTCTCTTGGGCTACCTTGATCCTCATTAAACCATTTTAACTTCTTGTCTTAGTCTTTATTGGAATTCTAGAATTTGTCTTCTCAAGTGTTCTCAAACTAGTTCCTTTGCATAATGCAACATTATGAATATTACTTGTTGTTCTTTTTGTTATTGCTAAGTTGTTTACTCAAGCTAGCTTGTAGCCCTCGTTCCTTGATTTTTGTAGACATCCTCTTCCAACCATAATGGTTCAACACAACAATAGATCCATTTGTTTGTTATTTGTCCTTGAATCTCCAGCTAATTACCTTCTAAGGACTTATGTGCAAACTAACATGGCACATTAGTAGCAGCTTTTCATGCCTATCATTAGGTTCACTAAACCGGAAACTAGTATCATTTCGGTAGCAAACTAGTACGGTTTAGTATGGGGCATACCATGTTGAATCGATATGATTTGGCACAAGGTGTATAGTACTGAATCAATGGTATACCGGTCAGCTGGACAAGAGGGACCTAAGCCACGAACCATCCCAAATCGTGCTGAACCGAATGGTCCAGTTTGGTTTGATACATTGATATGGGGTTGGTTCGAGGTTGGTTCGATCAATTCTCCTTCTGTATCGAACCAAGAGGCCACTTATGCAACACAAGTATACTATTCATCTTATTTAGCAAACTAGTAGTCATTGTATGTTAAACCATCCCGAATTGACCAAACTACATATCCCATTCTTTATAATTTTGCAGCTTCTTCTTGTAGGGAAGGAGGAAACAAGCTGCAACTGCTTCATTCAAAATGGAGAGCAAGAAGCCCTAAGCAAAGTGCTTAGGAGCAAAGAGAAAATAAATAGCATTGCAGTAGGTAGACAATAATAGAGTATAGAGAAATTTAAGCAATGGTTGGATGAAACTGTGATTTGCAAGGAGTTGAAGAGCAAGACTTGAGTTCACATGGCCAATTGCTTCATAAAAACATTCTTTCCTTTCAAGGCCATTTCTAAATTGGTAGCTAAGGAAACCACCTTCATAGTTTTACATTTCATTTGCTCCTCAAACATATAACTACATGCATATTTTGTTTTCTTAGGGTATACCATACTAGTGCATACCATCCTATATCAGGCTTGCCATATTGTTATCGGTACTGAAGTGAAACTTGGTATGCCAAACTGACCTGCATATCGGGCGAACCAACACTATATCAGTTTGGCACCACTATAGGATCCAACATTGAGATGGCAAACCTTGGTTTTCATTATTGCCCATCAGGCTTTTGCTCTGATTGATGTTTTCCAACTCCACTTGATTAATTCACCAAGCACAAGGAAGACTATCCATATCTCACTATCCCTTTGATACCGGCTGGCCTCACAGGTTACCAAAGTAAGATAACTTCAGCTTCAAAAGTTTTTAAGTGGGTTACTTCCAAAGACAATTTTAGCCTCCGTGATCCCATATGTCATGCGTTATTCTGTAACTAGCATAATTTGTGAAGCTTTCCTTACACAAAGAAACAAGGATATACTAGCACATTTTCTTCTTAATCTTATCTATGATAGTCCTATGCAGAGTAATAAATGTTCTTGAACTTATCTATGATAGTCCTACATAAAGTGGCACCATGATCGACTTAAATTCTGTCCAAAAACCTAGCCTTGATCCAACTATATAGTTTGGTTTTATGAATCTTATTCATTTCTAATAAGTGATAACTCTAGTATTACCGTAGCCTTTCTTAAACCGCTCTAGGTTCCTAAACATTTCATAATGATTTATAGTAATGTTATTCACTTTCCTTATGGAATTTTCAAGATTTTATCCTTCCCAATTGCAAAATTTGCTATGAAGGTGATATTAGATATATACTTTCCATCACCATTGCTAGCAAGAAGTAAAAGCAAAAAGTATCAGACATCACCAAGATATCTGGAGATAATTTATTGAGTATTGCATATAGAAGAATTGGGAACTTATATTCATCACTTAATTGTAGACTGAATAGTCCGTATTCTCTTGCAAGAGTCAATTGACAAATTCATCAATAAATAGGATGCAGCTGCTCCTAACATAAACATAACGATCTTTTTTGAAGTGGTACCCAGTGAGAAAACACCTTTCAGAATAATGTCCAGAAAACTTATGAGACTATCATAGCTGAAAACATGGTGCCCAGTTTTGACTGACATAGTTATTCATCACCTTTTATAGCATTTTGTGGTTAGAGCAATTCAAAAGACATGCCTATGTGTACTTTCAAATGAATTGTTTTTCTTCCAGATATGAACATGCTTATTATTCTTGTTCATCTTATGAAAACAAAATTAAATATTAAAATTTTAAGTATTTCAATTCATTCCATCCAAACAGAAATACAATAAAAAATGTACCTTACCAAGTTGGCATCAGGAAGCTCTCTGACAGCTTCATTGACATTCACTGCTGTGGCTTTAACCTGGGTAAGAAATTACAGAGTGGATTAAATGGTAAAGCATTATACCATTTTGTTTCATACTCGAGCAGTAAATTTGAGAAACTAGTTGGTTCGTGAAAAGAACAAATTGTTTAAGAACATGAGAATCAAAAATTCATCATTTTTTATGTTGTATGAAAGTTAGAACACTGAATGGTAGCTAAATGTTATTTATAAAATAGGAATTTAAGGAAAATTGGTTGATAAACATAGCATATTCTATTAGCATCTGGGGCTATACAGTTTTGTATGACTTATATGCAATATTTGAGAACTGTACAAATGTAATAACTCGTCTCATTATGAGTTATACGGTTGAAATATAAAGAATTAAAAATTTTCCATAACCTTGGTATATTTTCTCCTGAAATGTCTGAACTCAACCAACTGAAGCACATTCAAGAACAATTTTTTGTTAGATTTATCCTATGAAAGGATTAGATTTTCTCGTTGTCTAAACATATAGCACCCACTTTAGGTACACTCAATAGATCAATATCTGAATTGTTTTATCTCTCAACAAGGAGGTAAAGGAAAACTACTCATTGAAAGGTGGAGGAAAAGAAGGTCATAGCTTTGATTAACAACTTCTGAATTATGATATGTAAAACACTTTTCAAAAGATGTGATGTCGTGGAATTACATAGAGCAGCAAGAGCAAGAATATACTTTCCTTATGGAAACAATGCCCAGACATATGCAGATATTAAAAGGAAATAGTTTACTATTTACCAGCTTAGCACTTTCCATCTCTGTCTTCTCTGAGAGGCGATTTCGAAGGGGTTCAACATGATCACTTCCATCTAGTTGCACACCAATGAAGTATTGAAGCTCACCCTAACAATATCAAAACCAACCATGTGAGTTTTGGAAAATCTGCAGCTTTTTGGTAAAATAGAACTTTTGATCACAGAAAAATAATAATTTAAGCATATTATTTGCTACCTTTTGATCACGCATGGGTTGCAAGTGAAATAGGTTCCAAAATTTCTTTCCTGCATCAAATGCTCCAATAGTGAGAATTAGCACTTAAAGATTCTGACCAATGTTGCTTAAAGAAGCAGTAATATTGTAAATTCATACCTATGGCTTTCGTAATATAGAAACCCACTTAAGAAATGCCTTATCAAACTAGGAGACCTGGTGAGCACTTCCTAATAAAAACTTTACCATCTAGAACTCTTGATTCAACCCAAAAACCACTATGGGACTTTCCTAATTTGACTCAAAACTCAACTCTGATCCCGTACTCAAAATTTGGGCAAGTCTTTGACCACATAATGAAACTAGCTAAAACTCAAAATTAGGAAACACTTAGTATTCAAAGCCAGCTTTAAATGAGTATTCATGTGCCTAAAATATACATGTATAGCTCAAGTCATCTCTAGAAAGGCAGCTGACTTGTGAGTCCTGAACATTGACTATACTGTAATTCAAATAGGAATTCTTGCTTGCATCCCATAGCGGTCCCATCCTTTTTCAACATACAGCTCACTTCCTAGTAGCATCAGTTGCAACTTATCAACTCAGTTAAATATCGAAAGTACAGAAAGAAGAAAAGCTGTGCAAGTTGCCATTTGAAAGGTTATCAAATTCGATGCACTAATTTAGGTTAGTTTTTGCATCATTAAAATCAAGCCATAACTTGAATAGCTTAGAATGTACTTATATACCGCTCTTTGTATAATTAATTAGTTGAACAGTGATGTCACGTTGTTCTCTTATAGCATCTCTTATCTTTGCAACAGTTCCTTTATCTGTTTCGGGCCCTTGAAGAAACCTGAAATACAATATGCAAAGCAAGATCATGTCATAGAAGAAATACATATATGCTCGTAATATTAAACTTGCAGTTAAAGTATAGATAAAGAGTGTTTGGTGTTGCTTAAATAAATCACTTCACAATTTTCAAAGCAAATAAGTGTGTTCTAGAAAAAATAAATGTTTGGTAACAACATCTAAAAAGTGTTCTATAAGAAGAAAAGGTGAAAAAAGTATTTTTGGAAGAAGATAGAAAACACATCTTCTGTGTTCTTCTTTTGTAACTTATTAAAGAGTAGAAGCAACACCAAACAAGTGTAGCTACGATGGAGGATCAACCTTATGGTAGGAGATGACAACTATGGAAAAGTACATTACTCAAAAAAATGTGGTTTTCCTGGCTGTGAGTGAAGTGTTTCTGTTTTCTCAGCATAAAATTTCACAAATGAAGGAAAGAATTAGTCATCAGAATTACAAGCCTAGAGCATTGTAAATTTATATTGAAATCCATCAACTACCAGCAAACTAACATGCTAGGTGTGCCTTCTATTATAGAAAATTATCACTTTGATAAACATAACTCTTTTTAGAAAATATCACATAAAATATGGATATTGATGCTATAAACATGATGATTACCGAGCTTTTAGGTATTGGTGTGGTTACTTTAATTTATGTAACCATTGCTATAAACATATCTGGATGATAGAAGAAAAAGTTCTCTCTTCAATGAAGGAAAATTGTTCATTGTCATTAAACATCTCCATATCTCAATTAATTTCTTGACCACCATGTTCTATATCGTGAAAGGGACACGACTAGTAATTTGTTCACCTATAATGTCAGAATTTTTAAATACCTTCGATCAAAAAATAGCTAGTTGCCTAACTAATTTGTTTGTTGCATGCAAAAGCAAAGAATCTCTTCTTGGTATTAGTTTTGACTATTTATATTTACTATTTATTCAAATAAAAAAAACCCATAGGCACTGGAGGAACTTGAAACTTTTTTCGGAGGGGCCATGCTGTTGACCCACTTATTGATTTTGATGATTAACAAAAGCCATGAGTATATTTCTTATGTTACTAATGAAATTAACAAGTGTTTCAGGAACTTAGAAAGGTTAAATTATTCAAATGTTATATAAAAATCAGTTTGAATCAGTTTTTAATGGAATATATCAAAGTTCAGAATTTGGAGCCGATACACACAGTGTTTGGAGCCAACTCCAGAGCGTATCAGAATAGTTTAACATTTTTGGCACGGTTTAGAGTCGACACATGGATATTTAGAGCCGACTCTAACATGAGATACAGAGATCTGTTTTCTAAGTCAGTTTTCGGGGCCGACACCTGGAAATTTAGAGTCGACACCTGAAATTTCGGAGCCGAACCGGGAAAGTTAGAGCCTACTCTAACCTGAGAACAGAGAGTGTATTTTCGGGACAATGTTAGAGTCGACACTCTCGAAACTTAGAGCTGAGTCCAGATCGCGTCGAGCCGACACCACAGTTTATCGGAGCCGACTCCCCGACGGACTTTTTATTTCTATTTTTGGAAACCCGACTTGGAGCCACACCTTAAAAGTTGGAGCCGACTCCAACCTGTAAAAAATGATTTTTGAAATCTGTCAGAACATATTCCAACGGTAACATTTCTTCACCTAACCCCCAATGGATCTATTTTTTTGCATGAGGAAGCAATCCACGTACATTTCAACGGCTATTTTTCACCTAATCTTGGATTAAGGATATTTATAAAAAGGGGTTCGTCCGTTTGAAAACAGAACATAGAACAAAAGAAAAGAAAACGAAAAATAAAGAGAAAGAAAAAGAGAGAAATCAAAGAGGAAAATCTCTGTGCTCAAGGCCATCAATTGAAGAAAGATAGAAAAGAAATCCAAAGACGTTTCAAGATCAAATCCGAAGGATTTCCACAGTTTTGAAGGAAAAGAGAAAGAGCCCTAAATTTTTAACTTCTCCTCAACGAGCTTCATTCCAGAACCTCAGTTCAAATCTTGATAATTCATTCAGAAGAGAGGAGGAAAAGAAAAAAAGAAGAAAAGCTCAACTGCAAATCGCTCCAAATCAGGCTTTTCTATTCTTATTTATTTACATTGCATATTTGCTCATTTGAGGAGCTTTTAATTGCTGTAAACACTTATTTGAATTGCTTGTGTTCTAATTTAATCAGGGGATTGAATTAGTTAAGGTAGTTGACCTCGGGGTAAGCTAAGAGTAGCTTACGTTGGGTTGTGTGCTGGTGAACTCATGAAAACCAGCTGGGTTCGTTGTGATCCCGTGTAAAACAACAAGTTCGAGTTGCGATCTTGCAAAATAATTCAACTGTAATCAGGGTGATTATAGTGTGGACCCAAGAGTTGTTTGGGAGTGGACGTAGGTGTGGGTAACACCGAACTACTATAAATCTCGTGTTTGTCGTGATTATTTGTCTCTCTCTATCTTCTTCTATATTGTGCTTTACATTATTGCATCAATTCACTTGTACACATTAACTTTGTGAAATTGGTTTTAAATTGCTAAATTTTAAAAAAACTCAATTCACCCCCCCTCTTGGGTTGCCATCTGAGCCAACAATTGGTATCAGAGCTTGTGCTCATTTCGGCTTGATTTAACAATCAAGAGCTAAAAATCCAAATGGCAGCTCAAGCTGGATCATCTTTTTCTGAAGGTCAATCCATAAATCGACCTCCTTTGTTTAGTGGCACAAATTATTCATATTGGAAAGCTAGAATAAGAATTTTTATTCAAGCTTTAGATTATGAATGATGGAGTGTCATTATTAATGGTCCTAGCACTCCCACACACATTGTAGACGGATCTATCGTTCCTAAGCCCGAAAGGGATTGGAATGAGAATGATAGGAAAATGGCTCAGCTTAATGCCAAAGCCATGAATGTCTTATACTGTTCTTGGATGCAAATGAATTCAATCGAATATCCACTTGCATTTCAGCCAAAGAAATATGGATAGGTTGGAAGTTACTCATAAGGGTACCAACCAAGTTAAGGAATCTAAAATCAATATTCTAGTGCACAAATATGAACTTTTAAGCATGGAACAAAATAAATTAATCACATGCATGTACACTAGATTCACTGATATTGTAAATGTTTAAAAAGTCTTAGTAAGATTTATTCTAACTCTGAATTAGTGCGAAAATTCTTAGGTCTCTTCCAAGATCATGGGAAGCCAAAGTGACAGCAATCCAAGAAGCCAAAGACTTGAACATTCTACCTTTGGAGGAGCTACTTGGATCCCTAATGACCCATGAGCTAACAATGAAATAACATTAAGAGGAAGATGTGAAAAAGAAAAGAACAATTGCACTCAATGCTGCTGAAAGTGAAAAGAGCAGCAGTGAAGATAATGAAGAAGATGATGAGACAGCTCTCCAAATTCAGAAAATTCATGCAAAGAAGGAGACCCTTCCACAAGAGAAAGTCTGGAATAAAATGGAAGGAAAGAGAGAAAAAGAAAAGGATAGAAAAAGGATCCCTTAATATGTTATGAATGTAAGAAGCCGGGACATTTTAGATCTGAATGTCCTCAGTTAAAGAAGGGATACAAGAAAAAGAAGAAGCCTATATTGCAACTTGGAACGACAGTGAAGAGTCTTCATCCGAAGAAGAACAAAAGGAAGTTACCAACATATGCTTCATGGCGAATGACAATGAGGTAAATTCTGAAACCCCCAATGATGATTTTACTTTTGATGAATTGTATAATGCTTTTAATGAATTAGTTAGTGATTTCAATATTTTGAGAACCAAAAATAAAATTTGAAAACTAAAAACTTAGATCTTCTCAAAATAAAAATGAACTAGTTCTTGAAATGAACAAACTAAAATCTGAAAAGGATGATATATTAAAAAAAAGAATCAATTTCTAATGAAAATCTTAATTTAAAGAAAGAAGCTGATAAGTATAAGAATATTGTTGATAAATTTACAAATAGCTCAGAAAAACTTAATTTACTATTGAACAATCAAAGAGATGTTTTTGATAAAGTTGGTTTAGGATATAGACCACATATGAAACAAAAATATGTCAATAATTTCTTTATAAAGAAAACAATCAAGGATGATATTTCATGTTATCATTGTAACAAAAGGGACATAAAACTTATGAATGTAATTTCAAAATGTCTCATAAGAATTTAAATCTCAAAGGCAAGAAAATATGGGTTCCAAAGGGAACAATCTTTATTGATACTAACCATGAAGGACCCAAGAAGGCTTGGGTACCTAAACATAAGATTTGATTGTCTTGCAGGAGTGTCTTGCGGCCAAAGGATCAAAAAAAAAAATGGTATCTTGATAGTGGCTGCTCAAGACACATGATGGGTGACAAGGAGCAATTCATCACCCTTGAAATCAAAAGAGGAGTTGTAACTTTTGGAGATAATGGCAAAGGCCAAATCATGGGCTTTGGTAAAATTCAAATCACTCCCTCCACATTTATTAAAAATATTTTATATGTAGATGGATTAAAGCATAATTTGATTAGCATTAGCCAATTGTGTGATAAAGGTTTCAAAGTTTCCTTTGAAGCTTCTATTTGCACTGTATCAAATCCCATTGACAATAGCATTATATTTATTGGAAATAGAAATGACAATGTATACTTAATTGATTTAGATAATTTGTCTACTAGTAATCATTGCTTAATTGCTGATAATGCTAAGGTAAATGAGATTGGATGGCTATGGCATCGTAGACTAGGTTATGCAAGTATACACTTAATTTCAAAATTGATTAGAATGTATTTAGTTAAAGGACTTCCAAAACTAGATTTTAAAACAATAGAATTTGTGATGCATGTCAATTTGGAAAACAAACTAGAAATTCTTTCAAATCTAAAAATATTGTTTCTACAACTAGGCCACTCGAGCTACTTTATATGGACCTTTTTGGACCTACTAGAACCACTAGTTTAGGAGGAAAGAAATATGGTCTTGTGATAGTAAATGATTATTCTAGATTCACTTGGGTATTGTTTTTAGCTCACAAAGATGAGACTTTCCTTATATTTTTTAAATTCTTCAAGAAAGTCACAAATGAGAAAAACAACACTATAGTGTCTCTTAGAAGTGATCATGGAACTTAATTTGAAAATCATTTATTTGAAAGTTTTTGTATTGAAAATGACATTTATCATAACTCTTCTGGACCTAGAACACCTCAACAAAATGGAGTTGTAGAAAGAAAAATAGGACTCTAGAAGACATGGCCCGTACCATGCTATGTGAAAAACTCCCAAAGTATTTTTGGGTGGAAGCTATAAACACGGCATGTTACATCCTAAATAGAGCCTTAATTAAATCAATTCTTAAGAAACTTCCTATGAATTATGGCATAATAGGAAACCTAACATTAATTACTTTCATGCATTTGGTTGTCGATGTTTCATTCATAATAATGATAAAGACAATCTTGGGAAGTTTGATGCAAAATCTGATGAAGGTATATTCTTAGGATATTTCACTTCTAGTAAAGCCTATAGGGTATTCAATAAGAAGTATTTAATAGTAGAAGAGTCAATTCATGTAGTTTTTGATGAGTCTTTAGCATCAAGTTTTGAAAAGATTGATGATGAGGAAGATATAAATTTGCTTGAAATAGGTATTGAAAATTAAATATAGATGTATCTTCAGATCATGAACATGAGGCTAAGGATGATGATTCACCAAAGGATGATGTTATTGATATTATTCGTAATGATGTAGATCTACCTAGAGATTGGAGATATGCTTATAGTATCCAAAGGACTTGATCATAGGTGATCCATCACAAGGTGTAAGAACTAGATCATCAATGAGAAATATCAATAATCATCCTGCATTTGTGTCTCATATAGAACCTAAAACTATCGAGGAAGCCGAAAAAGATAGTAATTGGATGTTAGCCATGCAAGAGAAATTAAATCAATTTACTAGAAATAAAGTATGGACCCTTGTAAATAGACCCAAAGGTCATCCTGTTATAGGATCTAAATGGGTATTTAGAAATAAATTAGATGAAAATGACATTGTAATTAAAAATAAAGCTAGATTAGCTGCAAAAGGATATAATCAAGAAGAAGAAATTGATTTTAATGAAACTTTTGCATCTGTTGCTAGATTAGAATCTATTAGATTATTGCTTGTATTTGCATGTCATATAAACATTAATTTATTTCAAATAGATGTGAAAAGTGCATTTTTAAATGGATTTATAAATGAGAGTTTTGTAGAACAACTACCTGGTTTTGAAGATTATGAATTTCCAAATCATGTTTTTAAACTACACAAAACACTATATGGTAGCACCTAGAGCTTGGTATGATAGGCTAAGTAAATTTCTAATTGAAAATAATTTTTCTAGAGGAAATATTGATAAAACCCTATTTTTGAAAAGAAAAGATAAAGATTTATTAGTAATACAAATCTATGTAGATGATATTGTATTCGGTGCTACTAACGATCTTCTATGTCAAGAATTTGCAAAGTTAATGCAGGGTGAATTTGAGATGAGCATGATGGAAGAACTTAACTTCTTCCTTGGACTACAAATCAAACAAGAAAGAGGGGATTTTCATCAACCAAACAAAGTATACGAAAGAAATTCTCAAGAAGTTTGGAATGGAATCAGTTAAACCCCTTGGATCACCTATGAGTCCTTTATGCAAACTGGATAAAGATGAAGATGGTAAGCAAATTGATCAGAAATATTACAGAGGTATGATCAGTTCACTACTTTATTTAACAGCAAGTAGACCTAATATTATGTTTGTTGTACGCCTCTGTGCTATATATCAGTCTGAACCTAAAGAATCTCACTTAATTGCTGTGAAAAAATTCTAAGATATTTAAATGGAACTAAAAATGTAGGATTATGGTATTCTAGAGACTCAACATTAAATTTGATTGCATATTCTGATTCTGATTTTGCTGGTTGTAAATTAGATAGAAAAAGTACAAGTGGTGCATGCCAATTTTTAGGTAGTAACTTAATCTTTTGGTTTAGCAAAAAGCAAAATTCGGTTGCATTATCAACTGGTGAAGCTGAATATGTTGCAGCTGGAAGTTGTTGCGCTCAAATCCTTTGGATTAAGCGTCAACTTGAAGATTATGGTATAACACTTGATAAAACTCCAATTAGATGTGATAATACTAGTGCAATAAATCTAACTAAAAATCAATTTAACATTCAAGAACAAAGCACATAGAAATAAGACATCATTTCATTAGAGAACATGTAGCTAATAATGATGTTTGTACTGATGAACAATTAGCTGACATATTTATAAAACCCTTAAGTGAAGAAAGATTTTGTTATCTTAGAGGAGAATTAGGAGTCTATGACCCATCGGAATGATTTTAAATCTCATAGGAATGACTATCTAGAATTCAATCAATTTCTTGAAAATTCTTTTATGATTCTAATGAAAACTCATCTAGATATTTGAACTCTTTGATTCACTACATTCCAAGGAATTTTATCCAAAATTTATTGGTTATTTTGACAAGTTTCAGATCCTTTGGAAATCTATTTTTTTTCACTGAAACTGTCTTGGAGTCGACACCTCTATTAGTAGAGTCGACACCTACCTGTGTCGCTCTCTGTCTGTGACCTTGGAGCCGACACCTGCCTTTGCGGAGCCGACTTTAATTCGGGCGCTGACTGTGTTAGCGACTTGGAGTCGATACCCAGCTTTGCGGGAGCCGACACCTTGTGGTTCCAGGTTGACTATATTAGGGCAGAGTCGACACCTATTCGGCCCCATTCGACTTCTAACTTTTTCAAAACCTTCTCCACACCTTCCAAATCCTAGAATCTTTCTAATCCATCACTTCCTAGCTCTCTATGGCACCTAAGCGTCGTGGATTAGTCCTTGCAGCGCCGGTGACGATGGGAAAGAGGACAGTGAGGCGTCCGGCACGTCAACCTTCGCCCAGCTCATCCTCTACGTCATCCTCATCCACTCCTAGTGCTATCCCTGGTCTACACTCTCCTCAAGTTGATCTTTTAGTCGAAAAGTCATTACTATGGGTAGAAAAGTAGATTTTGGATTTTTTGAAGCAAGGGTTTCTCTATTGAAAGACAAATTAAAGAAATGAGATGGGAAAAGGTATGTTCCCTAGATGTTCCCACTTATCCCACTTTAGTTAAAGATTTTTATCTCAATTTGTCTAGAGGAGACGGAGGCCTTGTCAGTTATGTAAGAGGTACTAGAATCCACTTAACTTCAGAGATTTTGGGAAATCTGTTAGAAATGCATGTTATTGGTCCTATTGCCAACTCTCACAGTGAGAGAGGTGAGGCATTATCAAGAATACTTGGTAGAGAAGTGGCTGAGTTTAAGGAAGTAAGAGCTAACCAACTGCCACTAGAATTAAGACTTTTGCATAACATTTGTAGCAGAATTTTGTTCCTCAAAACTGGACGATTTGAGTATGTGTCCGAGAGGGACATTGTAGTAATGGATTGTGTAGTGACCAGCCACCAATCAACCTACCGAGCATGATGATTTGGTATATGGCAGAGGCAGGCAGTAAGAAAAGGTCAACACTACCCTATGGTATGATTTTAACAATGACCTTTCAAAGTTAAGGAGTTAATATTTTAGACAATGAGCCTTTAAAGAGCCTTAGACATACAATTATTATAATAAGGCTACCTTGCATCATATGGGATTTATGAAGATCAATGGTCACTGGGAAAGGAAAGGAAATCTGGAAGACAGAGTTGCTGAGATGGACACTGCGGCCTCTGATCCATCAGAGGCAGGGCCTTCAGTGAGACATCATTCGCCAGGTCCCAGCAGTTCTGCACCCCCAGCACCTGCACCGGCCCCTACATCATTTGCTCAGGCATCCACTGGTTTTTCTGAAAGACAGTTGGAGCAGCTCAAATCTCTATTTTTGGATCATGAGTCTAAGATGAAGAATGAACTTGAGAATCAAATTATGGGAATCAGGTAGCATTTTTATTCTTTGGAGGACAAGATCAGCGTGATAGAGTCATCCTTGAGCTCATCTTCAATTACCTTAGTGAAAGATATAAGACTGATATTTGATAAGATAAAAGATATAACAGGTGATTCTGATACATATTCCAAATGCAACGCTGAGCTTCAGGAGAAAGTCACAGTTGCAGCTGGTTTAGTTAAGAAAATGTTGAATGATTTTATGAAAATTCAAGAGAAGGGCATGGGACAAATTCTAGAAGAACTGAAAAAATTTTAAGATAATTTAGTTTTGTCAATTTCAAGTTTCCTTTTGAGCTTTAGTTTGTACCTAGGATTACTTTGATGTTTGATGCATTATGAATGATGTATTTTGAGATTTTGATGTAATGACTTAATACTTTGATGAAATGTATTTTGATGTAGTTTGCAATGTCTTAATGGATATTTTGAATGACTTTGTATTCAATGAAGGTTGTATGTTGAATTACTCAATTCTTGCATTTGATATTAATTTAAGCATTTCCTTCTTAACCTTTTCGTTGATACCAAAAAAGGGGGAGAGAGAGTGTTTATGTATATGCATAGGGCAATTAAAGAGAATATGGAGAAAGACTGTTTGTCTATGTATATGCATTTGATCTTGATTTAATGTTGATAAACTTAATTTGGTTATAACATATATGTATGGAGTTTAAATGATAAATGAACTTAATTTGGTTATCATAGAGAAGCTACCTCATTCAGGGAGA
The DNA here is from genome assembly GCA_900491605.1 of Calamus simplicifolius. Taxonomy (NCBI): domain Eukaryota; kingdom Viridiplantae; phylum Streptophyta; class Magnoliopsida; order Arecales; family Arecaceae; genus Calamus; species Calamus simplicifolius. The sequence continues at coordinate 286,219 of UESW01001908.1, forward strand.
GCTTAACTATGAGAACTTATTTATTTTAAAATTTCATTAATTGATTATGCATATACTCAATGTTTTTGTCATCATCAAAAAGGGGGAGATTGTTGACCCACTTATTGATTTTGATGATTAACAAAATCTATGAGTATATTTCTTATGATACTAATGAAATTAACAAGTGTTTCAGGAACTTAGAAAGGTTAAATTATTCAAATGTTATATAAAAATCAGTTTGAATCAGTTTTTAATGGAATATATCAAAGTTCAGAATTTAGAGCCGACACCCACAGTGTTTGGAGCTGACTCCAAAGCGTATCAGAACAGTTTAACATTTTTGGCACGGTTTAGAGTCGACACATGGATATTTAGAGCCGACTCTAACCTGAGATACAGAGATCTGTTTTCTGAGTCAGTTTTCGGAGCTAACCTAAAAATTTAGAGTCGACACCTGAAATTTCGGAGCTGACACCTGAAAAGTTAGAGCCGACTCTAACCTGAGAACATAGAGTGTATTTTCGGGATAATGTTAGAGTCGACACCCTCGGAACTTAGAGCCAACTCCAGATCGCATCGAGCCAACACCACAGTTTATCGGAGCCGACTCTCGACGGACTTTTTATTTCTATTTTTGGAAACCCGACTTAGAGCCGACACCTTAAAAGTTGGAGCTGACTCCAACCTGTTAGAAACGATTTTTGAAATCTGTAAGAACGGATTCCAACGGTAACATTTCTTCACTTAACCCCCAACGGATCTATTTCTTTGCGTGAGGAAGCAATCCACGTACATTTCAACGGCTATTTTTCACCTAATCTTGGATTAAGGATATTTAAAAAGGGGTTCGTCCGTTTGAAAATAGAACATAGAACAAAAGAAAAGAAAACGAAAAATAGAGAGAAAGAAAAAGAGAGAAATCAAAGAGGAAAATATCTGTGCTCAAGGCCATCAATTGAAGAAAGATAGAAGAGAAATCCAATGGCGTTTCAAGATCAAATCCGAAGGATTTCCATAGTTTTGAAGGAAAAGAGAAAGAGCCCTAAATTTTTAACTTCTCCTCAACAAGCTTCATTCCAGAACCTCAGTTCAAATCTTGATAATTCATTCAGAAGAGAGGAGGAAAAGAAGAAAAGAAGAAAAGCTCAACTGCAAATCACTCCAAATCAGGCTTTTCTATTCTTATTTTTTTACATTGCATATTTGCTCATTTGAGGAGCTTTTAATTACTGTAAATACTTATTTGAATTGCTTGTGTTCTAATTCAATCAGGGATTGAATTAGTTGAGGTAGTTAACCTCGAGGTAAGCTAAGAGTAGCTTACATTGGGTTGTGTGCTGGTGAACCCATGAAAACTAGCTAGGTTCGTTGTGACCCCGTGTAAAACAGTAAGTTCGAGTTGTGATCTTGCAAAATAACTCAACTGTAATCAGGGTGATTATAGTGTGGACCCAAGAGTTGCTTGGGAGTGGACATAGGTGTGGGTAACACCGAACCACTATAAATCTTTTGTGTTTGTCGTGATTATTTATCTCTCTCTTATCTTCTTCTATATTGTGCTTTACATTATTTTATCACTTCACTTGTACACATTAACTTTGTGAAATTGGTTTTAAATTGCTAAATTTTAAAAAGAACCCAATTTACCCCCCTCTTGGGTTGCCATCTGGGCCAACACATGCATATGTACTTACATGAGTCAACTAACCTTTCTATGCCTGATGGGATCTCTAGTCTTAACCAAGATTCACCCCTGACCATAGGCATCTATAATTTCATCATCTTTATAGGTAGAATAGGCCATCATTGATCATCAATATGCATGGTTCATTAGGATTAAAGGGATGCATGTGCTTGCAGCCACAACTCCTTGATCAATAAGTTACCTAAAAACTCCTTGGAAAAAGGAGTTGACAATTCAAACTCAATAATAACTTTCCAAATTTAAAATCCAAATTGTCGAACATGATCTACACCATAAAAAATGTCTAAAAATTAAAATTCATATATTTTTTATGGTTCCTGTCCTAATTATCAAGTAGGTTACAAAATGAATGATTTTGGTAACAAACTGTATTTTACTATAATCTAATTATCAAAACCCAGTGAATTTAAATTTATCCATATTTTAGGCTCTTCAGATCATTCCATAAAATGGGTTTTCAATTTATGTGCCTATTTTACTGCAGTATTGTAATTTATAGGATTCATTTTCTGTATCAATTTGATGCTTAGGTTATAGACCTACAAAATACATGGATTTAATTTTTAAACCTCTTTGTAATACAGATCATATTCACAGCTTGGACTCAGTTTGGATGGTCTACCGGTGATTTTAAAATTGTTAACTCTTTTTACATTGAGTTAACATAAATATGCAGCCCAACTAGCTCTCTCTCTCTCTCTCTCTCTCCATCTATCTATATATGCGTGTGTATTATATTCTTGACATTACCAAATTTTCTAGTCATATTACATATTACTTATGCATAAATTATGACATTGAAAGTAATTGATTACTCTAGGCATGGGCAAAATCTCTCCTTTTACCGTTGACTCTATCAGGAGATCTTCTAGACTTCCCTGATAAAGGCTCTCACCATTTTTATTTTTATTATTTATTATATTAATTTTTAGATAGCTTTTTTTGGTAGATTATGTTTCTTTAATAATAAAATAGTAATGCTTTAACAAAGAATTATAGAGTTCAACCTAATCCAATCATAGTTAAAGAGAAAGTATTGTTGGACATGATCTATTTAGACACCTGTCCAAATGTAGTCCATGCTAACAAATCACTAGGATTTTTTTTTAAATCATTTAATTTGGATCATGCATTTAAGGTAAGAATGGCAATAGGATTTAAATATCATCGTTATGACAAGAGATAAAACTTTTTTCTTTTCTTATCATAATTGAATGGAAGATAACACATATCTTGATACTCTAAAGCTATCTATGATGAATGGGAAATGTTACAAAAAGATACCTTACGAACTTGCTCTCCAACTCAGAAGAGAGGTTTTATGATGTTCTTGTCATTGAGATTACTTAGGATGAGAGATTAAGAAACTAAGGTGCTGCTTGTGGGTGCAAGGAGTGTATTTAGTCCTTTTGTGTCGCAATTAGGTCCTGACATCAAGGAATAATGGTCTCATCTTCTTGTGAGCCATTCTACAACCCCATAAATTTTACAACATATATATGTCTTTGATTAGAAAAGGTTCTATTATTTATTTACGAAAAACCAAAATTCACAAGATTTTGCTAGACACCACAAATGCAGAGAGCCTTTACCCCTCCACATGTGTCATATAGTGGAACATTTCTTGAGAAAATAAACTAGCAGGACTTTGCAAAAGCCAAAAATGGTGCTCAAAACATCAAACAGATCAAGGATCAATAGACATTACTATAACAGATAACAGTGAAGATGCAAGGGAGGTTTGAGTTTTCTCATACCGGCAGTTTCTTCCTAAAATTTCCTCTCGTGAATATTCTGTCAGTTCAAGAAAGCTATCAGATGCAAATATCTGCAGAGCATAACAAGAAGCATGATTTAGTCTTTTTTTGGTGTAGATGACAAAACAAGGCACAAGCTTTAGGTGGACACTATCATTTACATATACTCTAAGTAAAATTAGAAAATTATTGCAATCATAATGTTAAATGGCTATTATGTTCTAAACTGAAGAAACATAGAGCATCAGTCAGCTAGGTGCATGACTTTCTTTACATGACCAACTTAAGGGGATCATCATCCCCCTATTTTAAACAGGACTCAAAACAAATGCATTTTTGAGGCTAGCTCAAGCATCATAATTAGTTAACAAATGAATCAGGAGCAAAAGAACTCTACCTGAATAATTGAATTTGAATTAAGTGTATTGATTCATTGCATGTATGTATTTATGTATTGATGCACACATTTGCACATGTGCATCAATAGCTTATATCCCTTTAATTATGACACTATGGATAATGTCAGATTGTCTATTGCCAACTTGATCTTACTATTGGATTATCAGGAAGTCTAGGATCTGTTATAACAAAATTCTTTTCAATGCGCTCCAATGTTGTAGCCAAATCAATTCCTTGCCGTATGTCTTTTTCTCTTTCACGATCCCAGCTTTCTGTGTGTTGAACGTCTTTCGTCATTAAAATCTCTGGCTCGATAAGAGATTCATGCCTTTCTACAGAACTCTGCTTTCTTCCTTTAAACCTGCAAACAACTGGAGTATGTTATCACAAATGGCAAAGATTGCTGCTCCTGTATTTAAGGAAACCATTGGCGCGTTGTAATTACAGCTTACACTTTATGGTTGCAAAGGAGAGACAGGAACTCTTAAAAGATAAAAACTCAAAATAAAGGAACAAAGACTTTTATCATTTGGAAGCATACAATAGAAGAAAAAATTTGAGTGGTGTGGTGTGATGGCAGTACTGTTGCTGATGACTATTGAGAGCAGCAACAGTGGTGGTTGATGGTTCCGTTGGCATTGACAGTCACCAACTGACCGTTCTTACCAGCACCACTGGCTCTGCCAGCATCCTCATGATCATTGATGATGCTGCCAACACCATGAATCTATCTCCCATCACCTCTGATACCACCAACTCTCACCTCCACCTTTGTTGAAGCCAGTAATGCAACTGATACTATTGCAACTTTCACAACCACAGCTATCACTGCTGATACTCCAATTCTACTACCACAAGAATCACCACTACTTGAACCACTGCTGTTGTCACCATCATCACCTGCAAACTACATGGTGATTTTTTCAAGGACCGTGGTAGTATTCCTGGGATACTTGATACCAATGATCTCTTGCTGTTCCTTTATGTGAATCTCTAGATATTCCTTTAGTTAAATAGTTGGTATCCTATGGCAATTGCACCTATTTTGAGATGCTACTTTACAATTTAGTTTGTCTTCTTTTCCTCCCTTGAACCAAAGTAGTGGGAAGCAGGTTTCCCTTCTGATTTATTTTCTTTTCCCTTCTTTACACGGCAAACAAACATGGCAACTAGTTGAAAACACTCTTTTTGATCTTCTCCTGTATTGAGCTAAACTCTATTTTGGTAATGCCCATATGAATCTGGTGACGCTTGGTACCTCTGGTCTGATGAGTTAAAAATTCTGTTTGGTTTGGAGACCATTCAGAAAGTTCAGAGGAATATTTGGTCACTAGTCCAATGTTTATGGTAGAGTTTTGTATTTAAAAAGTAAATCCTTTTTCCTGCTACTATTACTTTTTTTTCGCTCCGTGAGAGATGGAAACTTCCTTTGACCATTATTTTTTTCCAGTTATTTATAATTGTGGAGACAGGTTGGAAATCTACTGCAGTTCTTTCCATGAAATTGAAGTTTATTAGTTCAGGATTTTTGTTTTCCTTTTCTCATTCTTCTTCAGAGAGTATGTTCCAAGAAATCCAATTCTCCCTCTGCAATATCTAGTCTGACGTGGAAAGATAGAAATAACGACATTTATATAGATGAAATCATGGACCGACAACAGTCATGTAAGTTGATACTAAATTCTGCATCTTGTGTGTTCACCTAAAATTCTTTCATTGTAACTTAATTGTTATGGGTTCAAAACATGGAAATAACTTCTTTGAATATAGATATAAGGTTGTACACATCTAACCCTCCCCAAATCCTATATGAAAAAGATACTCTTTTTATTAATTAGTGATTTTTTTTCTTCTTTTGACATTCCGAAGCTAAAATATGATGAACTCACCCTATTAAGGAAGAACGGCCTGATTTTCTCATGCTCATTCTTGGTGACTTGCTTTTGCCATCCCATAGAGGAGTCAGTCTACCTGGTGACTGGAAATTTTTAATCTCTGAAGATTTTTGAAGAGGAGAGTCAACATAGAACTTTTCATGCTCATCAAGCTTGACAGCAATCTCATCTGCAGCTTGTGAGTGAGATCGGGAATGCTTCACAGTCTGGACAACCTCTGTCATAGATGATAAGGCCTTCTCTTTCTGTCGTGCTGATGCAAAGTATAGCCATATTTTCCTACTGTCAGTAAATTCGATTTTTTTGAATATTTAGAATGTATCTGATAGGTCTGCTCACCATCATAACGAATTAGTGACATTGGCAAAGCATTTGGACGCAATGTTTTGTCGTTTAGACCTTCTGTATATTTGCTGACCTCAACCTGCATTCTGAAGTATTACAATCTAAATGATTCAGACATGTTGGTAGAAGAGCATGTAGAAAGGTATGTAGAAGTGCGTAGAAAAAAGCCATCTCTGAAACATATCTCAGAGAGATAGTGTACTTCAAATTTATTGCAACAATAAATTCAAAGAAGAACCCAGAAGAATTCAAAAAGCAACTCATATGATTTGAAAACCTTATTGTAAAGCATTTGTATGATTAGACTTTTCATGAATAAGTTAATCGACAAACAGGTTGTGTTTAATGGTATCCAATTGTGGAAGTCGGAATGATCATAGATGATTGGAAAGTTCATCATTGAATATCTGAAACTGTGAGGCATATTCAAGTTACTTGCCATGATGCTACAAAATCTAGTGATAATTGAAAATTAGATGCAATAAACTTCATCATTGCATAGATGCATGCTCAAAACACTATCCAGCATTTGGCCTCTGTGGACCTCTAGTCTTTGCAAGATAACATCAAGTGCTTCTTGAAGCTAAAGTAATGGGATTGTTTTGAAGAGGTTTCACATTTGAGGCCTTGGGAAATCATCATAGTGCTGCGGTTTCATTTTAAACAAAGTCAAGATCCTCACACAAGTCACTCACCCAAGACAAAAATTACCAAAGATGGAACTAATTCTTAGCAGGCATATGAACTATCAGAAAGGCACAAGATAGAGGAGAAGTAACCTCACCCTATAAATTTGATAACCTTCCCATGGTCATCCTTTATGGGTGTCACTGTTAGTAGGTTCCAGAATGGCGTGCCATCTTCTTGTAATTCAAGAGCCGCCCACAGTAGCTTTTTCCTGTCCTCACAGCTTCTCTTATTTTGCAACTTCCTTCTTATCTGTATCTGGTCCCTGAAGAAACCGACTGCAAAAAGAAGAAGAAAAGAGTAGCATGAACATAGTAGAACTGATAATGCTAGATATACTTGATTCAACCATACAATTGATGAATTAGTTATTTGCCTAAACTTTCCTTCATATCAAACCATTGAACAGTGCCCTACCTATCTATTTAATATACTCAACTCAACTCATCTAAGCCTTTTCCCAACTACAAGGGGTCGGCTACATGAATCTACTTTCTCCACTCTGCTCTATTCAGGACTAAGTCGACATTCAAATTACAAATAGTTATATCTTTTTTAATTATTTTTATCCATGTTAGTTTAAGTCTACCTTACCTCTATCCTTACCATAGATTGTTAAAAGATCACTCTTTCTAACTGAAGCATCTAAAGGTCTTCATTGTATATGTCCAAACCACCGTAATCGATTTTCTCTCATTTTATATTCAATTGGGGCTTCTCTTATCATTTCTCTTATATGTTTATTTCTAATTCTATCTTTTAAAGTTTTACCACATCCATCATAACATGCGCATTTCTATTACACTTAATTTATTCACATATTATTTCAATATTGCCCAACACTCTGTTTCATATAGCATAGCTAGCCTAATAGCGGTTTTATAGAATTTTTCTTTTAATTTTAATAGGATGTGTCGATCATACGATACTCTCGAAGCACTCCTCCACTTAATCCATCTTGCTTTAACTCTATGATTCATATCTTCAACTATTTTACCTTCTTGCTGGATAATTGATCTCAAATACCTAATTTTTTTACTTATCTATTTAATATACCCATGATGAAAAAAATGAATGAAATATTTCCTTAGAAATTTGAATTTTGAATTTCTAGAGAGAGCCATAAGCCTATAGGAAAAGGATAGAATAATAATTTTGAATTGAAAAACCAAAGCTGAAGTGCCCCTTGATCTGCTAATTGTAGATGTTAATGCCTTTTGAGATGCAGCTGGATTTGGATTCCAAGTAAAATTTTAAGAAAATAGATGCTACAAGACATGACACGCACCAGTTTCTTCCAATAACCTCATTTACTGAATAGCCTGTCATGCTGAAGAACCCACCACTGGCATACATTATAGGGCAATCAGGCCTGGTTGCATCTGATATAACAAATGTCTGCTGAAGTGTGGACAATGCATCCTTTAGTTCCTGAGAGACCCTAGGGAGGCTTGATTCCAGAGAAAAATTCGATGCATCTGATGTCCTTGTTGATGTCCTTTCCATGGATAATTTACTTCCCTCTCTTGATGTCCTTGTTGAGCCCACGGTTTGGCTATTGAGATTTCCACTTTCTGGCTTAATTGCAAATCCCCATTCTGCTGCCCTTTCAACCGTTGACTGACTAATCCCAGTGTCCTTTGATTCCTCAACTATTTCCGTAGAATGTTCTTTAGAGTTTACAGTAGGAAATGCCATCCACTTTTGGATGGCTTCGGTGCTAGAGGATTCTCCACCTTCATGTGCTTGCTTGGATAAGCTTGGAATCATCATTCAATGACTTGTTCCAAATAAAGACTTTGGACTTAATTGTTTTCAATGGTCAATCAAGGAACGGTTGATTGACTTGAATTCTGAGGCCAGACTTCAAGTCTTATATCACAAATTCTTCTGAAATGAAAAGCCCTGCAGATACGCTAGAAACCTCGTCAAAACCAATGCCAGGAGCCACTAATCTAACTCAAATTCAACAATGAAAAACAAATCTCATTTTTATATCATAAAAGAAATTGTAAATTCCCTTACGAGAAACATAACCCACCAGGCAAAACTCAGAGGCACCATCAAGTTAATAGAAAATAACGCGCTGATACTTGAAGCCAAACATCTATCAACATTTGGGAATTTTTTATAGAGAAAAATGTAAGCCAGTAAACAAACAAACAAACAAACGATAGTAGCTGCTTCCAAACAACTATCAAAAACTCCGCAAAACTTGTACCTCTCCAATTATTTAATCTTCTTTCAATAAGTTTCTCCAAACTTTTCAAACGTAACGTGCCCAAACTGTAAAATATAATGATTGAAAAATTCAAAACTAATGAAGACAGTAACCTGGACTCTTTATTAATGTAAAGTAATGGAAATAAGATATTGCCAACCAAATCTCTAATCTTTTCAAATATCTTTTTTCCAAAACAAAGCATAACTAAACAATTATATATATACATATATAAACAAAGTGCCAATGAATTCAGAGAAAGAAGCCTGGAATGCTTTCATTCAATCTCTCAGAAAGGAGGAAAGAAACTTGAAAAAATTAAGAAAACAAAGAAAAGGAAAATTGGAAATGAGAAACAAAGACCTTCTAGAAGCTTCCAGAAAGGACAATCGAAATCTTGGACGCTGCTTCAAGTAGCTCCGGTTTCGTTGCCGACTGCTTTGCGCTCCATTCGAGCAGCCTTGCCGTTCTAAAAGAAGATCAGCAGCCTCAACAGCAGCGTTAGTCTATTACCACACGGCCTCAGAAGAAAATTCCAATCTTGACCATTCATCCCCTAGCGTCGACGGTGCGGGCCGTACGTTTTGTCGTCGTGTCCGATTTTTATTGGGCCCCCCCCTGTTTGGATTTGGGGGAGCAAGCGAGCCGCGTGGGCAGAGCGTTCTTTCTACAGGCATCCTCTGTTTATGAGGCTGGAAATTCTTCGGTCCTTTTCGCCTTCCCATTAATTTTATCGTGAAAAGACTTTGTACATAGGTTGAATAAATCCTACATCGACCATATTATTATTATTTTATTAATTTATATGGATAATATTATTAAAAAATATAAAAATAATTTTATGATATCTCAAGAGAAAAAATTATAATATTTTAGTTTTAAACATACTATAGTCATAAAATTAAGATACACATTCATAAACTAAAAAAAAATTATACATCCTAATTTTAAACTTATGATACAGTAATTATAAAATTAAGATATCCATTTAAAAAGCAAAAAAAATTATGATATTATAGTTATAAAATTACAGCACCGTAAGTTATAAAATTATGATATCCACTCAGAAAATATGTCTATACACAAATTCCAAAAAAAATTATCTGACATGCATTAATACCCATTCAGCTTTTTTTGGAATTTATGTATAGACATATTTGAGTGGGTATCGTAATTTTATAACTATGGTGTTATAACTGAGATGTTGTAATTTTTTTTTTGACTTTGTTAATGGGTGTCTTAATTTTATAACTCAGGTGTCGTAAGTTTAAAACTAGAGTGTCATCTTAAATTTTGACTCGACGTGCATTAATGCTGGTTCAGCTTTTTTTTAAAAAAAAATTGTATACACATATTTTCTAAATGGATGTAATTTTTTAGTAATGGTATCGTAAGTTTACAACTGGAGTGTTGTAATTTTTTGTTTATTTTCTGAATGGATGTCTTAATTTTATAATTACGGTGTCATTAGTTTAAAACTAAGGTATCTTAATTTTTTTTTTCTTAGATATCGTAAAGCTATCTTAAAAATTTAAGAGCGTGTAAGATTTACCGCACGGGATGTGTACAAAGTCTTTTCCTTTTATCTGTTTACCCTTTTTCGTTTCAATTTCAAGGAGCATTGGATTCTCCTTTGAATAATCCGAGCGACGATTGGGCTGCGCCCCATACTACAGTGCCCAATTCTGTAGACTTCGATTCTCTGAGAACCATGCAAGGTTCTGTCATAGATTTAATGCCATGTTAATTGTATAATAAATTAATTTTGAATACTTGTCTAAAAATAAAGAATTCAAAAAATACCTTATTTTTAATTTATTTATGATAAAATCTCAGATTGTCATAATTATCTAACTTTATCTATGCCAAAATGAAAATCTAAACTGCTCGGCTTCTTTGTTGTTTGAAACAAGCTTAGAATTTTGTTTTTAGAGATTTGAGTTGTAGATTTTTTTTTTAAAGAAAAAGGAGGAAGAGTGGCACCTTAAAATGTTGAAGATAAGGCAAATGCAAAGAGAGGCCAAGAAAGCTTTATTCGAAATTTGAGATTAGTTCAACAAGATGCACTTAAAATTGAACCGGTTTATGAGACACAAAAGCAAAGTTGTTAGAATTGGATCGAATCAACCGATTGAACCAAGATCCGAAGGCCAAATTGGTTCAGTTCTAACATAAAACCGGATGTGTAAGTGATCCAAAATAATTCAGTCAACCCATTCGGTTCACGGATGAACCGATCAATCCAATCTGAACGGAATAAGATCACGAATTTGATTATCATATTAATCTTAATTTTTTATTAAAAATTAATTTTTATTAATATAAATATATTTTTATATTAAAATAATTGATTGATGGTTCAATCAGTGATCTGAGCTCTTGGTCGGATCGATGTTCAGACCGGATCTGACAACTATACTCAAAGCAACCTTACAAACCCTTATAGTAGATCCAATAAGGCTCGCATCTTGAACCCAACCTAATATTTAAATTGATTTATTTTGCACATTCAAACCAAAGAATAGAACGGCTTGGACTGGAAAAAGAATCATCAAAATCAAAATTCAAATTCTAATATATGGAGACACATGACACAATTTTGAGTTGGGCCAAGCATAGCCATTGTTACATTACGTTTTGATTAAGAAATTGTTTGAACTAAAGCTTAAAAGTGACCCAACCAAGAGTTGAACCACTGATGTTGCGGAGAAACTCTAAAACCTAATTATACGATGGCTGTTGACTAGAAAACTAGTTTAGAATTATAGATCTTTTTTGTGCATCATTGATAGGTCATAATACTCCATAAAATATTTTTATATAATATTTCGAAGAGCTACCAATCATGTTATGGTTAAAATATAGAGTAAGGTGGGAATGAGTAAAAGATTAATGACTTTAAATTTGTCAATAAAAGATAATATAACATAGATCAGCTTCTAATTCCTTGCACATAATCTTTATGAAACATTCATCGACAAAGAGTGATTGATTGAAGAATAACCCTCGACTTGTAATACATTGCACATAATTTTTATGAAGTAGTTTTCTTAACACAACTTAAATGGATATATCCAGTTTGACACTTTATATGCAATTAGTGCATCCACTTATGACTCGATAAATCATAAACTTAATTATGCTACATGCCTTCTGTTTTCCTTATCCAAGCAAGTGGTTTCATGATGGAGGTAGTCATATTCTGCTTTACGGTATCATAAATACCATGAAAAATCCATCCAACTTCAATCAACTTGGCGACGAGTAGTCCTATTCACTACATGGTATATAAAGACATCATACTTGTTCTCTAGCAAACATCAAATCAAATACGTACAAGATGCTGTCATATGGTTCTCACACAACTCAGCACCGCAAGACAGTGACAAGTGAACCATCTTGTGTCAGGCCTCGACCTGAATGCTAGCAAGCAATCATCTCAGATAGAGAAGTTTGCCTCCTAATCCTAAACTAAACTTATATTCTTGGGGAGAGAGGGGTTTGTCAATATCTTTCTTCAGCTAAGGCCATGTGGTTCACTTTTTGCAAGGACGAGGGATCGCCAAGGGGCCGGCCCGGAAGCCACAAAAGTCACCACCAACTTCACGTGAAGCCGTCGTCTAATGCGACGTCCGGGGCCGCAGGCCTCGCTGTCGCACCTGGGTCCAAGGGTGCCTGATGAGCCCGTCGCTCTCTCCGCGATGCTTCCAAAGAAATACATCGGAGAGACTTTTCATCGCAACTCGCGCCTTTTAGATTAAAACATCATTATCTCTTCTCCTTTCTTCTTCTTGAAATGTTGAACACCCACCTTGCGAGGAAACAAACGTCCTCAGCCACACACTGAGATGATGGAGACTTCCTTTCGGATGGGAGATGGGTTTTCTATTTCTAAGTATAATAATAAATTGATAACATGTGATGATGATCACATAATAATATATAATATTATTATGATGGGGCCAGTTGACTCCATAAAAAATAAAATTTTTTTGGACGGCCCACCTCGGCTCCAAGACCGACGGCCCCAAAGGCCGACGACTCCAAGGCCGACGGCCCCAAAGGCCGACGACTCCAAGGCCGACATCTCCAAGACCGACAGCCCCAAAGGCCGACACCTCTAAGACCGACGGCCCCAAAGACCGACGGCTCCAAGACCGACGGCTCCAAGGCCGACGGCCCCAAAGGCCGATGGCTCCAAGACCGACGGTCCCAAAGGCCGACACCTCCAAGACCGACGGCTCCAAGACCGACGGCTCCAAGGCCGACGGCCCCAAAGGCCGACGGCTCCAAGACCGATGGCCCCAAAGGCCGACACCTCCAAGACCGACGACTCCATGACCGATGGCTCCAAGGCCGATGGCCCCAAAGGCCGACACCTCCAAGGACAACGGCTCCATAACCGACGGCCCTAAAGGCCGACACCTCAAAGGCCGACACTTCCAAGATCGACGGCCCCAAAGGCCGACACCTCCAAGACCGACGGCTCCATGACCGACGGCTCCAAGGCCGACGGCCCCAAAGGCCGACACCTCCAAGGCCGACGGCTCCATGACCGACGGCTCCAAGGCCGACACCTCCAAGACCGACGGCCCCAAAGGCCGACACCTCCAAGACCGACGGCTCCAAGGCTGACGGCCCCAAAGGCCGACACCTCCAAGTCCAACGGCTCCATGACCGACGGCCCCAAAGGCCGACACCTCCAAGGCCGGCACCTCCAAGCCAGGCGGCCCCGGCACTTCCCTGGCCGGCCCGGCACTCTCCTAGCCGGCCCGGCGTCTCCAAGCCCGCCGAGTCGGCCCCGGCCATTCCTGGCCGGCCCTTCTCGGCCCCGGCGTCTCCAAGCCCGCCGGGTCGACCCGGCTCGGCCCCGATAAGTTGGGATTTCCCAGTTCCCGCCAGATCAGCCTCAGCATGGCACTATCAGTTCAGGGCGCCACCTCTCTGACATGCGCCGCCTGACAGCGCCAGATCCAACAGCCCACTGGCAACGCTGGTGATGGGACATGACCCACCTACCCAACAACTAATGAGACGAAGCCCACCAACCAGCCCAGATTCACGCAAGGGCTCGGCAGATATTTTGACTTCATGAAAACCCACGTGATCGTGCCAGTGTCAACCCCTATAAAAGGGTAAATCATTTCGAGAACCAGGTAACGCAAGTTTACACACTTGATACCCTAATACTCATAGAAAAATTTTGGTCCTTCTGAGATCTCTCCCTTTTCCAAGAGCTCTCACGAGCTCCTTCTCTGCTGTGACCTCGATTGCTGACTTGGGCATCGGAGGGTCTCACCGAAGGATCCCCTCTGGTCTTGGGACTTCTTTGCAGGCAACCCGGTGAAGCCAGGATTCGAGAAGCACTTCATTCCCGACATCCAGGATCGGTGACCGGGCGTCATCAGATTGGCGTGCCAGGTAGGGGGGATGCGCTGAAAGAAAGAACACTGCCTCATTGAGATATAAGTTTCCGTCCCCTCTAAGATAGCTATGGTGGTGATGCGCATGCCAGAGGTTCTTACCAATCGTGCTGGGGGGCATCCACATCGCACTGAGCGACAAAAGACCAGTCTCTCTCTCTCTGCCCCTCCTTCACCGCCAACTTCAGCTGCTCTGATTAACCAGCTGGCTATCCTCAATCGGCAAGATCAAGCTTTGAAAGTAATAGTTCATGAACTGCAGAAGCAACGCTCGGGGGCCACTCAGCAGCACCCCAAGCCTCTCACGTCGCCCATGATAGCTGCACTAGTGGGCTAGTGATCCGCTCGCTACAAGAGCTAAGTACATTGCACTTAAGACAATTTTCTTTCATTAATACTTAAAAATGTCATGCAGGGAAGACCTACCTTGCATCAACATCCAAAGCCAACCTCGCTTTGGCATCAAAAAGCCCTGGGCCAGCCAGGTAACAAAGACCGACTCCGCATCGGCAACAAAGACCGACTCCGTGTCGGCACCAAAGACTGGCTCCGCGTCGGCAACAAAGACCGACTCCGCATCGGCACCAAAGACCGACTCCGCGTCGGCAACAAAGACCGACTCCGCGTCGGCACCAAAGACCGACTCCGCATCGGCAACAAAGATCGACTCCGCGTTGGCACCAAAGATCGACTCCGCGTCGGCAACAAAGACCGACTCCGCATCGGCACCAAAGACCGGCTCCGTATCGGCACCCTCAAGCTCAAGACCTACGGATTCCAATCAACAGAGTTTTCTGGGGGGCAGGTCGTCAACCCTGCAGAAGGAGACCAATTTCTTTAAAGAAAAAGGCACCTGAGCCTGGTCCAAGCATCCTCAGGCCACCCTCCGGGGTTAAAGGCTCCCGAGCATGGTCGAATCCCAGCGACTCTCGGGTCATCCTCCGGGGTTCAAAAGGTTCTTGACGGCCTCAACTTTGCCTCAACGGCTAACTAACGAGCATCCCCCCAAAAAATTAGCGTACGCTGCTTTGAGTGGCGGGCGTGAGGTAATCAATTTGCCTCCAAAAAATTTCTTGAAGTTCTACACTCCTTTCACTTAGCTAATGTAGGGCACGCAAGCTCAAGGAGTGTGGGGGCATTTGATGGGGCCAGTTACCCCATGAAAAATAAAAATTTTTTGGATGGCCCACCTCGACTCCAAGGCCGACGGCCCCAAAGGCCGATGGCTCCAAGGCCGACACCTCCAAGGCTGACGGCCCCAAAGGCCGACGGCCCCAAAGGCCGACGGCTCCAAGACCGACGGCCCCAAAGGCCGACACCTCCAAGACCGACGGCCCCAAAGGCCGACGGCCCCAAAGGCCAACACCTCCAAGACCGACGGCTCCATGACCGACGGCTCCAAGGCCGACGACCCCAAAGGCCGACACCTCCAAGACCGACGGCCCTAAAGGCCGACACCTCAAAGGCCGACACCTTCAAGATCGACAGCTCCATGATCGACGGCTCCAAGGCCGATGGCCCCAATGGCCGACACCTCCAAGGCCAACGGCTCCATGACTGACGGCCCCAAAGGCCGACACCTTCAAGGCCGGCACCTCCAAGGCCGGCACCTCCAAGCTAGGCGGCCCCGGCACTTCCCTGGCCTGCCCGACACTCTCCTAGCCAGCCCCCGGCGTCTCCAAGCCCGCCGAGTAGGCTCCGGCCATTCCTGGCCGGCCCCTCTCGGCCCCGGTGTCTCCAAGCCCGCCGGGTCGACCCGGCTCGGCCCGATAAGTCGGGATTTCCCAGTTCCCGCCAGATCAACCCCAGCATGGCCCTATCAGTTCAGGGCGCCACCTCTTGATGTGCGCCGCCTGACAGCACCAGATCCAACAGCCCATTGGCAACGCTGGTGATGGGACAGGACCCACCTACCCAACAACTATGGGACGAAGCCACCAACCAGCCCAGATTCACGCAAGGGCTCAGCAGACATTCTGACTTCACAAAAACCCATGTGATCGTGCCAGCGTCAACCCCTATAAAAGGGTAAATCACTTCGAGAACCAGGTAACGCAAGTTTACACACTTGATACCCTAATACTCAGAGAAAAATTCCGTCCTTCTGAGATCTCTCCCTTTTCCAAGAGCTCTCTCGAGCTCCTTCTCTGCTGTGACCTCGATTGCTGACTTGGGCGTCGGAGGGTCTCACCGGAGGATCCCCTCCGGTCTTAGGACTTCTTTGCAGGCAACCCGGTGAAGCGAGGATTCAAAAAAGCACTTCATTCCCAACGTCCAGGATCGGTGACCGGGCGTCATCAGATTATTGCATTACTATTATATTGATATTATAGGAGGCTAAGGTCCTCCTCTGCTCAAAATGGCAGAGATAAGTCAGAGAATTTTAACCAAGCCAATATCATTAATTCTAAAAAGTCCAGGTCCGGGTGTATTTGCATGAATAATATATGAAAATTATAATGATCGATTATAATTTCAGGCTTGATCCATTATAACTGGATTATGGTGCAGTTAATTCGTCTGAAGTCTTTTGTTCTATTTGAATAACGGTGCTCTTTGTGCTTTCTCTTTCAAAAAAAGAAAGAAAAGAAACGGTGCCCTTTACTTATTTAAGAGATGTTTTCTCACGTGACAGTATAAGAGAGAGAGAGAGAGAGAGAGAGATTGGAACCATGAACGAAAGGGGTATTGGACTGAATGCTTCACCAACTGAAACAGAGTTTAAAAGAGCTGCTAGCAATGCCCTGTTTGAAAGTAAGACTTCTGTTAGCTTTTGAAAAATACTTTGCTATCAGGTTTGTAATGAGGTTGCCACGAGATGTTTGAAATTGGAAAAACTCCTGCACCATGTGCCATGCGACCACGAGTAATGATTGGTTGTGCATACATATGATTGCACATAAAGTGCAAAAAAAATAAACATATTTTTTGGCACATACGGCCGTACATGCGGTGCATATGCACGGTGCACAAAAAGATTTTTTTGAAAGAAAAAGTCTTACAGATTGTGTGCATTATGCTCATGAATTAGCGTGCGGTGTATGCACGTGCCTGCCAAAGGCAGGTTACCTTTTTTTGCCTTGGCACATGTGCATGTGTGTATTGCAAGGTATGATGCAGCTTTTGATGCATCGCATTCAGTGCAACAAAACTTTTTTTTTTTAATTGTCTGTCTATCAATTCAAAGAAAGAAAAAGAAAGAAAGGAAAAGACAAAGATATCATTTCCTCCCCTCTATCATAATTATTCATGCCGACAAACAGAGGAGCCCAGATAATGAAATCCTTACCAAGGCACATATAATGGAACAAAAAGCGGTCCCCTGTTATTTAATATGGTTTCCATCAGGAGAAAACTTCACAAATACAAGCAAGAAATCAGCAAGAACATGTTGAAGCCTCATATTGTTACTGCAAACTCCTTCAGCCATGGATCGTTAAGTTACATTTCGTCTCTCCCTCGCTGGCAATGGTAAATTGGATTGGAGTGGAAACCACCCATTGCAGGGATCAAACCCAAACATTTCCAATTCCAGGCAACTTAATGAGCAAATATAACAGGCATAACATGAACAGAGTACAAGAGTGAATAAATGAAGGATCTACAACACCATAAACTGCATGATCTTCTACTTATAGACAAGAGTTAAAACTAAAATTCAAAACAAATAGTGAAGTTCATAATTTATCATAAAAAGGAGTTATTAGATGGAAATCTAAGCGCACTGCAAACACGTTGCAATTATGGAGAATAAAAAAAAATTTTAATGGAAAAACTAGCCATTCGAGAAAGGACCACAAAATTTAGCTATAGCAGTTCTCGGTTATAACAATATGTATCCATGATGTTTTATAGATCCAGATAATCTAGATACCTGCTAAACTGATAGTGGCACATTAACCAAAGCAGTAAGATGTTATCTTTACTCTTCCAACAAATCAATGCCTTTCAACATTTTCCTCAAATATGCGACACCTAGGGAAAAAAAGTCCAATGCCCTATGTATCATAATCTATATCTTTACCTATAAAGAATAGTCAAAACGTATTATTTGAGTTCTTCAATCCTTTCTAAGTATCCAAAATCTATCTATTATATAGTTGACATGAAACTAATTAGACGGTAACATAAGCTATCATAAGCTCCTCTTACATTTAAATTCTAACGTCTTTACTAGACTAAGGATTCAAATTAAAATTCAATATTAAATCCAATGTAATACACAAGCATCACAAGTTTATCTTCAATGTTTCCTGATCCACATGGTTTAGGGGTTAGAAATTATTTATCATAATTTAGGATCTTATTCAAAAAGATTAGTTCAAAAATATTATTTGAACTTTAAATCCTATATAAGTAGCTAAGATTTATATATTACATAGACTAAATATATGCTAGCATAGATTGTTCATTTACCACAGCTCAAGATTTGCAATAACTTTAAGCAACCACAAGCTCTCTAACTTATTTTATTACTAACTGATACTAGGCACCATTTCAATTAATAGAACTAAGCAAAGCCTTCTCAGTTTATGTTCTTTAGACAATAGGAGGCCATATCACCCCAAGGACCTTACTCAAGAACATATTTATCTTCATCTCTGTTTAGTTCCCGCTATAGAGTTCTCGCCGTTCGCGTTGCTTTATCATATGTTCTTCGGTTCATGAGGCCATAACCTCCTGATATGGCTGATCCAGCGCCGTCAGAATAAATGATAACGCGACTGACGGAGGCCCTCTCGGCCTCCTGAACCCCCGAGACCCCCTCGGTCTCGGACTACATAAACAGTGCTTGGCCTCGAGTTCCGCTCTCAGCTTCAAGCCACAGCTCCCGATCCTCATGAACAGTATCTCAACCCCGATACCCCCTCGGTCTCGGGCTGCATGAACAGTGCTTGGCCTCGAGTTCCGCTCTCGGCCTCAAGCCACAGCTCCGGGCCTCATGAATAGTATCTCAACCCCCGAGACCCCTCGGTCTCGGGCTGCATGAACAGTGCTTGGCCTCGAGTTCCGCTCTCGGCCTCAAGCCACAGCTCTCGGGCCTCATGAACAGTATCTCAACCCCTGAGACCCCCTCGGTCTCGGGCTGCATGAACAGTGCTTGGCCTCGAGTTCTGCTCTCGGTCTCAAGCCACAGCTCCCGGGCCTCATGAACAGTATCTCAACCCCCGAGACCCCCTCGGTCTTAGGCTGCATGAACAGTGCTTGGCCTCGAGTTTCGCTCTCGGTCTCGAGCCACAGCTCCCGAGCCTCATGAACAGTATCTCGACCCCCAAGACCCCCTCGGTCTCGGCTGCATGAATAGTGCTTGATGCATGATCCGGCCCACTCCGGGCCACTGGCACATTCACGTAATCCGCCACACATCCATAGCAGGGCGCGACCATACCTCATAACGGCATATGGTCCATCACATGTCTGTCACTGTGCATGGCCATACCACGTTACAGTGTACGGTTCACCACCTTCCACAACTGTGCGCGGTCACATCCGGTGGTGGCGCGCACCACGTACAACCACCGGCGCGAGACACCTGTGAAGCTGCACTGGCAGGTGACGTGGGACACCTCCGGCATGTACGGCGATAGTACGATCACTCACTGTCAGCTTCATCTTTTGTCCGTTATTGAACGGGGCACCTTGAAATCAATAATCTCTGGGAATGAATGGAGGTATCTTCGAACAGGTATAAAAGCATACGCTCACGCTGTAAGTATGGATCCGAAAAACTCTAGTTTCCTAGCTTCTTTCTGCTAGTTAACTCTCGCCTATTCCGAGTGACTAACTTGAGCGTCGGAGGGTCCCCACCGAGCATCCGTCTCTGGGAACTTTTCTTGCAGGAGTCTGGCGAGGAGGACATCCGTTTCCCCTGTGCTCGAGGAAAGTGACTTGGCGTCAACAGATTGGTGCGCCAGGAAGGGGGGTGAAAAGAAAAACATCGAACCGACAATCTGCAACCTCTCTCTCCGTGCCCTTGAGCTATGATGACAACCCGTGCGAAAGGAATCTCTGTCAGCTGCGTTAGGGGGCAGCGCCAAGAAGCTGATTTGTTGACGGTTGCCCCCTCAGCTCCCCCGACCGGTGCCCTGGCACCATCGCGTCTCCAGGAGGCAAGACCATCTGCTCCACCGATCGGTGTCCCTGCGCCTACTCCCCAGCGGCTCCAGGAAGACCGGTTTGCTGCTTTGGCCACACAAGTTCAATCCTTGGCGGCGGCGGTTCAAGGCCTGCAGCACTAGCAGGTGGCCCCGCGGCAGCCAGAGCCGTATCCATCGGTTCCGGGGGTGGTGCAACCCAGCCAGCATTCCTTCCGGAGGAGATCACCGGTCCCGGAGGCTCACCACCGTCATGCCTCACCCAAACCCCCCCATCAAGGAGCCTCTAAGAAACCCCGATCGCCTTCTCTCCATGCCAATGTTTCTCCCAAGCGGCGGTGCGGGAAGGAGGCGGAGCGCCCCCGCCGACATCGCATCACCCTTCCTCATCCTCAGAATCCTCGGGGGAGGGGTCCTTCGATGGCAGGATAGCCTGTCGAGCCGAGCATCGACTCGACGAGTATAACCAGCGGTTGGAGGAACTCAGCCGCAGAATCACTCACCTACCAGAGGCAGACTATGACAGCCAGCCACCGCTGTCCCGCCACATCATGGAAGAGCCCATCTCCACCCGGTTCCGCCTCCCCTAGCTGGGCCCATATAACGGAACCACGGATCCTCTGGACCACCTGGAAAGTTACAAGGTTCTCACGCAGGTCCAGGGGGCCACCGATTCGCTCATGTGCATTGCCTTCCCTGCCACCCTGAAGAAGGCCACCCGGGCTTGGTATTCTCATCTGCCGCCACGGAGTATTGATTCTTTCCGTCAGTTGGAAAGGGCCTTCTTGGCCCATTTTGATGCCTGCCGAAAGATTCCCAGGGTGGCTGACAGCCTCTTCGCTGTCCAGCAGAAGAGCAGCGAGTCCTTGCGGGATTACGTCGCTCGGTTCAAGGAGGTAGCCCTGGAGGTTTACAATCTTAAAGACTCAGTGGCCACCTTGGCCTTGAAGCGAGGGCTCCGTCCATCTCGCTTCGCGTACTCCCTTGACAAGAAGCTGCCCGGATCTTATGCCGAACTTTTGACTCGGGCCCAGAAGTATATCCACGCCGACGAAGCTGATTCCTCCCGGCGCGAGGTGAGCGGGGGTGTCCCCAAGAAGTCGACCCACCCTGAGCCTGTCGAAGTTTGACCCAGGAAGCCCGAACCTCCCCGTCGGCCAGACAACCATCCTCGAGTCCCAGCATAGAGAGACGGGCCCTACACTCCCTGCTCGCCCCTATATCACACATCTTGCTCGAGATTGAGGGAGAGTCTTATTTTCAGCGCCCACCTCCGATGAACCCAAAAATCCCCCGCAACAAGAACCTTTACTACCGCTATCACCGAGACTATGGACACAACACCGACGACTGCCGCCAGTTGAAAAAGGCGATAGAGGATCTTATCCAGCATGGCCATCTGGGAAAGTTCGTTCGAAGGAACAACCGGATACTCCTGGTCCGTCAGTGCCTCCGCCGCCGATGATTGATAATGCCCCAGTCGAGAGACGGTGGCGATGATTTCCTGGAGGGCAGGCGGCCCCCCAAAAGGCCGAGAGCGGAGGGGGAGTTATATTATGTAATTCCTTTTTCTAAAAAGAATTTAGAGGGGGTGGTGAATAAAAATGATGATAGCGTCGTCGTGTCCATGACGATTGCTAAGCACCCTGTAAAAAGAATTCTGGTTGGATGTTTTGAGTTATGATGCTTTTGTTCGCATGAACCTGTCGCCCGACCTGCTCCGGCCTATCGCCACACCCTTGATGGGGTTCACTGGAGACTCCGTGAAAGTTGAGGGGGAGGTCACTCTTCCCGTCACGGCTGGCATGGCCCCGCGCCAAAGCACAGTCTTCATGAGCTTCCTGGTGGTCCGAGTGCCCCTCGCCTATAATGCAATCCTCGGGAGGCCTGGGCTCAACCTTTTGGACGCTGTCATATCCACTAAGCGACTCCTCGTCAGGTTTCCCACCAGGAGGGAGTAGGGGAGATGCGGGGAGAGCAGAACCCACCTCCGCTTTGCTACCATATGGCCCCCAGTCCGCAGGGGTGGAGCCTGCACCCGCACCGGAAGCGCTAGACCTCCGGGATCTAGAAAGGAGAGGAGAGCCGGCCGAGCACCTGCTCCCGGAGGAGGCCCCTGACCAGCTCCTCGCTTTCTTGCGGGCTAATGCTGATGTCTTCTCCTGGTCGGCGTCCGATATGCCCGACATTCCAGAGGAAGTGATTACCCACCAGCTCAATATTAAGCTGGAGTACCGACCCGTTCGACAAAAGAAGAGGAGCTTCTCTCCTGACAGGCAGAAGGCCGTAGATGAGGAGGTGCGAAAGCTGTTGGCAGCCGGTCATATCCGTGAGGTGCACTACCCCGACTGGCTGGCGAATGTCGTGATGGTTTGCAAGGCCAGTGGGAGCTAGAGGATGTGCGTGGACTTCACCGATCTCAATAAGGCATGCCCCAAGGATAGCTTCCCACTGCCCTGAATCGACAGCTAGTGGACCCACGTCCGGGCACGAGACTCTTAGTTTTATGGACGAGTTTTTGGGGTACAACCAAATCAGGATGAACCCGGCTGATGAAGAAGCCACCTCCTTTGTTACTGAAAAAGGGATTTACTGCTACAAGGTGATATCGTTTGGGTTGAAGAATGCCGGAGCCACCTACCAGAGGTTGATGAATAAAGTCTTTGAGGACCAGATCGGGCGTAACATGGAGGTGTATGTGGACGATATGCTGACCAAGAGCACCAGTACTGCTGACCACGTCGCCGACCTCGTAGAGACCTTCAGCAACCTGCGCCGGTACCGGATGAGGCTAAACCCCGCAAATGTGCTTTTGGGGTGGCAGCAGGCAAATTTCTGGGCTTTATGGTGACCCAACAGGGGATCGAAGCTAATCCTGACAAGATTCGGGCTATCTTGGACATGAGGCCCCCAGCTAATGAGAAGGAGGTGCAGCGCCTAACCGGGAGGGTCGCGGCCTTGAGTCGTTTCATGTCAAGGTCGGCAGAAAGGTGCTTGCCCTTCTTTAAGGCATTGCGCAAGGTTAATAGCTTCGAATGGACAAAAGAGTGTCAGGACGCCTTCGAGGAGTTGAAGCATTTTCTATCCACTCCCCCGCTGTTGTCCAAGCCAAGGGGTGGAGAAGAGCTCTTTCTATACCTAGCGGCCTCCCCAGAGGTCGTCAGTTCTGTGCTCATGTGTATGGATGCCGACGGAGTACAGAGGCCATCTACTACACCAGCAAGGTACTTCATGATGCTGAGACCAGATATTCTAGGACTGAGAAGATCATTTTTGCCCTGGTGGTCTCTGCCCAGCGCTTTCGACCCTACTTCCAAGCTCATCCCATCGTGGTGCTCACGGACCAACCTCTTTGGACCATCTTATCCCGTCCAGACACCTCTAGTCGGTTAGCCAAGTGGGCCATCAAGCTGAGCGAGTTCGACCTATCTATTCGACCAAGGTCTGCCATGAAATCTCAAGTGTTAGCTGATTTCTTGGTCGAGTGTTCTTGGACCGAGGGATGTTCGAAGGAATTGTGCTCGAAGGTGCCCGTGGAATCCTCCTCGATCGAGGAACTAGGGAAGGAAGACTGGATCTTGCATGTAGATGGAGCAGCAAATTCTCAAGGAAGTGGGCCGAGCTCATTCTTGCGAGCCCGAGGGAGAGGTGGTGGAGTACGCCCTTCGGTTTCAGTTCCCGACTACTAATAACCAAGCGGAGTATGAAGCCCTGTTGGCGGGGATGAGGCTAGCTGAGGAGCTCGGTGCGGGGCATCTGAGGGCCTTCACCGACTCCTAGCTCATTTCTGGGAAAGTGACTGGGGAATACGAAGCCAGAGACTCGACCATGTCCTGCTACCTGAGCAAAGTGCAGTCCCAAGCCTCTCGGTTCTCTTACTTCCGCGTTAGCTGCATTCCCCGAGCGGAGAATGCTAGGGCCGACGCGCTGTCCTGATTAGCCACCTCGACCGACGGGACCCTGGGAAGAACGTATGTGGAGCACTTGCAGACCCCGAGCATCGAAGCCACGGATGAGGCACTACCGGTTGAACAAGGGCCCTCCTAGATGGACGCCTATGTCCGGTATTTGGTCTACGGCACTCTCCCAGAAGACCCTGCCGAGGTCAGGCTACTCAGACGATGGGCTTCGAAATTCCTGATAATGGACGGGAAGCTTTATCGAAGATCATTTTATACCCGGTCCTTAAATGCGTCAGACCAGTCGAGGCGGACTACATCTTACGGGAAATCCATGAGGGCATCTGCGGGAGTCACCTGGGGGCAGGGCCATAGCTTACAAGGCCTTACGACAGGGGTACTACTAGCTGACCATGAGGAAAGATGCAGCCGAGCTTGTTAAGAAGTGTGATAGTTGCCAGCGCCACGCCAATGTTCAGCGACAGCCGTCATCCCAGCTAGCCCCCCTGGCGACACCTTGGCCCTTCGCCCAGTGGGGTATGGACATCTTGGGACCATTCCCCCCAGCCTTCGGACAGCGCAAGTTCCTCCTGGTGGACGTCGATCACTTCACCAAGTGGATTGAGGCCGAAGCCCTTGCTAAGATCACTAAGAGTAAGGTAAGATCCTTCTTTTGGAAGTCTATCATATGCCGGTTCGGACTACCACACACCCTGGTCACCGATAATGGCCGCAGTTTGACAACGCGCCCTTCCGGGAATTCTGCTCCAAACAGGGCATACATCAGAGATTCACTTCCATCGGGCATCCTCAAACCAACGGGGCGGCCGAGGTAACTAATCGCATCATTCTTCAAGGACTAAGAACCCGACTATATGATTGCAAAGGGCGGTGGGTGGAGGAACTCCACAATGTGCTATGGGCCTACCACACAACGCCATGAGCTCCCACCGGAGACCCCATTCAGCCTGGTCTTCGGGTCCAAAGCTGTCATCCCGATGGAGATAGGTTCCCCGAGCCCTTGGGTTGAGTCGTATAGTGCGAAGGATAACCCGGACCAGCTACGAGCCAACCTCGACCTGGTGGAGAAGGTGTGAGACCGAGCACGACTTTGGATGGCGGTCTACCGGCAACGAGCCACCAAATATTACAACGCCCGCGTGCGCCCTAAGACCTTCTTGCCGGGAGACCTGGTCCTTCGGCGAGCTGAAATTTCGAGGCTGTCGGAAGGAGGCAAGCTAGCTCCGAACTGGGAGGGGCCCTACCGGATCGCCGAAGTACTTCGTAACGGAGCATATAAGGTTGAAGAATTGGATGTGAGGCCGCTCCCCCGAACGTGGAACGCTGACAATCTCCGTCGATACTATCAATAGTACATCTCTTTCTTGCATTAAATACCATACTTGTATTCTATTGGGTTCTCACCCCTCATTCCACATCAATGAATTTAAGTTCTAGCATCTCAGTTTTTCCACAAAAAGCCCTGGGCTAGCCATGCACAAAGCCCAGTGTACCATTGGTAGAGCAACGTACCATCGGCTCTCGACAACTAAAGCCCGACCCCCTGTCGGCACAAAAAGCCCTGGGCCAGCCAGGCACAAAGCCCAGTGTACCACTGGCAGAGCGATTACCATCGGCTCTCGACAACTAAAGCCCAACCCTCTGTCGGCACAAAAAGCCCTGGGCCAGCCAGGCACAAAGCCCAGTGTACCACTGGCAGAGCGATGTACTATCGGCTCTTGACAACTAAAGCCCAACCCTCTGTCGGCACTAAAAGCCCTGGGCCAGCCAAGCATGAAGCCCAGTGTACCACTAGCAGAGCGATGTACCATCGGCTCTTGATAACTAAAGCCCGACCCCCTATCGGCACAAAGAGCCCTGGGCTAGCCAGGCACGAAGTCCAGTGCATCATTGGCAAAGCTACGTGCAAGTAGCCCCTGGAAGTTCGAGTCCTAGCCTTCCGAGTCATATGCTCCATCGATTGCCGGGAGTCCATATTCTCCGACTCTAGGATTCGGTCCTATGAGACTAAGTCAAGGTTGTTTGAGAATGAATTGAAGGTTATTCCTTGGTACCGACGAAGCCCCTAGGGGTCCCACGTCGATAACCAAAGGACTTGAGGAAAGGACACAGTAGGAAGAAGACAAATGTCGTCAAAGAAAAGAATATATTTCATTAACTCAAAAGTGCTTACAAAACGCCGACCAAGCTGGACTTGCAAAAATAAAAAATACAATGTGAAGCTCACGGCTCAGCTGGCGCGTGCTCGTCGTCGGATGAGCTGACCTCGGAAAGACGTTCCGGCTCGACTTCAAGGGCTTGTTGAAAGTCCAGGTCTCGAGCGACCTTTTCCTTTCCACGCTGAAACCCTTGAAGGTATGCCTCTGCTGAAGCTTCGGCCAGCTCATCGGTGAAGCGCTCGGACGCCCGAAACTCTTCAATAACCCTGGCGGCCCTAGCCTCCACAGCTGCCTCCACTTTAGCAGCTCGAGCCTCTCTCTTTGCGGCCAGAGATGCCACCGCTATCCTCTCGGCCTCCAGGGCATGATCTCTCCTCCTCAGCTTTCTTTGCCCTCTCTTAGCTTTCTTTGCCCTTTCCTCGGCCTCTTTCGCCTTCTCCTCGGCCCTCCTTGCCTTCTCTTCGGTCTCGCCCATCTGCTTCTCGGCCGCCTGGATAGTCGCGGCCAACTCTAAAATGTGAAGGTCTTGGGCCGCAACGGCGCTCTCGGTCTCCATTAGTTGGCTGAGAGCCGCCTGCAGACGGTTGGCCTCAACTTCCGTTCAGCTCTCGGCCGCTCTTATTTCATCGGCCCGGGCGGTCCTGGCCAATTCCAAGGCCCCCTCGGCCGCTTCTGCTCGAGCGCGAGCCTCCTCCGCCTCCTTCTGGGCCTCCCGCATGAGGGTCTTTCCCCCATGGATGACCTCCCTCGCAGCGGCCAAGGAGTTCGCAATCTGTAGTCAGACCTCATGTCAAAAATAGAGGAGGAATAAAGGGGGAATCCGAAAGCGAGAGGCTGCGAGTTTACTTACCTTGACCAGGGCCGCGTAGGACTCTCGAAAGAAAGTGGCCGCCTTCAACTGGCTGAGCTCTTCCTGAACCTCAGGCACAAAGATTGACGAAATGAGCCGCTCTGCCCAGCGTCCGTCATCTAGAATGGAGTCCCGGTGCAGCCTTTGCCTGGCTCCGTTCCCTCCTGCAGCCCCTGCGGTTTGGATTCGGCGCACGGGGGGCTGCTTGCTGGTGTCGCTCCAGAGATGGACCTGCAGCCCCCGACGGTCCCTCTCCCTAGTTCCTTGTTACGTTGGCAGGAACTGGTCCGTGGGAGGTGTCAGGTTCTTCCGCTGTCACTGTCTCCTCCACGGCCGGCTCCTCCACCATCACCGGCTCCTCTGCGGCTGGCTCTGCTGCCGCTACCTCCTCGCCCACTGCCCTTTCGGGCGGGTGTCGACCGTCAAGTTGATCTCCAAGGCAGCCGGAGGCTCTTGCGGTGCCGGTGGCTTGGGCACCCGCACTGTCAGGCGTTTCGGGGCCGGTGCTTGCTTCCCCTCACTTGGCCCCTCCCGGGCCCTCCTTTTAGCCGTAGCCTTCACGAGTTTGTGGTCAGGATTTTCATAGCTGTGTGACATCGGCCGGGTTTCAGTAAAAAAAAAAAAGAAAGAAAGAAAAAGAGAAACGATGAAACATGAAGACTTTGACTAAGTATAAGGGAGACTTACCACGGTGGGAAATGAGACCCGCCGACTGGAGGTTTTCCTCTGTCAGAAGCAGGTTGTATCTAGGTATGTTGGTAGCTAACAGCTGCCCTAACGCTTCCTTGTCACCAGGGTGGACAGTGGAATTCGTATTACCTCGAAGGCCGGGGTCCCCCCACCGGGGCCTGACTTGATCAAGATCGGCAAAAAAGAACTGGGATTTCCACCCCTTAATGGAGGAAGGGAGAAGAAGTTTAAGGACTCGGCCGGGTCGGGGCTGAAACAGCCACCAACCCTTTGAGCCCGGAGGATGTAAAAAGAGCAAAAAAGAGAGACTCTAGGGGTAACATGGAGATGATGGCAGAGGACGACGAAGGCACTAACAACTCGGAGGGAGTTCGGGACCAGCTGAGAGGGGGTCAGGGAGTAATAGTCGAGGAGGTTCATAAAAAAAGAAGGAAGGGGTATGCGAAGGCCCACCCTCAGAGAAATCTCGTAAATGGCCACTCGGCCCGGTCGAGAGGAAATCACTCTATCGTCGGGAGTCGGGAGATAGAGCCCAACATCCCAAGGGATTTGGTAACGGGCCCGGATGTTCGCCAAATCCTGACCTGTCGCCGTGGAGGCGACCCCTTCCAGGGATTCTGCCTCCACCCGTGAGGAGGTGCTGGCTTCCGCCCGGTGTCTCCTCAATGGGGCCACGCTAGCCGCCGCCGGATGCCTCCCTGCGGGAGTCTCCCCGGTGACCCATCGCCGGGCTAGGGGGATGTGGTCCTCTGAATCAGAGGACCACTCAAGAGGAGGTGAAGGAAAAGGGGGAGAGGAAGGAGAGGCATGAAGCCTCCCAGAAGGAGAACGATCCTCTGAATCGTTCTCCGAAGTCTAGGACTGGGAGCTCATTGTTGGAAGAAGAAATAGAAATGTTTGGAAAGGATAAAGATCTGACCTGGGGAAGAAAATGGCGTGCGCGGAATCTCAGATTGCAGGAAGAGCCAGGAGGCGGAAGGTCAGGGAGCCAGGGGAAGAAGACAATGGAAGCAGGAGCGGTATGGCCATATTCAACCCCCACCCGAGTTTTATTGGATTTCAAATTATCCTGCCTTATCTCGTCAGCCACGTGGACTCTCACCATAGGCAGGGCTGCCTCGATGATCGCTTGGCGCGTGGTACGATCCGCCTCCGACCAGCGATGAGACGCCGCTGACGTCATCGTTATGATGGGTAATGATAGCGCCACCTTCCGCACAGACTTCGGAGGATCAACCTTGCCTCGAGGACGATCGTCGCAGATCAGGTGGATGGTAGTGGCTGCCATTTCACATCCCCACTTGATGCCCACATAAAGTCATCGCAGTGCTCAGAGACACGTGTCCGGGGGCGGTTCGCAAAGGGCAGGGATCAGCCACTTAGGAGGTGACACCCCTTTCGCCTCGCTGGGGTGGGCCCGCTTCGCCTCAGGGGTGAGGGGGCATCTGATATAGCTGATCTAGTGCCATTAGAATAAACGATAATGGCGACTGACGGAGGCCCTCTCGGCCTCTTGAACCCTCGAGACCCCTCGGTCTCGGGCTGCATGAACAGTGCTTGGCCTTGAGTTCCGCTCTCGGCCTCAAGCCACAGCTCCCGGGCCTCATGAACAGTAATCTCAACCCCCGAGACCCCCTCGGTCTTGGGCTGCATGACCAGTGCTTGGCCTCGAGTTCCGCTCTCGGCCTCAAGCCACAGCTCCCGGGCCTCATGAACAGTATCTCAACCCCTGAGACCCCCTCGGTCTTGGGCTGCATGAACAGTGCTTGGCCTTGAGTTCCGCTCTCGGCCTCAAGCCACAGCTACCGGGCCTCATGAACAGTATCTCAACCCCCGAGACCCCCTTGGTCTCGGGCTGCATGAACAGTGCTTGGCCTCGAGTTCCGCTCTCGGCCTCAAGCCACAGCTCCCGGGCCTCATGAACAGTATCTCAACCCCCGAGACCCCCTTGGTTTCAGGCTGCATGAACAGTGCTTGGCCTCGAGTTCCGCTCTCGGTCTCAAGCCATAGCTTCCGGGCCTCATGAATAGTATCTCGACCCCCGAGACCGAGGCGATCTCGGGCTGTATGAACAGTGCTTGATGCATGATCCGGCCCACTCCGGGCCACCTGGCACATTCACGTAATCCACCATACATCCATAGCAGGGCGCGGCCATACCTCATAACGGCGTATGGTCCATCACATGTTTGTCACTGTGCATGGCCATACCCCGTTATAGCGTACGGTTCACCACCTGCCCACAACTGTGTGTGGTCACATCCGATGGTGGCGCGCACCACGTACAACCACCGGCGCGAGATACCTGTGAGCCGCACTAGCAGGTGACACGGGACACCTCCGGCATGTACGGCGACAGTACGATCAC
This sequence comes from Calamus simplicifolius, assembly GCA_900491605.1. Lineage (NCBI taxonomy): Eukaryota > Viridiplantae > Streptophyta > Magnoliopsida > Arecales > Arecaceae > Calamus > Calamus simplicifolius. The sequence goes on from UESW01001908.1 coordinate 316,715, forward strand.
TCACTGTCAGCTTCATCTTTTGTCCGTTATTGAATGGGGCACCTTGAAATCAACAATCTCCGGGAATGAATGGGGGTATCTTCGAACAGGTATAAAAGCATACTCTCGCGCTATAATTATGGATCCGAAAAACTCTAGTTTCCTAGCTTCTTTCTGCTAGTTAACTCTCGTCTATTCCCGAGTGACTAACTTGAGCGTCGGAGGGTCCCCATCGGAGCATCCGGTCTCCGGGGACTTTTCTTGCAGGAGTTCGGTGAGAAGGACGTCCGTTTCCCCTGCGCTCGAGGAAAGTGACTTGGCGTCAACACCTCCTTTATTTTCTGAATTAAAAAAAAAAATCATCTTGGTCATCCATCATTCCATCCAACCAGTAGCGAACACGGGGTCATCACCTCTATGAGGCCTGGCCCATTGTCGGCCCGTTGGCAGCCTAGCTTGGGGGCATACACCACAATACCTTCCTTATATAAGCACATATAAACTTGATGTTTAAAAGTATTATTGAGAGAGTTTAAGAGATAGTTCGATTGGATATAAATAGATCTAGGATTTTGAAAGAGAGTGTTTCTGATCAGAAAACAGACATTGTAATCTTTGATTTATTTTTATAACAGAATTTATGTTGTTTTTGCTAGTATAGATGTAAATCAATCAAATTAAAACATGTTAAATCTGGTGTGCTATTTTTTATCTATTTTCTCGTTCCTTTTTTCTTGTTAACCTCTTCCACTGCTACACAATAAGTGTCGTATCAAAGCTTTCCTTTGACGCAACACAAGGACTGCTATGATTAATTAAATATGTTTTACTTCTTTTTATTATTAGAATTGTATTTATAAAAGAAAAAAAAGATGACACAGGAAAGATTTGGGTATGGAAATTCTGCCTTATTGATGGCATCAGTATAGTTTTAGGTGAGGGTTACTCGAGGATTCTCGTAGATTCTAAATCCTTCGATTCAAAAATAGAGAATCTCATATTAGGATATCGAACATATAAGTATAAAGGTATTGCATGAGATGCTTTTATTTTTTGAGATGAATGATGTGATGGCATGGCTTTCATTCAATACTAGCAATAACTCCATACATTGCACAAGTTATCTTCAAATATATTTGATGGGGCTAATAAGCCCAATAGGCAACGATAATTTCATCGGGATCGGACCCAATCAGTTCTCGGGCCGGCCTTGGCCATTGGAGTCGGACTCGGCCTATGGCATCAGCCTCAGCAAGTCAGACTCGGCCTCAGCCAGTCAGCCTCGGCTTCGGCCTTAGCCAGTCAGCCTTGGCAAGTCAGACTCGGCCTCAACCAGTCAACTTTGGCCTTGATAAGTCAGACTCGGCCTCAGCCAATCAGCCTCGGCCTCGGCAAGTCAGACTCGGCCTCAGCCAGTCAGCCTCGGCAAGTCAGACTCAGCCATAGCAGTCAACCTTGGCCTCGGCATGTCAGACTCGACCTCAGTCAGTCAGCCTCGGCAAGTCAGACTCGGCCTTAGCCAATCAACCTCGGCCTCGACAAGTAAGACTCGACCTCAGCCAGTCAATCTCGGTCTTGGCAAGTCAAACTCGGTCTCAGCCAGTCAGCCTCAGTAAGTCAGACTCGGCCTCAGCAAGTCAGCCTAGACCTCAGCCGATCAGATCCGGCCAGTTAGCCTTGGTCACCCGGGTAGGAACCCTTGGATATTGCGATGAAGGCTGCATTCCCAGTAGCAGATGATAGATTAGAAGCAAAAGAAACCAGATTTTTTAATGATCTCACAGGCTTATTCTACTTTGTACATCATTTTGTACAGATTCATTTATACAGAGTTTTCTAATTCTACTTTTAAATTGGATGAATTTAATAAAAAAAAGCTACCTGTGAAACAGGCAGCCTATGTTTATGGAAGTGGTCTGCTTGAAAATCTGAAATTTCCTCTTGCTGTCTGTTTTATATCACCATTAAATTCCGGGTAAAATCCTGATGTCAATTCCTTTGTATGCAAATCAAAATATTTGGGCAATAACTAGGAACAATGTCTCCTTTGAAAGAAAAGCTATATCATTGCTTGTCTGGTGTGGGGCCACCTGGAACCAATCTAGGAAACTTGTAACCATGTAATCCGTTTTAGTTCTCTCTCTTGGATCCTAGGTTTGTCTTGTTTCCCTTCTAGCGCCTTTTAGGCCTTTCAGTCTATCCTTCTGCTCAAATAATAATAATAATAACAATTCTAAAATCACTACATTTAATCATGAGGACTTGGAATGCCTTTTTTTTTTTTTTTGTGCGCAAATGTTAGTTAATTTTTGTTGATGTTATTTGAAAGGTGAATAGAACATATTTTAGTTCTCTGAAAGAATCAAAAATTAATTTAGTAGAGGTTGCAAGTGTCTGTGTAGTCTCAATTCATGAGTTCTAGATGCAAGGAAAGCAGCAAATCTTGGCTTACTTCGGTTAGCACCCTATCTTTCCAAGAGAGGCCAAGAAAGCTTTATTTGAAATTTGAGATTAGTTCAACAACATGCACTTAAATCTGAACTGGTTTGTGAGACTCAAAACCAAAGTTATTAGGTTCGGATCGCGATTGAACCGGGACCCGAAGATCAAGTCGGTTCGGTTCTAACATAAAACTAGATGTATAAGTGATCCAAAATAATTCGATCAATCCATCCATTTATCCGTAAACCGATCAATCCAGCCCGAACCAAATAAGGTCACAGATTTTATTACCATATTAACCTTAATTTTTTATTAAAAATTAATTTTTATTAATATAAATATATTTTTATATTAAAATAATTGATCGATGGTTCAATCAGTGATCAGGTGATCCGAACCTTAATCAGATCGATGTCCAGACTAGATCTGACAACTATGCTCAAAACAATCTTACAAACCCTTATAGTAGATCCAATAAGGCTCGCATCTTGAACCCAACCTAATATTTAAATTGATTTATTTTACACATCCAAACCAAAGAATAGAACGGCTTGGATTGGAAAAAGAATCATCAAAAATCAAAAATCAAATTCTAATATGGTGAAACATGACAAAATTTTGAGTTGTGTCAAGCATAGCCATTGTTACATTAGGTTTTGATTAAGAAATTGTTTGAACTAAAGCTTAAAGTGACTCAACCTAGAGTTGAACCACTGATGTTGTGGAGAAACTCTAAAACCTAATTATAGGATGGCTGTTGACTAGAAAACTAGTTTAGAATTATGGGTTTTTTTGTGCATCATTGATAGGTCATAATACTCCATAAAATATTTTTATATAATATTTCGAAGAGCTACCAAGCATGTTATGGTTAAAATATAGAGTAAGGTGGTAATAAGTAAACGGTCCTAGAGTGGGTTTTTTCAAATATCAAAATGGACTTTAAATTTGTCATTTGGTTTATAAAAGATTAATGATAAAAAGTGATTAATTAAAGAATAATCCTTGGTCAAACAATAAACATAGCTCAACTTTCAATTCCTTGCGCATAATCTTTATGAAACATTCGACAAAGAGTGATTGATTGAAGAATAACCCTCAACTTCTAATACATTGCATATAATTTCTATGAAGTAGTTTTCTTAACACAACTTAAATGGATATATCCAGTTTGACACTTTATATGCATTAGTGCATCCACTTATGACTCAATAAATCATAAACTTAATTATGCTACATGCCTTTTGTTTTCCTTATCCAAGCAAGCGGTTTCATGGAGTCAGTGATATTCTGCTTTACGGTATCATAAATACCATGAAAATCCATCCAACTTCAATCAACTTGGCGACAAGTAGTCCTATTCACTACAAGGTACGTATATAAAGATATCATACTTGTACTCTAACAAACATCAAATCAAATACATACAAGATGCTGTCATATGGTTCTCACACAACTCAGCACCGAAAGACAGTGACAAGTGGACCATCTTTTGTCAGGCCTCCATCTGAATGCTAGCAAGCAATCATCTCATGCAGAGAAGTTTGCCTCTCAAAGAGTAATGCCCTAAAAGCCAATTATATAAGGGTATTTTATAATTTTTTTAACTCATATATGATATTTTATCAATTAAAAGGCATTTTTTTCGATTCATCATATGCTGTGTCTTATATTTATTAAGATTATGATGAACCCCATAAGGTTAGAACAATGGAATTAGGGTTATGATGAAGTTCATAATGATAAGACCTAAGTTCCTAAAAACTCTAATCTAAAATGTTTCCAGTCGAAGGATCATCGAGTCGGAGATCGATGATACCGATAAGACTGGCACATTCTATGTATGCTCAATAAAGAGGGTGGTTGGTCTTACATCCAGTTGTGTATAGATACTAATATAAGGATGTGGGTGCTCATTAGGGTATGAGTTCACTGAATTGATCTACATTGAGAATATCTTATGGAGATCTTACTTACTTATCAAAAATAGTTCTCTTAGAGGGAGTTGTGTAAGTGATCCTTAGACCTGAGATTACCATAGAATCTTATGCACATGAATCTATGTTTTAGTTCATACTCATTCATGGCTAAGTCATGTACGGGGTGTTCATGGATATGAAGGATTGTGTATGAAGGTTATGAGTAGGTCAACAAGGAATCGATCATTCCTAGTAAGAAGAAAAGTAATCCCATGTAATCTCTCCATATGATGACTCAAGAAGTCTTTGATCAAAGCAAATGAAATTAGAATAGGTTTCTAATTTTTTATTTGTTGAGTCTTTATTATTGATTTGAGATTCAAATGAATAAAATGTCAGGGTTTGACATTTTTCCATACACATCACTTATTCGGGATAAAGAAAGATCGAAGGATTGAATTGCATAGTAACTTGCTCCTGAAGGGTATTTTGGTAATTCCATCAAATTTCTCATCTTCTAGGTAGGTATGATACATTGCTAGATGTCAATCATGTCTTGTAGGTTTTCATGAATTAAATAAATTTAATTCATGAGTCAGTTTGAAAGATGGTTTAAATTGGCAACTAGGGTTAGTACGATTTGATCTAATTCGGTTAGTTATTTTCTAATCGAACTAAATCGACTTAAACCTAGACCTACTGCTCGCTAGATGAGGAACCCAATGGGTCACACACATAAGGGAATTAGTCAAAGAATCATTTTAATAAGATTAATTAATTCAATTTGTTAGCCAAACAACATGCTAGCACATGCGACTAACTATCGTTCCAATTTGGGTCGAAATTGATTTGAACCGACTTAATTAATGATCCAAATTAATTTTGGAATTAATTTGGGATAACCTCTGACCTGATCAACCATTTATTGGATTGGATAAGGTTGAATTAATAGAGTCCAAGAAATATGGGACTCTTGAAAGAAAAACTATGCGCATACAGAATTTTTAAGAGGCGTCTAAAAGTCCTTCTGATTTAAGGCACTAGAAGGCATATCTTTTGGGGATTTAAGAGTCCATATAAACATAGAGAACCTTATCTTGACACATGGAAAAATCAGAGGCTATCTGATTTAAGATGGGATGCCAAAAGCATCTCATCAGGTGTGGCACGCGTAGGGAGAAAAATACAGAAAATTATAACGATTTGTTCCTTGATTCAAATTGAAATGAATTAAAAAATTTATATCCTTTTAGAAGGACGTGGAATGGGTTGCTTCCCTTCATTTGACGTCTCCCCATTCACTATTTAAAGGGGGTGGCACATAGTGAAAAAAATCGAATAATTTTTAGTAATCCTTGTTAAGACAAGAGTCTTCTCTCTCCCTCTCCCCTTCCTACAAGCCTTAGTCAATTTAGGACAACTCTTTTCTTAGCTTATACAAGTTTTATTAGGCTTAAGAAAAGTATAAAAGGGTCCTAAGAGCTAAGCCAAGAAGTCAAGAAGCCAAAAAGAGGTTTAAGTCAAGTTTGTGAGCATATCTTTGATCCAATTCTCGTATGGATCACCATTGGAGGGCGAACACTTGGGCACCTAGTGGAAAAGATTGGATAACTGGCTTCCTTCTTTTTCACCAAGTACTAAGGTATGTTCCTGTACATATATGTTACATTTTATGACTAATTAATTGTTATAATCAAGGGGTCTTGGGTCTAAGGTTTCGGTTGATTAGGGTTTCAAGGTTAATTTTTTTTTTTGAAATCCAGCCTTCCGCTGCATGACCGGAACCCATCTTGTAGGGAGAAATAATCCCCGAGGCATACATATTTTAATTTTGATAATAATTATCAATGCTGAAATTTAAAGATTACATATTAATCTATCTAACATGCATCAAGATCATATCTTTGCCTTATATTATAAGATTGTTTGATCTAAATAATGTATATAATTAAATAATTAAGATCATATCTTAATCTTCAAGATGAGAAGTCATACTACTCGTCTTGAAGCTTGCCTTAAGATCTAGGGATCAAATCACTCACCTTAAGAACAGTAGGTAAATCCTTTGTGCTCTACAGCCGTTCAATCGTCCGGCCTCTAGTATTATCCACGCGAAGCCCCTGAATGATCGGATTCCCGGGAGTGCTAGCTCGCGGAAAAATAATTTTGCTGATCTTGAATCCTCCTACTTGAATCTTCTTCCAAGATCTACCAAACTTTTTCTGACACCAGAATTACACCAGGATTTTCTATTCTAACTCTTTAGAAATTCAATCCATAACATCTCGTTGTTGTAATCTGGTGAGGGATGTCCTCCAATTTATAGGCTCAATTCTAACTCTTAGAATTCTGCCATTCGGTTAAAACAAAAGAGACGTAACCTTTTGTTTAATTCTGACGTTCGGTGAAAACCAAAGAGACGCAACCTTTGGTTAATTCCGACGTTCGGTGAAAACCAAAGAGACGCAACCTTTTGTTTAATTCCGACGTTCGGTGAAAACAAAAGAGATATGAATTCTAATCACTTAGAATTCTATCATCTCGTTAATTCAAAGAGGCACATTAATTCCACTTTAATTCTAACACTTAGAATTCCGACAAAAATGGTTTCGAGAAGATTAATGTTATACATTAAATTCTATATGTGAATTTAATCTCTCAGATTTTAGTTATCTCATCATGTGAGATACTTATGTGAGAGGTTTGGGTTCAGGTTTTGGTTTAAGCTGATATGAATTTATTGGACTGAACCTACATAGATCATGGTCCTAGCCTAAATCAAATTTGGCAGTCCTGAATCTATTTAAATCCAAATCAAGTCTAATTTCAAATCAATATTTGAAATTGACTAGTCCTTCTAATAGACTTAAACCAAATTGAATCTTATTCACTTGTACTTAACCCAATTGAGATAATTCAATCAATCAAATTGATTAATTAAATCATTTACGATTCTCAATCATTGATCAGCAAATAGATCATCCTAGGAAACTTCTATGCGTGTGACTCTCTAGGTTCGAACCTAAGCGGTAGCATAGAAACAACTTTCTATACTAATCGATGTGCCTATCTAGCAATGAAACCCGACATCCGGATAGGTCGAAGAGTTGCCGAGCAAACTCCAAGAACCCTAAGAAACAGTTACCGTATAATTTATCCTCTTGAACACAAATGCTAAGGATAGCTTAAGAGCCTGTCAACTCTAAACAACAAATCTATAAAGTGATTTCAACTTTAGTGATCATGTGACCTTCACATGAAGTGCCTTGGCCAAGGTCTTACTAAATTAAAACACAAGCATTTCTCCTTTTAACGGGATAGGTCAAATTTCATCTTGATCCACAACTGACTACCATAAGTACTTGACTGCACCCAGTAACCTTTCGTAGCTGGATTAGAAATCCAGTTGGTCCGGCACCTAAGTACAATGAGTTGCTTGCAAGTCACTGGTTGTGATCTTCGGGTCTGAAGGATACTTATACATATATCTTCTCGGATTAACTCTTGACAGCAGAGTATCCGAAAATGAGTAACGTTTGGTGAAATGTACTCCTACACTTTCACCTGTTGTCATACCAGTGTCTCTACACTCCTTGGTTAAGAGGACAACCAACAAATATGATATACAACATCCTATAATTGATAGTACTATGGCCCTGTCATAGTATATCATTTGGTCGCAAACTCTTTTGAGGACCTTCAAAGATAAATCCTCTTTTATCGTGAAAGAAGATCCTAAGGGCTTCATTATTATCATGAGTATTAAGAAGATGTTCTTGTAATGAATAAAGTGCCAAATAACTTTTATTAATATATCAATTTATATACAATTTACATTAGCTCAATCATCAAATGATTGGCTTTAGGATACAATTCCCAACAAAGTCCCACTTAGCCTAAAGCCACTCATTACAGTATCTAATACCCATCTTCAACTTATAGTCGTCAAACTCCTTGATGCTGAGTGCTTTAGTAAATGAGTCACCTAGGTTTTTCTTTCCATCAATCTTCTGAAGATTTATGTCTCCTCGATCTACAATCTCTCAAATAAGATGAAACCGGCGCAGTATGTGCTTGGTGTGCTGATGTGCTCGTGGTTCCTTTGCTTGAGCTATTGCACCAGTGCTGTCACTGTACAACAGGACTGGTCCATCTATGGAAGGTGCCACTCCAAGCTCGAAGATGAACTTTCGCAGCCACACAGCTTCTTTCGCGGCATCTGATGCAGCGATGTACTCTACCTCGCACACCGAATCTGCCACTGTATGTTGCTTGGAACTTTTCTAGCAAATAGCTCCACCATTTAGGATAAACATGAAACCCGATACACTTTTGCTATCATCATGATCTGATTGGAAGCTGGAATCAGTATATCCAACAAGTTTTAAATTAGATTCTCCATAGACTAACCACTGGTCCTTAGTATTTCTCAAATACTTAAGGATTGTCTTAACAACTTGCCAGTGTTTTTCTCCTGGATCAGATTGGTATCTACTCACTACTTCTAGTGAGTATGCCACATCTGGTCTTGTATATGTCATGGTGTACATAATCGATCATACTACCGAAGCATATGGAATTTGACTCATACGTTCTCTTTCATTAGGAGTTGTCAGACGAAGCTTCTTAGAAAGATGAATTCCAAGGCCTATCGGAAGATAGCCTTTCTTGGAATTCTCCATGCTAAACCTCTTTAGCACTATGTCAATGTACGTAGATTAGGATAGACCAAGCATCCTCTTAGATCTATCTCTATAGATCTTCATCCCTAGGATGTACGATGTTTCTCCCAGATCTTTCATGAAGAATTGTGATGATAACCATGTCTTTATTCCTTATAATGCAGGGATATCATTCCCGATTAAGAGAATATCATCCACATATAATACAAGAAATACAATAACGAAATTGTTAGCCCATTTATAAATGCAAGGTTCTTCTTTACTCTTAATAAAGCCATAAGATTTGATCACTTTATCAAATTGTATGTTCCAACTCCTAGATGCTTGCTTAAGTCCATAAATAGACTTCTGTAGCCTACACACTTTAGACTCGTCTTCAGATATAAAACCTTCAGGCTGTATCATATATACCTGTTCTTCTAAATCATCATTTAGAAATGCGGTTTTAACACCCATCTGTCAAATCTCATAATCGAAGTGTGCTACTATAGCTAGCATAATCCGAATAGATTTCAGCATTGCCATAGGAGAAAACGTTTCATCATAGTCAATACCATAACGTTGACGATATCCCTTGGCAACCAGATGTGCTTTGTAGGTCTCTACCTTTCCGTCTGCGCCTCTTTTCCTCTTGAAAACCCACTTACACCCTATGGGTTTTATCCCTTTGGGTGGGTCAACTAATGTCCATACATTATTGTCCTTCATGGAATCAAGTTTGGATTTCATGACATCAAGCCATTTATTAGAGTCAGTCTTTGCATAGCATCCATATAGGTGATCAGATCATTATTGTTCTCATCTAGTTAAACAGGATCTTCGTTCTGGACCAAGAAACCTAAGTATTTGTCAGGTTGATGTGGTACTCTACAAGATCGCCTTAATGGTGCATCTAAAATGGGTTTTGAGTTTGATCTAATCAACTCAGATTCTAAGGGTTCAAAGGTTTGTGTTGTTCCTTCTACTTGATGAACTTCCTTAAGTTCAACATTAGAGCTATTTGTTCCTTCACTAAGGAACTCCTTTTTAAGAAAAATTGCTTTATTACTAATGAACAACTTTTGTTCTTCAGTATTGTAGAAGTAATATCCTTTGGTTTCTTTCGGATAGCCGATAAAAAATATTTGTTAGATTTGGGTTCAAGTTTGTCTGATTTTGCACATTTCACATAAGCCGGACACCCCCAGACTCTCAGATAGGTAATAACCGGTTTATGTCCATACCACATCTCATGTGGAGTTTTAGAAACAGACTTACTTGGAACCTTATTGAGAATATGATAAGCTGATTCTAATGCATATCCCCAAAATGATATTGGCAAGCTTGCAAAACCCATCATGGACCGAACCATGTCTAACATAGTTCAATTCCTTCTTTCTGACACACCGTTATGCTATGGTATTCCAGGAAAAGTCCATTGGGAGAGAATCCCATTCTCCTTTAAATATGTCACAAAGTCATTTGAAAGGTATTCGCCTCCTCGATCTGATCGAAGGGTCTTAATACATTTTCCTATTTATTTTTCTACTTCTTTATGATATAGTTTGAACATTTCAAATGACTCAGATTTATGTCTCATAAGATAGACATAACCGAACCTAGAAAGGTCGTCTGTAAAAGTAATGAAGTAGTAATATCCACCTTTAGCACAAGTGCTCATTGGTCCACATACATCAGTATGTACTAGACCCAATAGCTCTTTGGCTCTTTTACCTTTTCTAGTAAAAGATGACTTGGTCATTTTACCAAGAAGACAGGATTCATAGGTAGTTAATGATTCACAATCATCAACTCGAAGGATGCCCTCCTGAGTTAACATGTTTAATCTATTCTTATT
>UESW01001909.1:0-123654 GCA_900491605.1 Calamus simplicifolius
TTGTGTTCATTTCACGTGTATTAGAATTTTTGGTACTCAAAATGATATGTGAAGTTGCCTGCAATCCATCGTTTATTTCACATTTGTCATCATTATCTATCCCTTTTTTAGAAATTGTACCAATTATTTTAGTGCTACTTTATCAATTTATTATCTTAATAAGTATATTCTACAGTCTTGCAAGAAGTTATCCGGAGTATCTTTGTGCTATTGTAAGTTTTGTTGTCATGTAGCTTTAATTTGGGGGAGGAGTTTTAGGATTAATCTTTTTTCCTTAAAAAAGCCATAATTAATTCTATATGATAAAATTGCTTGTTTTGTGTGTGCATAATATGCCTAATAGTTCTGTGGCTACTTTTTAGTTAAAAAGATGGGAACACCCCTGTTTTCCCTTATTATTGCTAAATGAGTGGATCTTTTTGCCTTATGAAAAGTCTGGTGGGATAAGAAGGCTGGATTAATTGTAGATAATCCAATTCCACTGTAACTATGGAATGGGTTACACTTGGTATGAATGCTGTTGTCTGAATTAGTCCATACCAAATTGCAGGCGAACATGGCCTGTTTGTGGAGAATAGACCTTTATCTGGAGTTTATCCACCCTTTATCCCATTTTTACTAAACCTTATAGATAGTCTTTCATGCAAATATTTACTGGCATCTTCCTTTGTAACTAAAACTTTGTAGACTGCAAATTTTTCGTCTCCTGGAGCTGATTTTTAATTTTGTTGCAGTATATGTACATGAAAATTAAAGTGCATCTCGAGGATGGCATACTAGAACTCATTGGCGAGAACTATTCTCCAATCGATGGTGAATGGGTAGTCTTCGGGCCAAAATTTTCAGTTAGAGCTTTGAATATTGGTACTACTACTGTTTATGTAAGTTTGTGTTGTCAAGACCTTTCTGAAATTATAAATTAGCTCATATCAGATAGCCCTTTTTTTATCTGGATTCCAGTTTCCTGATGAAGTGTGAAATTCTCAGGTCAGTGTTAAGCAGAAATCTGGATATGAACTATTAAGTCAACTTGTTAAGGTGGAAGTTTATAAGCCACTACAATTACATCCAGAATATATATACCTTGTACCTGGTGCTTCTTTTTGGTAATTTCTTGTTCACTTCCTGAGCTAGCTGTTTAGCTTATAGATACTGCATATCGTATGTTTTTTTATTGTACTTTTTCTCATATTGCGCATGCTAAAGATTAATTATAAAATCTATATTGCTCTGTCTCTGTAAGTGATATCATTAACTTTTTTTTATTATAATTATCTATTAATTGCATATCCATTTTCTTGAATTCTAAAATGATTCTTTGATTTCTTATCTTCTGTCTAGCTTACTGTAAAAGGGGGCCCGAAAATTGGGGCTTCTGTTGAATATGCTAGCATGCATGAAGGAATCGCAATTGTTCAAAAATCCTCTGGAAAGATTTCTGCAAATTCCATAGGAAATGCTGTAAGTGCTTAGTATTCTTGTTTATTGTCGATGCTATGGAGATGTTATTGTTATTCTAGCGATAATATTTTGTTTTGCTGGTCAATCAATAACAAATTAATAGTAGAGTAAATTTCTTTGTTTTGCTTGATACTGTTTGTGAGCAATGTGTGCTTCCTTATCCTCAAAATTGGAGTTTGTCACTAATTAGTTTTACTGCTGTTTTCTTTTGGTACTAATTTTATTGATTCTATGGTCAGACTGTCCGGGCAGCTGTCTATGGGAATGGAGGTACCTTGATTTGTGAAGCATATGGAAGAGTTGAGGTGGGCATCCCATCAGCAATGATTTTGAATCTGCAGAGTGACCAGCTTTGCATTGGTTGCAAAATGCCTATCTTTCCAACAATTCCTGAGGCAAGTAACAGTGTGAAGAAAACATGATTTATCTACAACTGCCTTGGCCATTTTTAACCAATGAGTCTATATGCTAATCAGGGTGACTTATTTTCCTTCTATGAGATCTGTAAAGATTACAAGTGGATGGTAGAGAATGAAAAGGTCAAGACATATCTTCCTTGTTGTTATTCTTTGTTATGTTCGGTTGCTGTCTGTTACGTGTTATGGCAGTAGGTTGATGACTTGTTTCATTTGTGTTAGGTGTTGAACTTTGAAACAGCCACATCTTTGCATTCTGATGTGCACAAAGCCTCATTATCCTGTGAAGGAAATAACCATCCATGCTATTCAGACATCAGTGATAACGAATTTATCAATGTTTTGATTGGCAGGTATTTGTTACTCACATGAATGTAATCTCTCTCTCTCTCTCTCTCTCTCTCTCACACACACACACACACACACACACAAGAACATTGCTGTAACCACTTCAAATAACATATATGTTCTGCTTTGAGACAAACAATTTGAACATTCATTTATAGGACCAAATAGCTAAACATCTTAACGTAAGAACTGTTATTCTTCTTAACATGCTCTCTTGTTATAAGCATCCTATGTTTTATATTTTAATTTGTTAACATGGATTTAAATGATAATAAACCAACTAGTCAAAGTTACAACTGTATAGAGTGGATAAAATAATTTTTAGAGAGGTTTGTTAGATGAGACTTTAGGCTGAAGCTATATTTGGTTTTGCAACATGCTGTCATCACCATCTATGTTCATGTTGAGTTGGAGCTTTTAATTTCTCCTATGTCAAATATACTTCTTATGCCTTCAAATTTTAACTCTGGTTTGTGGTCTTATTCTCATATCATGTGACAGATGCTGAAATTATAGCTCTTAGCACCGTAATAGGAATTCTTGAAAGCCTTATATGCTATGGTTCATCATCGATTTTTCTTCACCCCAGCAAAAGCCGGATGCAATGAATTTTTCCTTTTGGTATTGGATGAAGGAATCAGTGAATGAGAAAAAGAGGATTGAGCAGGAGAATCATATAAAGTAGTTAGGAAAGAGCCAAGAGAAAGAGTGGTTGGAGAGAGAGAGAGAGAGAGAGAGTTTAGCCTATATAGAACACTTCTATTCTCATAAATTGGCTAGGCAACCACTTCTGGTTCCCAAATGATGAAAATGCTATAGGGATGGATGCTAAAAGGTGGTCAGATCAATGCTAGCTGGCTCTTGGACTTGCAGAGTGTCAAGCATCTAAAAGTTCCAGGAGTAGCAGACATAATTTTTTGGGAAAAAAAGGGTCACTGGGACATGTCCATATTACATATATATATATATATATATATATATATATATATATGTCTAGAATATGTACAAATGTTTGTGATTAATATATGATTTATTGGACCGGGAGCTATACAATTTATTAGAGTTCATCAAATATTTGTTATTTGTTAGATTTGCTGATTTAAAGTGTTAAGGAACGTCATGAATTGTCCAAGTTTCCAAACATGGCAAAGAACCCAAATTTTAAGGTTGTTTTGATCAAGAATTTAAGACGTATTGGCGCCCATTCTAGTCGAGTCCAAGTTTTGTACCATACTGAGACACTCCCATCCCAACACTTGGGATGCAATTTCATCTCAATACTTAAATGGGATTACTTGAAATACCATTCATTTTTTATTAGTTTTGATGATTTCTTAAGATCTTTTTAGCCTCCTAAATAAGCTTTTTGAACCTTCTAAGTAGAATATGATATGAGATGTCCCTTGCTTTTTTTTTAAAAAAAATAAGATCTCTCACTTCCTCTCTTTACTCTATCATCCTATTTGAGACCCCTCTTATTATAGAACCAATACAAGAAAAGAATGATAGTTGGAACTCTTTTTCTATTTTTGTGCATGGGATTTGGTTATCCCAATTGTTATTGGGCATCCCAAGTAGTTAACTGGCTAATCTTGAGCAGCATGAAGACTATAGTACGCCCTAATTCAATAGTGCACTAGTGACTCGAGGGCATCTTAACTATTGTTCTCTCAGTGGAATAGGACGTACTGGCACACCTATTGGCCCCATGAAGATGAGTCCTTAGTCCTAGCAACATAGTCTACTGCAGTAACATGCTTACTGACCCACACATTTATATATTTAATGATGAGCCTGGATGGGGGACGGGGGCCTTGAAGAACTTAGGAGCTCATAATCTTTTAGGTAGAAAGGATTATTGAGAGAGAACTAAATTGAGAGTTTTGTGGGGGTGTGAGTGTTGGGTGCAAATTAAGGACTAAGAATGGAGCGAGAGTTAGTATAAGGGATTGTGGTGATGTGTGTGTGTGTGAGAGAGAGAGAGAGAGAGAGATTACAATAAGTGAAAAGAGTTGGTTGCTAGTTAAGGCAAAGAGATGGTAGGCATACTCATGTGGTAGTGGGGAGAGGTAGAGAAATTGGGAGAGGCATAAATGGCTTAATTATCAAGGAAAAGAGAGAGGCAAAGTCTACAAAACAGCTATCAAGAATCGTACTGATACATACTGATTTAGTGCAGTATGAGTCAGTACAATATGGTATGCATGTATCAAATAGAAAGCCAATACTTTTCTCACTCAGAATCATGATACCATTTGAAACCAAGTGGTAACGACTCGATACCGGATGGTACAAGATGGTTCTAGTCGATTCAGACTGGTTTGTTTCATGCTGAATTGAAGCTAGGTATTGTAATGATACAGTCAATACGGTGGACCGTGAGAGAAGATAATTGAGTTTACTTACATAATTGCATCCTACTTAGAATTCTAAATTTTCTATATAATATCCTTCTTTTATACAACAAAATTTGTTACTACTGCATGGACTAAGTCATTCTATACTTAAATTTTGAACTATGAATATTTAGTTCTCCTTTTATATTTTTGTTCATAAGACCAAAGTAAACCATGCTAATACATTTTGTTTCCATACTTCTGATATGCAATGTTTGTAACATTTCATTCATTAAACATTTATATATGTTTCTTTACGTTAGCCAGATATTACTTTAAATGTAACACAGAGATTATAAGAAAAAATAATCACTACTCAGATTGGTGACCGTATGTTCACTTCTAAAAGATGTGTTTCTTTTTCTAGTGGCGAGTCATGTGTGATGGAAGGCCTCATTATTCTCTTAAACATAAACATTACTTGGTTATAAGAACTGTAGTTTTGTAATGCCTAGTATTTGTTCTAGTACTCTTTTTTTTAAACAAAAAGTCAAGCATATAAATTTATAATATATTTTATTTTGTCAGATAAATTTTATCACTTTATTTGATATGCACACATTCATACATGCACGCATGCATGCATTTATTCATTAACACATACGCATTCACTATTTAACATCTCATGTGATCCAGGTCTGCAGGCAAAACAAGAGTTTCCATTTCAGTTTCTTGTGATTTTGTTCTGCATGGTCATCCTCAGCCAGTATCTTACAGTGCATCCAAGTCATTGACGGTGGTATCTGATCCCCCTCTGGCTCTTGGGATGCCAATAACTTGGGTCCTCCCACCCTTCTATACCTCATCAGAGCTTCTTCCTAGATATTCAGACTCATATGGGCAAGTAGACTCCCATAAGCATAAAGCTACTACTACTTATTCTATGCTGAGGGCATGTGGAGGAAATGGCCTTTTAAAACAAGAGGGCATTACAATTGATGGAAGTAAAATTAGAACAAAAGAAAGTAATGATCTTGATTGTATCCAAGCAAATGACCGATCAACAAAAAGAACAGTGATTGCATCTTGTGTAAGGACTGCTGAGGTCAGTTATGTACCCATCACTACAAACGACTAAACTATATTGAACATTTACCGCTAGGACTGCTAGCAAATTTGTTTAAATGAGATTTCAGCATCCTTTGCTGATTTTCTAGTGTTTTACTTCTGTGTTTGGTTTGAATCTTGAAGCAAGTTTGCTGATGTTGGACCAAGCTGTTTGTTGGGACAAATGTTAATTTTTTTGCTGTTACAGTTCTAGTTTTCATTTGCTGCTAAATTCTAATTATTGCCGGCAAATTTACCACAATTTCTGCTACCCTATTTGTTAGGGGAAATTTCTGCATCCTTTGCCAATTTTCTAGTGATTTATTCTGTGTTTGATCCAAATCTTGAAGCAAGTTCTCTGATGTTAGACCAAGCTGTTTATTGGGGCAAATGTTAAATTTTTGCTGCTACATTGCTAGTTTTCATTTGCTGATATGTTCTAATTGGATATACTAGCAACACATGATGCTTTGTAGGAATCAGCAGTGTCCAAAACAGTCGCATGAAACTTGAACTATGATTTTATTTTATAATTTTTTTCATTTAATCTATATTTGGTTCAAAATACATTTATTAATCTACTCCTACCTCTTTCTCAGCAGCTCTTTCTGAAAACTGGCTGTCATTACTGAAACTGCCAATTCTCAAAGATCTCTGAGACGGAGTGTTGGTGAATTCATCAGTGCAATCACATTAAATTGCACTTCCAGTTCTAATGTATTGCTGAGATGAGACTCGTTTAATTCTTTTCAAATGCTCATTTTTCTTCACTCCAATATTTCATCAATCCTGACATGAGGTGGGAATACATACAAAGTGTTTGTTTGGTAAGAGGGATTGGATGAAATATAAGGACACCTAAAATGAAATAGTCCAATGTAAATCTTATATTAACTTTTATAATATTGTAAAACAGAAAATACTTGAGATAGCATTTGTTAAGGTGTTGCATAATCTATATAATTTGCAAATTTCTTCTTTTGTTGTTAAATGCTAAATAATAGTGATTAGTCGTTTCCTACTGGGTTGATGTGATTGCATGATTTTGCCCACATGAATTATAAGTTCTTTAATGTGTGAGTGATATTCTACAAATTTTAACTCAACCAAACTCTAAGAACTACAAAAAAATACTTCTTACTTCATTGCAGTAAATTGATCTAAGAGCCATGATAAACTTGTTTTTGGATGAGCTTAATTCTCCACTGGCCCTTAAAATATGCTACCTAAGAGTCTCGTATGCATCTGAAGTGTCCATATATCTGACTTGACAATACATGTTGATGTAGCTTTGTCAGGCTGGATGTACTTGTCCATGTAATATTGTTTTAATCACTAACAGGTTACTCAGTGGAATCATGTCTACAAAAGGCTTGCAAAAGAGACGTATACATATCCATGTATTTTTCTCATAATGGCTGAGTTTTTTCCTTTCATTAGAGATCTAAGTACAACAACCATCATTGCTACTGCAAGAGGAGGCAGCATCTTCCATTTAGTTTGGAAGTTTATGATGTCTTTGAAGTCCATGTCTTTTAGTACAATTACCTCTGAAGTTCATTTATCTTTTAGCATGGGTATATACTGGCTTACATACTGACCTTGGGATAGTCGTTGCCTCAAAAAATGCACATAAGCACGATGTTGATCAGGATCTTGTTTATGATTCAAATTAAAGGCTTAGATGTTAAAACATCTGTAACTCCATGGCTAAACTTTGGATACCTGCTGTTATAATCATTTACAGGGTCCTAAATTCTTGATTTTGCACAAGCATGTAATGTAGTTGAAGATCAAAATCCTTTGTTCTCTACTTTTTTTGTTACAAAATTTATTATTCTCTATTGGTTGTCTGAAGAAGTGTACTGTAATATTTTTAAGGCATCATGTTTAGAAATTCCATTCCACTATAAAAGCATTATGCCAAGAGAAATTAGAATAGAACCGAAACACAATTTTTAAGCTCCCTTTGTGTGTGAGGTGGTTGACTCTTTGACTACTATTATAAACAGCAGCTAGTAGAACTTAAGCTTGATGATGTTTCAACGTATCCTTGTTCTTAGCCTTTTCCTCTTCCTTTGGCACCACAGGCATACAATTTTGAAGAAAGTCTCTAATGATTGTCATTGACATGGTAATTAATGCGATAATGATTAATCTACTTAAACTTATGAGTTATTGGAAGTTATATTTGTGATATTTCATCTGAAATTCCTTTTACTAAGGTAAGAAGCTAAAATAATTCTGTGCAAAGAATTAAGTATTGCATTAACCAACTTTCTCATTTGACTACCCCATGTAGATCTGATTGGATCATATGAATGATAAGTTTTTGTCAAACTGAATTTTGTTTCTTTAACTTGGAAAAGTTCCTTTAGGGGATCGAATTTATGGTTTGGTTTGCTCAGTGGTTTATTCATGAAGTTATCTCATGAGTATAAGAGCTTTTGATACCATCTTCATTTCTCAGGTGTCACAAGTAAGGGTAACTACCCCAGAATCTTCTTTCCATGTGGTTTACCTTCCTGTCAATGTCCAAACAGAATTGATTATTAGCTACTGTGATGATTTAGGTACTCCCTATCTCCATAGTAATTGGCATTTTAATAGTCCTTTATCTATTCCTCTGAACTAAATAATGTCATTGATATTCTGTTTGTTTGTTCCATGCTTAGGGTATCCGTTCTCTGAAGCATTTGGTGCGGTTCCTTTGGATATTGAAACTAATAATCCTGATGTTGTATCTGCTATCACGTCAAAGGCTGATAATAGTGTGCATGGCAGCAATGAACATGTTATCCTACAGGTCCAGCTGTCTTCCTCTTCTACTCTTACATGTGATGATCTGTCTAGCAGACTGGATCTATATATTTTTTATAAACGCTTGGCATAAGCAGGGGTTGAGGGCATAGAAGTCTAAAATATGCAGCATAAGCAGGGGTTGAGGGCATAGCAGCCTAAAAATGCAGCTAGGGTGTGAACATATTTTCCTTTTGCTACTTTTTTTTAATAAAAAAAATGTAATTTTGGTTTCTCCTTCTTGTGCATTAAAGGCAAAGAGGCCTGGTAAAGCTTTGATAAGGATATCCATCAATCATAATCCAAGGAAGGCAGACTTCGTGCTGGTAAGATTTCTTTCCCACCTCCCAACTAACTTCACAGGCATTATTTAGCAAGGATCTTGACTATTGATTACCATGGATTTTTGAAGTAATTTCATGCACATTGTTATATGAGTTAATTGAAGCAAGGTATTGAAATTACCATGGCATAACTCACGAAGCCATAAGGTACTTATGTGAAACGTCTGAAACATCATGTTGAAATTGCTGTGAATTGAAGAAACAAATTACCAGTTTATTTGGTACATTTGATTAGTTTTGTAGCTCATGTGCATATTAGTGAAGTGGCTGTGAGATATTAGCTTTTGGGACTCTTCAGCAATTGGTTTCCTTTTCATGTTACACAACAGTATAGCATTTTTTCAGTCCTTACATTGTCGCTTTATTTTTGTCCAGGTATCAGTCGGTATGCAATTGTATCCTAGGAATCCAGTTCTACATGTGGGACACTATCTTAATTTTTCTGTACTTGGAGATGGTGAGCTCTGGACGACATATTCTTTCTTCTTCTTCTTTTTTTCTTCTTTTGAGATGGAGGTATCTTAGCAAACAACATATGTGGACTGCTTTATTTGTAATTATTGTAAATTATGCTAAAGACTACTATCAGCACAGGTTACATGATCACACTAACAAAATCAATAGAGAACAGGAACATTTTTTCCCTAAATGTTTAACCCTTTCATATATTATCACCAGATAAATGGTCACACCGGTGAATCATGCTTGTTTTGTTTCCTATGAAATTTCTGCATTGCTTACGTGTTTGATAATCAACAATTCTGTTTTGCATTTCTTTTATGCTTCATGAGAAACCTTTGCAATTCTTAAATGCATCGATGGTTCATTGCATCTTCTACACCTGAGGCCCATGACTTGAGAGATTTTGGGTGTGAGCATGCTTCATGTATATTCGGGTGTGGGTTCAACTTTTTTCTTGAGATCATATTAGATAGGAATTCCATATCTTATCCAATGAGATCCACTTGTATGAATATGGTCAGGCTTTCTGGGCACTTTGATGTGTCAGATTTTTGGCTCGCTCACTTGGTGGGCTCCTCCATCTCATTGCACCTGTGGTCCTCTTTCCCCTACCAATTCCAAGATATGGCCCTGATGGATGCTTATGGAAGTCCATTTGAAAAGATTAGATCTCTTTTCTTACTTGAAAGAAAAGAAAAAAATGTTGTTAAATGGTCAGGGTACTTGCAATTTATTCAAATGCAAATATTGTCAGATTGTTTTAAATCTCATGAAATGGAGGTGCTTGGTTTCTCTGCTGAACGAGACGCCTCGCTATTCACCATCTTGATGACCATCTTGTTACAACATCTCACTAGGCAACCTGTCTTTCTTCCGTTCTTTCCTTTATTTATATCTTTTTTTATTCTTTCCATTCTTTCCTTCCTTTTTTTCTCATCTTCTTTATTTCTCATATTCCTTCTTCCCGTCCTTCTTTCTTTCCTTTTTTTTTTTTTTTTTACTTCCTTTATTTTCTTTTCTCCTTTCTTCTTGCCTTTTTCTTCTTTTCTAAATTTCCTTTTTTTCTTTCCTTCTCCCATTCCTTTCTTTCTTCATTTTTATTCTTCTTTCCCTGCATGAATGGGTTTAGGTGTCCTATCCCCATTCCGATCCCATTTCCTCACTAGAATATGATAGGATGGCGAAGATGCGCTCGGTCCCACCAGGGTTCAGAACCCTGCTCTATAGTAGAGTTTTGAAAGATTCACATGACATGATTGCTATTGGGGGAGAGCATATCTCAAATTAGGGTTTATATTTCTAGTATTTTAAATTAGGCTAAACTATCAAAGAGTTGAGTTCACCACCCCACCCCAAAAGGGAAAAAATTACATTTGAAAATGTTTTAGGATAAACATTTTCTTCTGCTTGATGGTAAATTCTGTAACACTTAAATAATTGACCTGTTTTGTTTCTCCGTTGATATTATATATCTATTCCTCTGATCAGATATTTGATACCTATATTTTGTAGGAATGGATGGCCTTCGATCAGGCCAATGGCTAAGTAGTAATGAAAGTGTTCTATCAGTAAATAGAATCACTGGGAAAGTCATGCTCGCGGGGAAGGTGCAGCTAAAGGTACTGACTTTCTGACCTTGAATTATAAATATAGAATAACTGTTGTGAATGTTCTGTTACTCGATTCTGATACTTTCCAATTATTTCTCTCTTTTTTGGAAGCAGTAATCTTTGAAGGTATGAATTTAAAATTGCAAACAACGGTTACTGTGCTGAAAGTCGAACAAATAATAGTCGATGCTCCAACAGAGACCTTGTCTAATATTCCATTTCCATCCAAAGGTTACAAGTTCTTGGTGAAATTGAGGTCTGTATAATCTGTCTCTCACTTATGCTCAAAATTTATAACTAATTAGACAAATGGATGCAAAGTCCAGAGGATTTTCCATTAGAGTCAGCATTAGTTTTCACCAGATTTTCATGTTTCTATGGTTGAATAATTTTAATATGTTTCCTTTCATTATCAAGTCAAATAATTCTATAGCATCTGATCAATTTGTCTTTCACACTTCACTATGGGTCAACTAACATGATCATTTATCTTGAAAAAAAAGTGCGCTCAAACTGGAACAGGCTTGGTACTAGCCAAACCAGCCTTACTAGTTGGAACGATCAGATGGCCGATTTGTGCCATTCTTGTGCTTTAACAAATAAAATAAAATTGTTCTTATTAGGGCCAGCTTAGCGCCAGCCTTGTGGAAGACTGCTATGTGTCTTAGTTTATCCTTTCTGAGGAACTCAGCATCCATGCCGGTGCCATTTTCACACAAAAACAATGCAGTATCAGTAGCATTGTCCTGATTCAGTTGTGTATATATTTTATACATACATACACACAACTGAAGGGACTATAGCATCCACTTTGTTTAAAGATCCCCTTGAGTACACACACATATAGGAAATAAAAGTGATACCAAATAGGCCCTTTGTTTTAGACTTTCTTCTTTTTATTTTTTGATAGGAAACAGTGACAATGTCTTTAAATTTTTTTCAATTTCCTGCTATTTTGAAGTTGTGTTTTTAAGAAAACTATTTCATTTTTATTTACCAAATGCATTTTTTAGGTGTTTTATGTTTTCTATAAAAATGAAAATAGAAAACAGGACTATTCTCAAAAACCAATACCTTGAGTACATTTTTTTTTCTCATTTTATTTTTTCTCATTCTCTATCATGTCATGAAATTTCATGTTGGGAGTGTTGTGACTGCAATTGCTTTCTGAATCACAGCATTTTAACATGGTTGCATTTTGCTCAATTCTGATGCAAGGAACCAATCTCGTATCATTTCTCTACTTGTATTTTGAGAAAGTAATCTTGTAACTATTTGCCATTTGTGTGCGTAATTCCAGATAAGCTCTTGAAATATGACTTATCTGTTGCTGCTAGGGATTCTTGCACAACACTATTTTTCTATCTGGCTGAACTTTTTTTTTCCTTTTTTTGATTATGAAAGTGATGCCCTGGACTACAAGTTTGATGCTTCTAGAAACCAACTAGAAGTCCCATATGACTGTAAGGTTGACCCACCTTATGTTGGGTATGTTTCTCATGGCTCGTTCTTTCGTACCAACTATTTATATTGTTTTCAAATTTTTCACAAATCTTCTGTCTTCTCTTTATCACTTTGTACCATAGATATGCAAAGCCATGGAGTGATCATGTTACTGGTAATTCATATTGCCTCTTTTTCCCATACTCACCAAAACATTTGGCGAGTTTAATGTCCAAGTCAAATGTGAGATTGGAGGAGACTAGCAGCAGTGGAGGATTTATACATGTCTCCATTATTGCATCATTGAGAGAGGCCCCATACATCATGGGATCTGCACATGCACTATTTGTTGGAGGATTCTCAATTTCAGGAGGAGGGAAGGTTGTAAGATATATCATATACTTCAAAGACAAAGCACTTTAGAAATTGTGAAAGCAGAATAGAGATCATTTCCTTTTATTTGAAATAAGTTTACCCGTGATCAATGCAGGTCAATTTGACGCCTGATTCCAATAAAAGCCTGATAACCATTGTGGGGAATACAGGTGTCCTTTTTTTGTTTTAATAATAGCAAATTGTCATTATTATGCTTTACAATGACTCTAATTATCATGTGGTAGTAGATGTGGACATATACTGGAATGCAAAAGATTTGTTGCTGGTAAGCCCCCTCAGCATAGTTGGATTTGGCTTTGGAGGCCGTGCTGACTATGAGGTGAGGTGGCACTATACAGCATGATCGTTTAGGCTACTGTATAATTGTACAATTTATATTGATACATATTTCTTATGTTTCCTGATTCAGGTGAAAGTCCTTAAAAATGAAAATTCACGGATAAAATTACCATTCTGCTTCCTGCCACTGGTATAGCATCTTTGCCCTTGTATATATTCCATAAGTGTAAATGATCTGCATTTCTGGTGAAACATATTGAAATAATCCATATATATATATATATGGAATGGAATATTCATAAAAATAATCCAGAATTATGTTTCTCTACATGATCTTATCTATCTTTGATGCACAAGTTCCTTTCCGACTGCAGCAGCTTTAATTAATTAGTTTTTTGAGAAATGGCTCTGATTGAATTATAAGCAAGCTATGTTGCCAATCCTTTCTGATTGAAGCATTCGCTGAATTCTAGGGTGGAAATAACACATCATTGCTATGA
Organism: Calamus simplicifolius; assembly: GCA_900491605.1. Lineage (NCBI taxonomy): Eukaryota > Viridiplantae > Streptophyta > Magnoliopsida > Arecales > Arecaceae > Calamus > Calamus simplicifolius. The sequence goes on from UESW01001909.1 coordinate 13,502, forward strand.
TTCTCCCACTGCCTTCCTGTGGAGTGTTTGAAAGTCTCATGCATACAACTAACAGACCTCTTAATATTTTGGATTAGTGAAACAAGTAGTATTTTGTAACAATTTCTCAAGACAAATGCAGGCATTTACAATCCATTTGCACCTCTCTTGCTCAGAAAGTTATTATCCATATGTTTGCTTTGTTACAGGTCAGACAGCAGAACTCGATGTTAGTCATGACATTGGAGAAACGACAGCTCCAGCCAGAATAAGACAGATTACATGGTCTGCAATTCTAGTCTGTTCTGTCGTCTTGATACTCACGGTGATCATCTTCATGAGGTTGCTCGATAGACCAGCTAGATCCCCATCATTATTCAGGCAGGGGCCTGGGGCAGTTTCATCAGTTGCTGTGGGCCCTGCAACAGCTGACCGTACGTCTGCTGGCCAAGTTCAGTCTTCTCCTCATACACCCCCCAGCCTTATATGGAGTATCTGAGAAGGACAATTGACCAAACTCCCTACTATAAGCGAGAAGGGAGGATAATTGACCCTCGGTATACCTACTAAAATGTCTTTGACCTTCTTCTGCGAGATGCATGGGATTATGGTCTTTAGAATATATAGCCTTAGGCGGAAGTGGATATCAACGATTTTTTGTAACTTAAAAAAAAAAAAAAAGTGTTCAATAGTGCACCATTCAAATCATGATTTTGGTAGAACTATGTTTGTTGGCGGGAGTTTTTGTTTGTAAAGTCCCCTTTCGGCGACAAAAAGTGATTTCAGGTTTCTTTACAAATTCTACCACCTCTTCGACTTCATGCTGAAAGAGATTCCGATTGTTTGCTGAAAAAAAGGGGTGGGGGGATCTGATTGCAAGTTTCAAGTTCCTGATTCATTCGAAGCATGTTTGGGCTAATCTTGCTTGCTTGACCCACTAGTCTAGTCTACCCTACCGACATAGTTAGTGGTCTACCCTGCGCGTTGATTTTACGCCCTTTCCCAGGGCCAGATTATAATCCTGATTTTGGCCAACCGAAGCTTTTGGACTTTATTATAATCCTGTGCTAACAGCTAGAATTAGGATAATCTGCATAGACTGGGGAATTCTTAGGCAATTCACACCACGGCAAAAAAAATTCTCTCACATCTACCATCAACTCTCCCTACACAGGAGAATGGTTATTCAAGAGAAAATAGACCCTATATATATATATATAAACTAATATTTTTGAGCTCACATTTAGCTATACATTGATTGAAATATATTTAGCTACAAATTGATTGAAATCCTTTAATTGCCAAGGGAACAAGTTTTCATCCAATCTACTAACAAACTGAAATAAGCTCCCTAGGAAAGCCCATTTTAGTTAGAACATAAAATGGTGAATTTCGTAAGAATATGTTTAATGTCGCTAGGGTCGGTCCTAGATCGGGTAGAGGAGAGGGAGAGCGAATGGCTTAGGATCCCATATGGCTGGAAAATTGAAGTCGGTTGTGTCGAAGCTACGAAGTTTAATCTATAAATACAAGAGGAAGTCGGTTAAAATGATTTCCAGGCGATAAAATTCCACGGGAAAAAATTTTATGCACTGGCTTTTTATTGTTTTTTTATTATTTTTTGTACAAACGGGCGATCACACTAGCCTCATGCAAGTTAGCCCAGATATGCATTGACTTTTGATGTATAAAGTGCGTATCGCTTGTACGCTCGTACCACCGCGGTGCGGTGCACCGCATGCGCGCATCGGAGGAACTGGACCAGGTTGGGTCTTTTTTGCTGCCGATTAAACCCAACCTGGTCCAAGTGTTGGCTTCCGGGCCCAAACAAAATGGCCGTCCCCGTCCACCCATCGTGCGTCCGTCCCATTGCCCCCTCCACCCGGGAGAAGACTCCAATGGAGCCCGAAAGCATGACCGGTAGGTAGACCCTCCTTACACGCCTCCCCCCCCCCCCCCCCCCCACCCTTCTCTTTATTCTCTACCCCTCTGTTGTCACCAAAGCACGTCTTCTTAATGCCGAGTGACCAAGGAGCTCCTGGTCTCACCTCTTCAATAGGAATCCTGCAAGAAAGTCCTCAGGGACCGGTGGGTTCCGGCGAGGACCCTCCAACGGTCAAGTTAGTGCCTTGGAAGATAGTTCTCAAAAAATTGTCCTCAGGAAAAAACCTAACTCTCCCTTTTATATCCATTCCAAAGTTCCCTTTTTGCATGCTTTCGGAAAGTGATGGCCGTACAGGCGATAGTGGGTCTGGCCACGTTCGTAACATCCCATCATCCGTAATCCTTGGAAGTTAATGGGCCACGTGGCGGTTGCAAAAGACTAGTGGGTTATGTGGCAGTTGTAGGAAGATAGTGGGCCACGTGGTAGTTGCGGAGAGCTAGTGGGCCACGTGGAGGGGAACCCTGGAGGCCCGAGGCTGAGAGGACCCTGGAGGTCCGAGGCCAAGGGGAACTCCCCATCAGGCTCTTACCTCGTTAGCTTTAATAGAGCTTGATCAGCCATATCAGATGCCCCCCACCCCTGAGGTGGTGTGGGTTCACTTTCCGCCCATCGAAAGGGGCGTGAGCTCGACCTGCAGCAGATCCAGTCTGGCCACCAATGGCAACAGGGGCACGTGTCCACGGGATGTGAGGACTCATTAGTGTCAGTGGCATGAGATGTTGTAGCGTCGCTGCACCTGCTGATCTGTACCGTTGGATGTGTGAGGATCCTTCTTGGAAAGGCAACGGCCATCATCGCCATCATTAGGCTGACATTATCGATATCCCGCTATCAGCGCTGAATGACTGCCGAGGCGTCCCTCCCAGCAGGAGGCGTGCGTGTGGTAGGCTGGCTCAGGCAGGACGACTCAAGGGGAGCTATAATAGGGGGAACGATCCAAATCTAATGCCTCACTACTCTCAGAATCTTCTTCTTCCTGAGCTTCCTTTGTCCGGATCCTGCCGTCCTCCCCGCCATTTTTTCCCGTTAGCCAGGTCAGTCCTTCTCCCATGTCCTCTTCACCTTCTTGGTCCTCTTCCGCCCTCCCCGAGGGCTATTTTCCTCCCCTGCACATGTAGGATTCTCCATCTCCCACTCCCTCCTGGTCCTCTTCCTCTTCCTCCGAGGACCAGGTTCCTCTATCCCAGCGGTGGGTTATCGGTCGGGCCCCCACCAGGACCCGTCTGGTCGCCGTTGGAACCCGTAGAGCCTCTTTAGAGTCTCCTAACAGGGTTGTCTCCACCGTGACTGGCCAAGAGCTGGCCAGGATTAGAGCCATCTATAGGATCCCGGATAGCATCCGGTTGTATGCCCCTACCCCGGATGATAGGGTAATCTCCTCCCATCCCGGCAGGGTTGCTCTGTACGAGGCCTTTCTCAAGGACGGCCTCCGATTGCCTCTTCATCCTTTGATCGCTAACCTTTTTGACTTCTATTCCCTAACGCCATCGCAATTGGTTCGGAATTCCGTCCGAACCATTTGTTCTTTCTTTGTTCTATGCCGCCTCCACGGGTTAGAGCCCAAGGTGTCCCTTTTCTGTAGTTTTGATGACCTCCGTCAGCAATCAGGTTGGTGGGTATTCCAACCTTGGCCCACTCGAGCCTTGAAGTTTAGCCTCCCTACCTCGGTCAAAGGGTGGAAGGCCCGGTTTTTTTTCGCCGACCTCGAAGGGAGGAGGCCGAGTTGGGGGGACCCAAATGTAGGGCCGAACCAGAATCACCTGGTAACTCCGAGGGACAAGGAGGCCTTCGGTATGTTGCAGACGACCGATATCCCCCAGTGTAACCAGTTTCTGACAGAGGATAACCTCCAGTTCGCGGGCCTCCTCTCGAGCGGCGGTGAGCAGCCTTAGACGCCCTTCCTCTCACTGCCCCCCTTTCGTTTCTCCTCTTTTTTTTTTAACCGACTTTGTTTTGTGCAGCTATGAAGCTACCAGATCGTATGTGAGGAGGACAGCGGTTAAGAAGAAGAAGGCCATCGGTAATGCCGAGCCGTCGAGTAAGAGACCCCGGTCTCCGGCTCGATCTCCGACCTCGGCCCCATTGATCTGCCGACCCTGAGGGCATCAGGAACAACCTCTAGGGGGCCAAGAACTAGTCCCTCCCATCGATCTAACAGCCGACACGCCTCACAAAGGGCCTCGAACCGAAGCCACCCCCCCTGGCCGAGGAGTCAACCTTTCCAGATGCAAGGCCATCTTACCCCGAGACCGAGATGACCCTGGAGGGAATTCCACGTGAGGCCGAGGCTGAGCAAGACCAGGCGATGGCAGGTCTGCAGGCCGAGGAAGAGAGGTCGGCCTTTGATGCGGCCCCAGCAGCGTCCAACCAGGCCGGGACCGACAGGAAGGATGAGCCCGAGGCCTTCCCTGCCAGACTGTCGCTGATGAATCAGGGGCTGGTAGCTGAGTGACTGGTGACTCAGATCTGCCGCCCCGAATTTCAGAGAGAGCTCTACCGCCGAGGGGCTGCGTCACTCCTCTAGGACGCCTTCTCAGCTCAACTATGGGTAAGTGTTGTGGTTATTTCTTTACGCACAGCTCTTACCCTTTTTCGATTGTTTACTAACGATGACCCTCTAATGCAGACGGTGAACTCCCTTGTGGCGCTGAGGGACATGCTTGCTCAGGCCAAAGAAGTGCTCTACCAGTCCCGACATAAGGCCACTGAGGTTGAGCCTAGGCAGAGAGGGCCAAGGGGGCCCTGGCAGTGGCCTTAGTCGAGCGGGACAAAGAGCTCAACGAGGTCAAACGTTAGGCCGAGGCTGATCTCGAGCGTTTGAGGAAACGCCTGGAGGTCGCCGAGGAAACCATCGAAGCTCAATACCTGCGTATCCAGTCTCTCGGCATCGAGGTGGAGGCTGCAGGGAAGCGGGCTTCCAATGCCGAGGAGATCGCCCGAGAGTCCGACGCCGGGCAGCAAAAATGGAGGAAGCCATTCGTAGGGCGGAAGAGAAGGTTAGGGTCATCGAGGAAACTGTCCTAGTATATCCATCCCCCACTGAGCGAAGGGCCACAAAGCCGACAAGGGACTCAGCTAGGTAGTCGGTCGTCGTTGAATGTGGTCGTGCCGCTGGCAACTATCGCACCTCCGCACCAGCTTGGCTGCATCCTCCCTTATGGTGGGCCAATAATATTCCTGTCACAAGGCCTTGTACGTCAGTGTCCTGCCCCCCAAGTGGTTCCCGCAAATGCCCTTGTCGATCTCACGCAGAATGTAATCGGCATCTGCCGAGGTAGCACACCGGAGTAGCGGGTAGGAGAAGGACCTTTCGGTACAGGCACCTGTCTAATATCAGAAACTTGAGGGCTCGTCTCTTAAGCAGCTTAGCTTCGGCGGGATTATCAGGGAGAGTGCCATCGGTGAGATATCGGACATAAGCCTCCGTCTACGATGGCTCTCGATCGATCGATAAGGCCTCCTCGGTAGCGTCGATGCTTGGAGCTTCTAAATGCTCCACATATGTTCTCCCCAGGGCTCGTCGGCTGAGGTGGCCAATAGGGATACCGCGTCGGCTTTGGCGTTCTTGCCCAAGGGGATATAGTTGACACTGAAGTGAGTAAATGACATGGATAGTGATTGGACCTTACCCAAATAGCGAGACATAGTTGGATCCCAGGCTTCGAATTCTCCAGCGACCTATCGGGAAATGAGCTGGGAGTCGGTGAAAGCTCGAAGGCATTCCACTTCGAGCTCTTTGGCCAGTCTCATGCCTGCCAGCAAGGCTTCATACTCTGCCTGATTGTTGGTTGTGGGAAAAAGGAATCGTAGGGCATATTCCACCGTTTCTCCCTCTGGACTAGCTAGGATGAGGCCGACTCCACTCCCTTGAGAATTTGAAGTGTCGTCGACATGAAGGACCCAATCCTGCCCCTCGCCCTCGGCTGTCACATTTGGAGGGGCCGAGTTGAGCTCTTTGGGTGATTCCTCCGTCAAGGTGCACTCAACTAGGAAGTCTGCAAGGACTTGGGACTTCATGGCCGACCTCGGTCGAAAAGACATATCGAATTCTCTCAATTTGATTACCCATTTCGCTAGCGGCCCGAGGTGTCGGGCCGGGATAGAATTGCTCTAAGTGGCTGGTTTATGAGCACCACAACCGAGTGGGCTTGAAAGTAGGCCTGAGGTGCTGAGTAGAGATGATTAGCGCAAAAATAATCTTTTCGGTGCTGGAGTACTTGGTCTCCGCATCATGAAGCGCTTTGCTGATATAGTAGATATGCCTCTGAGTTTCGTCGGTGTTGGCGCGGACGAGCACGAAGCTCACGGCCTCGGCCGAGGCCGCGAGGTAGAGGAAGAGCTCTTCTCCGTTCTTTGGCTTGGATAGCAGCGGTGGGGTGTATAGGAATTCCCTCAGCCCCTCGAATGCTCTCTGACACTCTTCGGTCCATTCAAAACCATTGACCTTGCGCAGGGCCTTGAAGAAGGGTAGACACCTTTCCGCGGACTTTGATAGGAAGCGGCTTAAAGCTGCTACCCGCCTCGTCAGACGTTGAGTCTCCTTTTTATTAGCCGAGGGCTTCATGTCAAGGATGGCTGAATCTTGTCCGGATTCGCCTATATTCTCTGATGAGTCACCATAAAGCCGAGGAATTTGCCGGCCGTGACTTCGAAGGTACACTTCGTGGATTCAGCTTCATCTGACAGCGGTGGAGGTTATCGAAGGTCTCTACTAGGTCGGCAATGTGGTCATCGGCATGGACGCTTTTAGTCAGCATATCATCCACGTAAACCTCCATATTGCATCCAATCTGGTTTTCGAAGACCCTGTTCATCAGCCTTTGATACGTAGCCCCCACATTCTTTAGCTCGAACGACATCACTCTGTAGCAGTAGATGCCCTTCTCGGTCATGAAAGAGGTGGCCTCCTCGTCTGCCGGGTCCATCTTAATTTGATTGTATCTCAAAAAGGCATTCATGAAGCTGAGGATCTCGTGGCCCAACGTAGCGTCCACCAACTGGTCAATCCTGGACAGTGGGAAGCTATCCTTGGGCACGCCTTGTTGAGATCGTGAAATCAACACACATTCTCCAGCTCCCATTGACCTTGTGGACCATCACAACGTTTGCGAGCCAGTCTGGATAGTGCACTTCTCGGATATGCCCGGCGGCCAACAGCTTGCGGACCTCCTCATCGACAGCCTTCTGCCACTCGGGAGCAAAGCTTCTTTTGTTCTGTCGGACTGGCCGACACTGCGGATTGAGGCTGAGCTTATGAGTAATTACATCGAGGGGAATGCCTGGCATGTCCAAGGCCGACCAGGCGAACACGTCTGAGTTGGCCCGAAGGAAGTGAGGAGTCGGGCCCTCGCTTCCTCGGATAGTAGCGACCCAACTCGGACAGTCTTCGCTGGGTCCTCTCCTAAGGGGAAAGTCAATAAGTGCTCGACTGGTTCCCCCCTCCTCTCTGAACCTCTGGGGTCCACCAGCTCAATCATCGACGAGGTCGGTGTCTCTCGAGGGCCAGCATCATGTGGTAGCAGAGGGACAAGAGGTTCCTCTCTCTACACATCTCCCCTACTCCTTTATTGGTTGGGAACCTCATGAGCAACTCTTGGTGGAGATGACGGCATCCAACAGGTTTAACCCGGGCCTGCCCAGGATGACATTGTAAGCCAGAGGGACCTGCGCAACCAGGAACCTCACCGTGACCATTTTCTAGCGGGGTGCTGTCCCAGCCATGATCGGGAGGGTAGTTTTCCCCTCTACCTTTACAAAATATCTAGTGAAACCTATGAGGGGCATGGCGATGGGCCAAAGGGAGTCATGGGACAGGCTCATACGAACAAATGCATCATAACTTAAAATGTCAGCCGAGCTTCCACTATCAACCAGTATCCTTTTTATAGGATGTTTTGCAATCATCATAGAAACGACAATGCTATCATCATTTGGATTGCTTACCCCCTCTAGGTCCCTTTCAAAGAAAGGAATTACAGTTCTATTTTCTCCTCCCCCCCCGAACCTCTTAGACGGGCCGCCGCCCCCCAGGAGATCATGGCTACCGTCTTCTCGGTTGGAGTATTATCGACATCAACCTGGGCAGGCGAGGGCGCTAATGGACCCAGGGCAGCTGGATTTGCCCTCCGGATGAACTTATCGAGCTAGCCTTGCTGAATGAGGTCCTCTATCGCCCTCTTGAGCTAGCGATAGCTCTCTGTGTCATGCCTGTGGTCTCGATGAAAATGACAATAGCGACTTTTGTCACGGAAAACTCCAGGCTTCAGAGGAGGAGGGCGCTAGAGGAACGGCTCGCCTTCAATCTCCATTAGGATGTGAGATATCGGGGCAAGCAGGGGGTATGGATCCCTTCCTTGGGAGCAAGATCCCTTGGCCGGTTGTTGGATCGCCGGGAAGGCTTAGGCCTCTCCTGCTGTGGCCTATCGGATGCAGGTCGGGCTGGTTTCTTGGTAGGGCCCCCTTTGTCTCGCGTCGGGAAGAATCGGCTTCGTCGGCACGGATGTATTTGTGCGCTCACCCCTACAGCTCGGTATAAGAGCTCGGCAGCTTCTTGTCGAGGGAGTATGTGAAGCAGGAGGGGCGAAGCCCTCGTTTCAAGGCCAGAGTGGCAACTGAGTCATCAAGGTTGTAAACCTCAAGCACAGCTTCCTTGAATCGAGCTATGAAATCTTTCAATGACTCACCACTCTTCTGCTGGATGGCGAACAGGCTATCGGCCACCCGTGGAATTTTTCGGCAGGCGTTGAAATGTGCAAGAAAAGCTCTCTCCAGCTGTCGGAAGGAATTAATGCTTCATGGTGGCAATCGAGAGTACCAGGCCCGTGCCACCTTCAGAAGAGTAGTAGGGAAGGCGATGCAGAGGAGAGAATCAGTCGCTCCTTGGACCTGCATGAGGACCTTATAGCTTTCCAAGTGGTCCTGGGGGTCGGTAGTGCCGTCATAAGGGTCCAGTTGGGGTAGGCGGAACCGGATGGAGATTGGCTCCTCCATTAAGCGATGGGATAGGGGAGGACGGCTGTCATAATCTACCTCCGGTGGGTTGGTAACCCTGCGGCTGAGCTCCTCCAATCGCTGGTTATACTCCTCGAGACGTCGTTCAGCCCGGCAAGCGACACGTCCGTTGAAAGACCCTTCTCGTGATGATCCCAAAGACTGGGATGGGTTGCGCCGGTAACGATGTCCTCGCTCGGTTTCCTTCCCCTGTCACGACCTGCGGGAGTCGTCGGAATGGCGGGAAGGAGACCATGGCCTTTTGGAGGCCTCCCGGTGGTGACGTCTGGGGGAGGCATGTCGGCGGGGAGCTTCCCGGTAGGAAGCCCTCCCATGGATGGACTGTTGATTAGGAGGAGCAACCCCCGCATCTGGGGAAGGGGGCCGAGGGCCCTGCTGTGAAGCCACCACCTATTGTTGCAAGTGTTGGACTGCCGCCACCAGTGAATGAACTTGCATAGCAAGAGCATCGACCCGGTCACCCTGTGTTGGTGATGATGGCGGGATGGGGAAAGGGACTGGAGGGGTCGGGAGGCTCGCTTCGGGCTTCTTCGGCTCTTTAACTGCCCCCCAGGGTCGCCGTCCGAAACCTCTTATGCGCACGTTACCATCATCTTTTCGAGTAGCAGAGGAAGTAAAGGCCTGTAGCCTAGTAGCACCGAACTCTACTCTCTTTCTCTCCCTTTCTGGCGCGCCAATCTATTGTCACCAAAGCACGTCTTCCTAACGCCGAGTGACTAAGGAGCTCCTGGTCTCACCTCTTCAATGGGAATCCTGCAAGAAAGTCCTCAGGGACCGGTGGGTTTCGGCGAGGACCCTTCGACGGTCAAGTTAGTTCCTTGGAAAATAGTTCTAAAAAATTGTCCTCAGGAAAAAACCTAACTCTCCCTTTTATGTCCATTCCAAAGTTCTATTTTTGCATGCTTTTGGAAAGTGGTGGCCGTACAGGTGATAGTGGGTCTGGCCACATTCGTAACATCCCATCATCCGTAATCGTTTGGAGTTAATGGGCCACGTGGCGGTTGCAAAAGACTAGTGGGCTATGTGGTAGTTGCAGGAAGATAGTGGGCCACGTGGTGGTTGCGGAGAGCTAGTGGGCCACGTGGAGGGGAACCCTGGAGGTCCGAGGCCGAGGGACCCTGGAGGTCGAGGCTGAAGAGAACCCTAGAGGTTTGAGGCGAGGGGAACTCCCCGTCAAGCTCTTACCTTGTTGCTAAGTACACCACAACTCCAGCTCCATGTCCGAGACGGCCAGCGACCCGCCGTCCGCTTCATGGAAGGAGACGCCCAGCATCATCGGCAGCCCAACGACGTGGTGAGAGAAACCTCCCAAAGCGGTGACACCCTCTCGAATATTTTACGGAGATAAACCTCCCAAAGCGGTGACACCCTCTCGAATATTAATTCACGGCAACCGTCAAGGTCCAAGTTCCACACGCCCACGCGCGCCACCAGCCGGATGACATGGATGATCGGAGCATGCTGTGCCCTCATGTGGACCATCGTCATCCTGGGCGGCCTCGCCGTCCTCATAATTTACCTCGTCTTCCGCCCGAAGAGCCCCTGCCTCGACATCCAGAGCGCCACCCTCAACGGCGCCTACCTCGACACCGGCACCCTCCTCAACGCCGACATCACCATCCTCGCCAACTTCTCCAATCCCAATCGCAAGGTGGACATGGCCTTCAGCTACGTGCTGATGGACCTCTACTTCATGGAGACGATGATCGCGACGCAGGCGGTGGAGCCGTTCGCGGAGCGGCGGGGGGACTCGGCGCTCAAGAGCTTGCACACGGTGGTGAGCGAGGTGGCGCTGCGGCCGGAGGCGGTGTAACCCCCCATAAATTATCATGGGGGAACGTAACTCTTAGTAATTACTTCTGGAGACACCTGGCATCCCGGGGAAAACCTTCTTGGCATTTAGACTTTGACATGATGTTAAGGCCCTTTATTTGACGAACGCCCTGACTTGACGATTGAATGGTATGACGTTAAGGCCCTTTATTGACATTGAATGGTATGACGTTCCCTTTATTTGACAAACGCCCTGACTTGACGATAGAATGGCCTAGTCGTCGCGCGTCTTTTGAGTGCACCGAAACGTTGCGTAGGGAATTATTTATAAGATGGAGGGGGGGCTCCCTCCATCATCCTGGCGTTCCGGGCGTCTGCTTCCATCAGGTAATCCCCTGATCCAGAGAGAGAGAGAGAGATCCGGAGAGAGAGAGAAGGAGAACCAGAGAAAGAGAACCAGAGAGAGAGAGAGAGAGAGCCTGAGAGAGAGAGAAAGAGAACCAGAGAGAGAGAAAGAGCCTGAGAGAGAGAGAAAGAGAACCAGAGAGAGAGAAAGAGCCTGAGAGAGAGAGAAAGAGAACCAGAGAGAGAGAGAGAGACAGAGAGATCACGAGAGAGAAGAAAAGAGAGCCCGGTCGTCTCCCTTGGTTCAGGCCCGATGGCGTGCTCGCCGCCGCGCCGGGCCTGATTCTTGGCCGGCGACCCCGCCGGCGCCGGGGGAGGCATCCGGCGGGGTGGTGGTGGAGAGAGAGGAGAGGGAGGGCCAATTGGCCCTCCTCTCGCGGTGGCGGAAGCCGGTTCGGGCTTCCGCCGGTTGGTTCGGGCCCGGCGGCGTGCTCGCCGCCTCGCCGGGCCCGAGGCTTGGCCTGTCGCCTCCACCGGCGCCGGGCGTGCGTCCGGTGGAGGTCCGGCCGGCCAAGGTGGCCGGCCGTGCCGCCGGCACGATTCCGTGCCGCGCGGAGGAGTTGAGGGAGTGAGAGAAATTGAGGGGGAGAGAGGTAATTTGGCGGCCGGCCGCGGCGGCGGCCGGCTCTGGCCCGGCCATCGGCGGCCGGGCCGCCCTCAATTTGGCCGGCGGCGGCCCCGGCCGCCGGCCATGTCCCCGTCCCCTGTTCGGTGAAACAGGGGATCGGGAGGGAGTTAAGTTTGAACCGGGCCGGCTGGGCCGGCCGGTTCAGGCCTTTTGGGCCGTGCTAAGAGCCGATTTTGGGCTGATTTTTGGGCCCTGTAACTGGCCGGGATTAGAAAAATAATTATATGGCTAGAATCTGGGTGAATTCTAGTTTCTTGGGGTATTTTTACTTCCCCATTTGAGTGAGTATGGTGAGAGATATTCGAGTCCGAAGTTGGGCCCGTGGATTGGTCAGGGTAGAGTCTTAGGAATCATTTCATTATCCAGATTTTAATCAATTAATTGTGTAGGTACCCCGACATCTGATTAGATGATATATCTATTGGATTGCGTGCGAAGGTAAGTAAACCAGTTATCAGTTTATTAAATAAGTTATTTCAGGATATGCGTAGTTAAATTGTGAATTGTTATTGGCTAATTGTGTAAGTAGATGTACTATGATTTCATGTGTGGTTGCTATGCATGTGAGATGCTGTTGCTATGCATGTGAGATGATGTTGCTATGCATGAGAGATGCTGTTGCTATGCATGAGAGATGCTGTTGCTATGCATGAGAGATGCAGTTATTATGAAATTAATGTGATATATTATCCAGTAAGTATAATCCACTGTTTTGCTACATGATTGATGTATTGATGTATTGATGTGGTGTGAGGTACTGTTATGTGTCGCCGCGGCTCTCCTTTATCATGTTATATCCTAGTATTTCGACCCTACTTCAGTAGGGGGGATACTGGTTGATACATTATGGTATTTCGACCCTACTTCAGTAGGGGGGATACCGGTTGATACATTATGGTATTTCGACCCTACTTCAGTAGGGGGGATACCGGTTGATACATTATGGTATTTCGACCCTACTTCAGTAGGGGGGATACCGGTTGATATATTATGGTATTTCGACCCTACTTCAGTAGGGGGGATACCGGTTGATACATTATGGTATTTCGACCCTACTTCAGTAGGGGGGATACCGGTTGATACATTATGGTATTTCGACCCTACTTCAGTAGGGGGGATACCGGTTGATATATTATGGTATTTCGACCCTACTTCAGTAGGGGGGATACTTGTTAGTATACTATGGCATTTCGACCCTACTTCAGTAGGGGGGATGCAGGTTGGTACATTATGGAGATATTGCAGGGCCGTGGGTCACATTTACAGTTACCATTGAGAGTATAAACAGTGGGTTTACTTATATAATATAATTGAACGGCTATGGATGCAAATGATTGGTATTATATTCATAAGTGCCGCCGCGGTTCTCCTTTGTTATGGGGCATTGCAGGGCCGTGGGACACATATAATATAATATGACAATGAATTGTTTATATGCACTGATAATTTGCCATGATATAATACAACAATGATGAGTGCAAATGATTTGAATTATATTTATATGTGCCACCACGGCTCTCCTTTGTTATGGGGCATTGCAGGGCCTTGGGACACATATGATATAATATAACAATGATGAGTTTACTTACATTACATATTTGAGTATTTGTGAAATGTTTATGCATGCAGATTATTTATATGCTCATTGATTGCTATGCTATGATTGGACTGTATAACATGGTTTACTTACTGAGTGTAAGCTCACAAAATCCTTACAATGTTTTTATCAGAGCCATGAGGTTGAAGATGGATTTTGGGGTGATGGATCTTCTAGTAAATAAGCCAGATCATTATTTTGTTGTAGCCCCAATATTATATATGTGTAGGGCTTGATGCCCAGACTTTATCATTGTAGTGTGTAAGGAACCATGGGTTAGTTGGAGCTTCTATAAAGTGGATTCATATGTTGATGTAACCCCTGTAATGCTTATGTGTAGGGCTTGTAGCCCAAATCTTTAGTTATGGATTGTATTAAAGACATGGACTTGAATGATATATAGGTTATTACTTTTATTGAACTCAGTGTCATGTTTCGAGACGCCTTGCGTGCCCGGCACGCGGCGGGTTGTCACCCTAGCTCAAAATTTTTGGGTCTGGGGCGTGACAGCTTTTATGGTATCAGAGCATAGGTTTTGACCCTAGGGTCATGAACATATGGACATGATACAGTTATGACCTTAGGGACACAGACATATTGACATGATAACAGTTATGACCTTAGGGACACAGACATATTGACATGATAACAGTTATGACCTTAGGGATACAGACATATTGACATGATAACACGGAGAGAACATATTTTGATGACATTATACTTAGAGACACCTGACACTCTAGCTTATGATAATATTAACCACATCTAATTTAACAGAAATAGTTATGGCTCACCGTATTAGGAGCCAACCGTATGAGGAGGACTCTCTGGCCGGTAATGCCGATCAGCCGGTGGGTCAAGGAACTACTGGAGGTATGGCCCCTGCCAACCTAGTGGGAACTGAGCACCAGCGATTCCAGTCCGAGATGCTTCAAGCTCTCTCGGGTATGGCGCAGTCTATGCAGGACATGCAGCATCAGAGTGCGCAGCGGAAGCGTGGTGGGCCCATAACCCACAGGACTCAGGTTATGATCTTAGGGACATATGCACTCTAGGCAAAATACTTGAATGACCTTGAGACAATTATGACTTTTAAGGAATTTCAGGAAATTATGCTTTGGAAGCTTAAAATTTAAAGTTTATCAAGAATTATGAGTTTGATAGGAATTGAGAATGAACCATCGCAAGCCAATGATATTATGTGGGCTCCCTAGCTGATAGCCTTGATCAGTGGGGAGGTCAAGGGGCTTCTAGAGGTTTTAGCTCCCTTAAACTTGTTGGAAATGATTCGTAGCAATTTTAGACCTTTAAATAATATGGGTAGATGAAATTTTAATATGACATAGTAGTGGAAAATTTTAATTGATGACTAACATGGTTAAGATATCATCATTATGTTCATATTGCAATTGAGTTGATATGTGGATTTGGAGTTAGTAAATCTAAATTTGAATGTGGATGTATATAATGAATTTTATTAGTGGAACTTACATTGTTGATATTGTAAGTTTAAAGATTGTGAGCTCATCTGCTGGTTATAGGGATGATTAATATTGAGGATATTTTGAGAATAGAATAGTTAATTACATGTTTTAATTAATCACAATTGAGTACTTTCTGAATTCGAGACTGGATGGATAAATTATCAATCAGCCATGAGTGGCATATCTATATTCAAAGAAAATGAATTTTGATTATGATAATTTTGAAAGATATCCTAAATAATTGCATAATGTTCATTGAGGTTAGCTTGAAGTATTCAAGAGTGAAACCAAGTATGTTATGATGATTGAAATAAGTATTGTAATGATTAGTGGCACATTCAACTATTTATGGGTTGAGAGAGCATTGGAAGGAATCTATCTTATATCTAAGTCATAAGAATTTCGAACTGTCTTATCAAGGAATCGAGAGTACCTGATATGTTGCTAACCTTAAGTATGGAAGACATTATACATGTAATAGACAATTGCAAAAACCAATAAGATTTTAGATGTTATACTGTGAGCCTGTGTGATGGATTTAGAAAGTGCTTGATATAGCTTCTTACCCTTAGTGAAATTGCTTATTTATTGATTACCAAGCCAACACTCAAATGGATTCATTTTGTTGTCTATGATAAAAGGTGTAAAGTTTGTTGAAATTATTTGAGAGAGAGACAATTTGGACTTGAGTCACAAAACATTGGGTCATTTGAAACTTGATCAAGATAAAGGTAGTGTCTATAGCTTAACACTGCTTTCATTACTCTTTGGGGTGTACAATGTGTTTTCATACCTTTTTGACTGACGAGGTGTATTTCAAACCCCCGTTATGTGTTAGAACTTGAACCAATTTAGCTTAAGAAAGAATTGACCTATGAAGATCATCTTGTGCACATTATGGACCGTAAGAATCAGGTTCTGAAATAGTGTAGTATTACTTATGTCAAAGATCAGTAGAATAATCATTCTGAGAGAGACTACTAGGGAGTCTAAGGAGAAAATGAGAAAGAAACGTCCATAATTATTTGTATCTTATTTCAGATCAATGATGTATCGATGACCGCGACTTTTAATGAAATTTAATTGTTTATGAGAGGGAAAATTTGGATTCTATATTCTATTGGAGGTATTTCAAATTTCGAGGACGAAATTTTTATAAGGGGGAGAGAATGTAACCCCCCATAAATTATCATGGGGGAACGTAACTCTTAGTAATTACTTCTGGAGACACCTGGCATCCCGGGGAAAACCTTCTTGGCATTTAGACTTTTGACATGATGTTAAGGCCCTTTATTTGACGAACGCCCTGACTTGACGATTGAATGGTATGACGTTAAGGCCCTTTATTTGACATTAAATGGTATGACGTTCCCTTTATTTGACAAACGCCCTGACTTGACGATAGAATGGCCTAGTCGTCGCGCGTCTTTTGAGTGCACCGAACGTTGCGTAGGGAATTATTTATATGATGGAGGGGGGGCTCCCTCCATCATCCTGGCGTTCCGGGCGTCTGCTTCCATCAGGTAATCCCCTGATCCAGAGAGAGAGAGAGATCCGGAGAGAGAGAGAAGGAGAACCAGAGAAAGAGAACCAGAGAGAGAGAGAGAGAGAGCCTGAGAGAGAGAGAAAGAGAACCAGAGAGAGAGAAAGAGCCTGAGAGAGAGAGAAAGAGAACCAGAGAGAGAGAGAAAGAGCCTGAGAGAGAGAGAGAAAGAGAACCAGAGAGAGAGAGAGACAGAGAGATCCGAGAGAGAAGAAAGAGAGCCCGGTCGTCCCCCTTGGTTCAGGCCCGGCGGCGTGCTCGCCGCCGCGCCGGGCCTGATTCTTGGCCGGCGACCCCGCCGGCGCCGGGGGAGGCATCCGGCGGGGTGGTGGTGGAGAGAGAGGAGAGGGAGGGCCAATTGGCCCTCCTCTCGCGCGGTGGCGGAAGCCGGTTCGGGCTTCCGCCGGTTGGTTCGGGCCCGGCGGCGTGCTCGCCGCCTCGCCGGGCCCGAGGCTTGGCCTGTCGCCTCCACCGGCGCCGGGCGTGCGTCCGGTGGAGGTCCGGCCGGCCAAGGTGGCCGGCCGTGCCGCCGGCACGATTCCGTGCCGCGCGGAGGAGTTGAGGGAGTGAGAGAAATTGAGGGGGAGAGAGGTAATTTGGCGGCCGGCCGCGGCGGCGGCCGGCTCTGGCCCGGCCATCGGCGGCCGGGCCGCCCTCAATTTGGCCGGCGGCGGCCCCGGCCGCCGGCCATGTCCCCGTCCCCTGTTCGGTGAAACAGGGGATCGGGAGGGAGTTAAGTTTGAACCGGGCCGGCTGGGCCGGCCGGTTCAGGCCTTTTGGGCCGTGCTAAGAGCCAATTTTGGGCTGATTTTTGGGCCCTGTAACGGGCCGGGATTAGAAAAATAATTATATGGCTAGAATCTGGGTGAATTCTAGTTTCTTGGGGTATTTTTACTTCCCCATTTGAGTGAGTATGGTGAGAGATATTCGAGTCCGAAGTTGGGCCCGTGGATTGGTCAGGGTAGAGTCTTAGGAATCATTTCATTATCCAGATTTTAATCAATTAATTGTGTAGGTACCCCGACATCTGATTAGATGATATATCTTTGGATTGCGTGCGAAGGTAAGTAAACCAGTTATCAGTTTATTAAATAAGTTATTTCAGGATATGCGTAGTTAAATTGTGAATTGTTATTGGCTAATTGTGTAAGTAGATGTACTATGATTTCATGTGTGGTTGCTATGCATGTGAGATGCTGTTGCTATGCATGTGAGATGCTATGCATGAGAGATGCTGTTGCTATGCATGAGAGATGCTGTTGCTATGCATGAGAGATGCAGTTATTATGAAATTAATGTGATATATTATCCAGTAAGTATAATCCACTGTTTTGCTACATGATTGATGTATTGATGTATTGATGTGGTGTGAGGTACTGTTATGTGTCGCCGCGGCTCTCCTTTATCATGTTATATCCTAGTATTTCGACCCTACTTCAGTAGGGGGGATACTGGTTGATACATTATGGTATTTCGACCCTACTTCAGTAGGGGGGATACCGGTTGATACATTATGGTATTTCGACCCTACTTCAGTAGGGGGGATACCGGTTGATACATTATGGTATTTCGACCCTACTTCAGTAGGGGGGATACCGATTGATATATTATGGTATTTCGACCCTACTTCAGTAGGGGGGATACCGGTTGATACATTATGGTATTTCGACCCTACTTCAGTAGGGGGGATACCGGTTGATACATTATGGTATTTCGACCCTACTTCAGTAGGGGGGATACCGGTTGATATATTATGGTATTTCGACCCTACTTCAGTAGGGGGGATACTGGTTAGTATACTATGGTATTTCGACCCTACTTCAGTAGGGGGGATACTTGTTAGTATACTATGGCATTTCGACCCTACTTCAGTAGGGGGGATGCAGGTTGGTACATTATGGAGATATTGCAGGGCCGTGGGTCACATTTACAGTTACCATTGAGAGTATAAACAGTGGGTTTACTTATATAATATAATTGAACGGCTATGGATGCAAATGATTGGTATTATATTCATAAGTGCCGCCGCGGTTCTCCTTTGTTATGGGGCATTGCAGGGCCGTGGGACACATATAATATAATATGACAATGAATTGTTTATATGCACTGATAATTTGCCATGATATAATACAACAATGATGAGTGCAAATGATTTGAATTATATTTATATGTGCCACCACGGCTCTCCTTTGTTATGGGGCATTGCAGGGCCTTGGGACACATATGATATAATATAACAATGATGAGTTTACTTACATTACATGTTTGAGTATTTGTGAAATGTTTATGCATGCAGATTATTTATATGCTCATTGATTGCTATGCTATGATTGGACTGTATAACATGGTTTACTTACTGAGTGTAAGCTCACAAAATCCTTACAATGTTTTTATCAGAGCCACGAGGTTGAAGATGGATTTTGGGGTGATGGATCTTCTAGTAAATAAGCCAGATCATTATTTTGTTGTAGCCCCAATATTATATGTGTAGGGCTTGATGCCCAGACTTTATCATTGTAGTGTGTAAGGAACCATGGTTAGTTGGAGCTTCTATAAAGTGGATTCATATGTTGATGTAACCCCTGTAATGCTTATGTGTAGGGCTTGTAGCCCAAATCTTTAGTTATGGATTGTATTAAAGACATGGACTTGAATGATATATAGGTTATTACTTTTATTGAACTCAGTGTCATGTTTCGAGACGCCTTGCGTGCCCGGCACGCGGCGGGTTGTCACCCTAGCTCAAAATTTTTGGGTCTGGGGCGTGACAGGCGGCAAAGGAGTGGCAGCGGGGGACGGCAGCGGAGGGGGTGGCACTGGAGGTGGCGGGGAGGTTCAGGACGCGGTCGGACTTCGGCAAGTGGGTGCACTTCACCTACTGGCTCTACGGCCGGTGCAGCATCGTCATCGGTGCGCCGCCCAGTGGAGCGCTGCTATCCAGCCGATGTCGGACGAAACGCTAGTTCAAACTAATTAATTACGGCCTTGGTTGTTCCATAAATTGCTTGCTAGTTTATCCGATCATTTTTTTTCACTCTTTTTGTTCCTTTATGGTGCTCTGTTGATTAGGCGAAACCAATAGAATTATTATTTATTTATATTTTAATGAGCAGAATTGTTTTAGGAGAAGAAACAGAGATTTAAATTGTATTCATTTCACTGTCTTCGAAGGTCTAATGACTGATAGCGGGTGCCTACTGATCCAGTTATTAAAACCGGGTTGTCTTAACAAATTGGATGTCGAATGACACCTTAACCACCTAGATGATCAAACTAACAACACAAGCTCAGCTTCAGTACGAGTACAGGTAAAGACCAAAAACCAAAGGCAAATTAATATAACGAATTAATTAAATATTCACTCCCAGCATCTATAATGTTGTTCCCTTAAAAAAAATTTCAATGACTAACTCAAACTACCATGCAACTGTGCATTTGTATCGTGTTTGCTACTGTTAGTTTGTCAACCTTTGAATCCATCAACATTATCCTCATAAGGCTATATCGTGCCAAGCCTCAACAGTTTGCACTCTCTCAGGCGCTGGTAACTGTAGATTTACAAACAGGTCAACATCCCGCTTGACTTTGATTGACTTTGACCTCGAAAAATGGGTGTCTGAGGGCTTCGTGAGCGGTCAACCTATCAAGAGGTTCATATTTGAGTAAACCCCGCAAGAGGTCAATGAGATCGCCAGCCGAGTGATCCGCATGGTGCATCACCAAGTTCTGCACAAAAAACATGGCAGAGAACCATCAATTTGCTATGCATATCTTTCTAAAGACCAAAAATTCAGCATCATCTAATCATATGCCAATGGCTGATGATGATGTTGTTCAATCCAATGCGCATTGTCTACAGATAATGTTGGATCTTCAGAAGAAAGCATTATTTTTCTTTCAATTATGCCATCAAAAACATGGAAACCCACATTGACTGATTTAATAGGCAAACAAGCCATGCGATGATAGGAAAATCCAAGACATTTTCAAGGAGAATTGTGTGCATTCGATATCTAAGCCACCGCCTACCCCCAAAAGTCGAAATACAAATTTGAGATCAAGAAAAAACAGAGAGTATTTAGTTGAAGGTGCATTATAAATCAATGATGATAACTCATACCTGGAGTCGTGGTAGCTTTCGAACAACTAGGATAGCATCCTTAGGCAACTTCAGCCGACCTTTTTTGATATACTTCTCAACACATCCCCTCCTGAAAGTAAAGAATTATGGTAAAAAAAATGGCATTAGATTCATACAGGTAGAGCTGAATCAGGCTAAGTGTCAACATAATTAGATGAGACTACTTGTGCTGAAACACAGCAAAGAAAATTAACCACATGTAAGTTTACAGAAACTTACACAGCTCCGTTCGTCATATGGTGGGGCAAAGGACCTAATACTCTCTCCATCATGGCAAGGTGTTCTAAGTTGTTGCTGGTCTCAAAAAGTCTATCACCCTAAACAGAGCATTGAGAAGTTAAAACACATAAGGAAGCATTCATGCCAACAAAACTGAATAGCTTGCATAAACAAGTGCCTGAAATACATACCGAACAAAGTTCTGCAAGAATGCAGCCTACACTCCATATATCACACGGATAACTCCATCCAAGTCCTGTCAGAATATTTTCAAAATCAGGAAAATGCCACATTCATAGAGGAGAAAGCTAAAATAAGAAACTAAGATAGCAAGTGTCAAACAAGTACAGACCAAGAATAACCTCAGGAGCCCTGTACTGCCTTGTTGTTACTACGTAGTAGCTATGATGTTCGTGGCCATAAGCAGTGCTTCCAAAATCAATTAACTTAATAGAACTTGACTTGGGCAATCTCTTGCAATATGAACCACCATGCCCTGTAATGAAGTTTGATGAGACAAGAAGAATGTTTTCGGGCTTTAAATCAGTGTGAATGAGGTGTAAATCGTGCATAACTGCAAGAAAGCAAAATAAACAAATGTTAACACATCAAAACCACTTAAATACATCAGACAACAAATAAACTGAATTATATCAGCAGGGACAATAAAACCAGTGACTTATGAAATAAAACAATCTACTAAAGGAACCTAAAATATAATGCATGAACAAGAATGAAACCCAACAAATGAACCAAAGAAGTAGAAAAGGGAAAATGAATAGCACATTGAAGCTAATAAACCATCAATATCAAGAAAACAATAGATTTGCAAAAGTATTGCGAACGCACATGCAACAGATTCCAACAATTGTCTGCCAAGCTCACGAACTAGATCCATGGGACATGGGCGACGGTCATTTTTCATTAAAAAATCATGTAAGCTTGGCCCAAGCTTCTCAAACACCTGTTAAAATCATTTAGATTCACTGCAATTTTAATTTCCAAAGATATCTGGTAAATTGGAGAAACTATCATAAATCAATCATATACTTACAATACAAATATGGTTACGATAGTCAAACCAGCTCCGCATTTGAACATAACTGCAAAAGTACACCCACTTAAACAGATGTAAACTTGAACTGACTAAAATGCAAACATACAAAGGAACAGCTCTTCAAGAAAAGAAATAAACGAGAATGAGTCTTACCGGTTACCACCCGTATCATGTCTGCCAAGCTGTTGAAGCACTTCAATTTCTATCATAGTTTCCTCCCGATGATGCTCATTGGCACGAGTAATTTTGATTGCTACCATTTCTTGCCCTTCCCTATCCCAACATTCCAAAACCCGACCAAAGGTACCTGTCACATAACCCCCCCCCCCCCCCAAAAAAAAAAAAAAGAAAGAAAAGAATGCAAGTAAAGTTTGTTTAGGACAGCCCAAAAAAACTAGCAATGATGAGAAACATCACAAAATTGGGAAAGGGGGGTGTTGTGGGGGGAAGATGTTGCTATCTAAAAACCAACTATGAAAAGAATGAGAGAGCAAGCACAAGCTTTATCACTGAATGTCATCAGGAGCACAGGAACTTACCTTCACCCATTTTGCTGTGGATTTTATCTGCAATCAAAACAAGTAGCAGATTGGAGTGAGAAGTGTGAAAGTATTGCAAACAAAAGCATAATATTCATGAAAAGCATGCAAACATCCATAGAAAACACTGGAAACAATTTTTGAAGATTACTGTTGCAAAATCATGGTAGATAAAGAGAAGCACATAATTTTAAGGGTTTTAATTTTTTAAAATAAACTTTGCATTGTGGGAAAGAACCCATTACACAAACCTACTAAGTTTTGAAAAAAAAAATCATAAGACCCAATGCAGAAAACAAGAAAATGCCATAAAACTGATAGCACATTAAGGGGGAAAAAATCAAGGAGAATCAATAAATGAAAAAGTTTTGAGAAACTTTGAAGTAAAAAAGAAATCAACAGATAGAAGGGAAAAAAAAAAACAGCTAAAAAAAATACTTAGGTCAATAACCAAGAGCAAGCATAGAAAGTATCTTTCAGAAAAGGGGAAAAAAAATAGTCACAGCATATATTTTGATATTATATTGTTTTATCTATATAATAGACCAATGTAATAAAGGCATAAATCCATGATAACCAAAAGAACGGACAAAAGAATGATGCACTTTACATTAGAAATATAATCCAAATCATAGAACCATATACTCTACTTAAGTGTCAGTATATATATATTTTTATAGATAACTTGATTGCAAATGGGGAAGAAAAGGTGCAGCTAGCGAGAAAAATGCCCATAAAACACATAAGATTTTTGCAATGGTAATCAAGTGTAATTACAGCGAGACGTCAAATTCTCTCCAAGTGCAAACACGTAACGTCCCCCTTCATCATCTTCTCTCTGAGGAGAAGCACTTCGTTCGTGCCCATCTTTATCATCTTCTCTCTGAGGAGGAGAAGCATTTCGTTTGTGCCCATCTTTATCATCTTCTCTCTGAGGAGGAGAAGCATGTCGAGGCACTCTGAGCAGGTCTGATGGTGCCCTCAATGATACGGAGCTGATCACATCTCCAATTTCTTTCAAAGGTAGCGCTTCCATAAGAACCTGCACGCAGTCATCCATTGCACTTTGTTTGTGCCCATCTTTATCATCTTCTCTCGGAGGAGGAGAAGCATGTCGAGGCACTCTGAGTTGGTCTGATGGTGCCCTATATGAAACGGAGCTGATCGCATCTCCAATTCCTTTTAGAGATAGCGCTTTCATAAGAACCTGCACACAACCATCCATTTATTTTTCTGCCCAACCAACAAAATCATGACTTAACTCAATCTCTTTACATATGTGCTACCAAAGAAACCGAAATGAGCAATAAACATGTTCTCATAAAAGTCAACATAGGAATTAACATAGGCCATAATTCTAGCTGAGATTTTATGGGTGACAAAGATCCAAAATGATCATTTAACTTGCTTGGCTATAACCCCAACACAAAGCAATCATATAGGGAAAGTAGGGGTGGGCATGGGCCAAACTAGGCTTAGGGTAGGGCAAGTAGGAAAAGGGGCTCTAAGCATCAGGTTGGGCCCGAACTCAGGTCAGCCACAGTTGGCCTAAGCCCGGCCCAACAGAAATCTTTGAAAACCTAGGCTTGATTCGAGCTTGGGCCACTAAAAACAATTATATACTAAATATTTGAAAGGAAAATGCCACCCTCATGTTGTGTGGTGGCTAAATGACTTGCTTTTGAAAAACTCATTTTCTCTTAATAATATATATTAAATAATAAATATAATATAGAGAATATAAATAAATACAATGCATATATATATAAATTTTCAGTAACAGTAAAATATATATAAATTTTTAGGTTGAGCCAAGCTCTAAGCTTGGGTTTGGTCCGAAAATTAAACAAGCCTCTAGAATTGGATCCGACCCAATCCTTGTGCTGAAAAATTGGGCCTAGGCCCTGTATTTTTTGAGCCAGCCCATACCCACTCCTAAGGGCAAAGGGATCATAACACACAATAGCAAGAGCTCCATATTAACAAGCTATATGATCATGTTTGAAGAACAAAGAAGCTATATCAATATTGCTTACTGTAAAGCCATACCAGAGGATCACGATAGACAAAATCATGCCTTTACCCATTTAAAATGTATATAGAGACAACATAATATCAATTTCTAATATTCTTAGCCCTTTAAGTTCATTCTAGACCACAAGAGGAGCATAGAATTCAATCATTATATTACTAGTATCGAGCCAATCAATTATGTCATTCTATTAATAAGATTAAATTTCACGATTCTAACATCCATGAAAAAACATTAGAATAACTGAATCACATTCTTGATCCCTCGAGTGACATACTAAATTAGTACTTGTATTAACATTGTAAATTTAGATGTGTTGGTTCATTTGATAAAAAAAATCTTAATTTTACACATTCAATCACTACTTATGATTAAACAAAACATGTGATCTATTAATCTTATGGTAGTAGTTTGCATAAAAGATATTTTCTGTCTTTGATAAGATAAAAGCTTTTACTTACTCTAATGATTGCTTTATAAAATTAAATAAAGGTCATTTTTCTATCTTTGACTAGTAAGACATATTTCCAACTCCAGTTCTCGCATTTTTCACATCTCAGTTCTAAAGGTTCGAAATCTCTGGTATATAGAGTTTGTAAGTATAAGAAGGCAGTCGCTTATTCTACCTTCAGTTCTAGGGTCCTCAAATCCCTCATCTATATGGAAGATGTGAAGGTAGTATTCTTAGTCAAAATCATCTTAATGACTTTTGTAGTGACATTCAAGTTAAAGGTTTTAGTTACCATGCTTATAGAAGAATTTGCTAATTTAAGAGAGCAAGAATAATGTTGGCCCAACTTATAGAAAAGAAGAAGGTGCGGTTGGGAGTTAAGTCAATTAGATCTTGTAAACAATTGAATGATGAGAACTTGATCAAGATTGTGCTTTGGAGTGATGGTGGCAAAAATTTGAATCACCAAATGTACATTTAGGGCCTGATTTTTTTGTATTCTACAAGTTTGTATTTCAAATGGAATCATTTTTTCATTTACAATTTTGTGACAGTTACTAAAGAAGTAGAAGGGTGCTGACTTATTTGTTCATGCCTACACTATACATGGCATATGATATATTTTGTAATGGAACGCCGTATTCAGCATGTGTGAGTTGAATCAATTGGCCATTAGATTGTCTCAAAGATTTATGGTATCCTTATACGTTGGTGATGGTTAGCTTGCTACGAGTTAGTCTAGTTTGATATTATAAAAGGAAATTTGAATATATTTTTACTTATGCAGTAATATATGATTTATTATGTGGTTGATTGATATTGAAAATAATTTTGGATATGATATAAAAATGGATAGAATATAAACTAATTTTATGGTTAACATTTAAATAACAAGAAAATACTCATTTATTATTATTCTTTCTAAGGGAGATTATTTAGTACTATAATTTTGAATAAGTATCATTAGCATTATATTTTACTGAAATTAATCTTCTGTATTCTGATAAATTCAATGGAGGTGAGTAATTAAAAAAAATGTAGAAGTGATATTTGATTTAAGTGAAAAATCCAAGGCGTGTTGATGAATTTTTCCCCAAGTCTTCAAACCCTAGATCGTAAGAATATGAAAAAAAAAATTCTAAAAATTCATTGTTATGATAAAAATACTTTTTTTAAGGAAAACATATTTTTTAAAGAAATTACTATCAACTTCCAAATTACTGATTCAATTTTATAGCAACAACCGGACGTATCATCAACCTAACGAAATCCTAGAATTATATATAAATCCCGTGAAGATTATATACAACCAAACCTTTTACGACCTAGGTTTCCTGCAAAAGATCAACTCGAGGGCAGATCAAAATAATCTCATCCGATAAGAACTAATGACGGGTCCTTATCAGATCCAAAAGATTTCCATTGAAATTTCTCAGCATGAAAGAGCCGCAACATACCTGCTCTGATCCGTAAATCTGAATAAAGAATCTATCTACCAGATTAGAGTAAAAACAGTAAAAGTAAAACAAAGGGAGGTTTCTAATAGTTTGGTAAAAAAGGTTTACATCCCTATGGATGTGGGGGAACTCCGTGAGGCACTCCCTCTCCATGATCGCAAATTGGGGAAGAACGGAAATCGAGAATAGAACCGAGAAAGTAATGATCGGATCTTGTCGAGGAAGAAACCTTAACCCTAACCTTAACCCTAACTTTAGGAAAAGTCTTGCTGCACCGCCCTCCAGTGCAGCCGGCACGCGCTTGCTGCACTGGAGGGCGGTGCATTGAGTCTTTCCGGGGAAGCGCTGCTTTGCTGGCTCATTGAGGAGTTGGATTTTTTTGAATCTTTTCGGATCGCTCACCTAGATTCTCCCTCGATTTCTCTCCATCTTTGGGTTTATGTTCACCGTTGGATGAGTTTATTAAAGTTACGGGTAGAGGACAACCGTAGGATTAGAACGAACGATATGATTTCAAAATAGCCCGAATCTAGCCTGGCTCAACCATAAATTATTTTTACGATATGGCTTTCAAAAAATTTAAGAAAAAAATATTCATCGATATTGATCGTTCCAACATCCTTACTAGAAACTGTATAAATTAAATTTAAGTGCAAGCATTCTAATTTTATATATTACGTCTCACATATTTTTAAACCATAAAATTAACAATAAATTTTAAAATATAATATTTTAATAAAATTAAGTGTAACAAAAATAAAACAAGCATAACTATTTATATGATAAATGATAGAAGTAGTCCTAATTAAATAAAAAATAAAAAAATTAATGATTTAAATATATAATAAAGATCTTTAGATGCTTCTTTTATAACAATAAATTTTAATGATAAAGATAGAGATAGATCTAAACACATGGATAGAAATTAGTGAAGGCAATTTTTTCTTACCGTTTATCTGATTTGTATCGTTTCTAACGGGTCGAACAATTTTTTTTGACTGTTTATCTGATTTGGTACCTAGGGATGGTAATTTTCTCCGTTTCCATTTATCCGGTCGGTACCATTTTTAACGTGTCGGGGAGTCCCCATTTTAAATGGCTTAACAGGTAATGGAGATTTTTCATTAATGGTTAAACGGGTAAATAGTCTGGAAACGGTATTCTTTGCCCCATCCCCCATCCTTCTTTACCCATCTCCGTACAATCTCTTTATTTTATTTCTAAAGAAAGATATCTCTTTATTTTTTTACTTTGAAATTTGAATGTATTCTTTTGTTACAATGTTAAAGCTAATGTGTTAGATGTATCAGTATCAACGATTAGTTGTTGGGGTTTATTCTATCTTATCCTAATTAATTTTATTTTTTTAAATTTTTAATAAATTATAAATTTAATAAAATAAATTTTTTTTTTTTTTGTAAATGGGCAAACGGGTTGGGTATCTCCTTTGTCACCCAGCTAGGTATAGGCTTTTTTTCTAAATACGAAAGCGTCCTAGCAGGGGACCGGCCTTAGCACGCCTCGTGCTAAGCCGGCCTCTCTCAAAGTAGTTGCGCACAATGGTAGGGTGAGGTTGATCGAGGCCTCCCCCTACAAGAACCCCAATGACAAATCACATATCAATACCCAAGCCCAACACATGCATGTACAGGATAACAACCCCAACCCCTTTAATTAATAACAATTCCGAGAGGATACAAGATGAATCTGTGTCGTAGCACTACAAGAAATCCCTCACATATCTCTTTTAATGGCTTAACGGGGCGGGAAACAGGGATATTTTTTTCTAATGGGGACGGATACCGTATAGACTTCCCGGTCCATCCTCGGGCCGTTGCCATCCCTACGAATAATTTTCTCTGACTGTTTATCTAATTTGATATAGTTCCTAATGGATCAAAAAATCATGTCTAAACGACTGCTATTACTATTATACTATTAGCGTCGACTTAATTCTAAATAGAGAAGAGTAAAATTAAGAAGCATTAATTGAAAAAACTTAGATGACTTAAGTTAAAAATAATATTATAATGAATTTATTTAACTTAAATTTTTATCTATGGAGATATATAAAATGTTATTAAAATTTTTAAAATATTCCAATAACGTCAAGCCACTTACCTTTAAACAATCAGAATGCATGTTAAATTTCTTGGTATCGCTTCCAGACTTGTTCAACACATTAGTTCATTACTATTGAAAAAAATTATATAATTAAACAAAAATAAAAAAAACTTTTGGTAATTCATGTCAACAGATTATAGTCATGATCTATTTATAAACTGAGATTCTTTTTTTTTTATACAACCGGGCGATCATACAAAATGGGTACGAGCCAGCCCTTGAACATTAGAATACAGAATTTGCTGAAAAATAAAAGGCAAGGGATCACCCTGTCTCCACCTCCAAAAACCCGAGTGGTGAGCCACAGACGCAGCGACACAGTCGGCTGCCGTATTTGCTTTCCGATAAGTATGACGAATTTGGACAACATGGGCCTCCCTCAGTATGGTCCAGATGTCCTGTAAGATCGGAATGGCAGGGGCAAGGGAGCCGTGGTCCCTCCGCAGCCATCGAATCACAATCAAGGAATCACCCTCAATAATAAGGTTATGAGCATGAAGAGACCGAACCGCATATTTGATTCCATCCCAAGCAGCATAGAGCTCAGATTTTGGAACAGAGGAATCCAGAGTACCAAGCCCTCCAGCGGCCAATAAATCACCCTCCGGCCCATGGATAATAAAGGCTGATCCCGCTGATCTCCCACGGACACTACCATCAAAGTTGATTTTGACAAACCCTGGAGGGGGGCTCCCAAGAAATGAAAACCGAGTGCCGGTTCGCTGCCGAAGCAGCAGGGAACCCCAGAGGCCAGAAGAGTCAAAACCACCTGAATGGGATCCATGAGCACAATCTGTCACCAGGGATCTAATTTTCCTAATGATCCTGTGAAAAGAAGTACTGTCATCTGTAAAGATAATCTGGTTCCTAGACAACCAGATCTGATAAGCCATAGCCGCCCAAAGGGCACATTTATACTGAGAGGCCTTCCGGAGATCATCTAAGAAGAGGGAACACAAAGAGTCAGTCTGATCCGATCTACAGTAATAGCCTACTAACTGCCATATCCTAACAACTCTGGGACAAGAGAAGATGACGTGAAAAGTAGACTCCTCCTCTAAACCACATATCGACAAATAGGCTGGATAGGCAAGCCCCTCCTCACAAGCAAAGCACAAGTGGGAAGACATTCCCACAAAATCTTCCATATAAAGAGTTGAACCCTGGGGAGGATAGGGAGCTTCCAAATCCATCCAGCATCAACCGGCTCCGAAGACTGAGGCCTAAAGATCTTTACCAGATCCTTCATGGGGGCCTTAGGAAGACAAGATCTCCGCCAAAGTCTACAGTCTGGGAAAATACCCTGGGTAAGCGGAATAGACATAATCCGACGAGCAAGCTCCTCACCAAAGAATCGGGATACCATCGGACCATGCCAAGAGGAAGGATCAGAGGAGAGCAACTCCTGCACTTTCATACTGGTAGGGACATCAGTACTATAGAAGGAAGGCCAACGAGATAGTGGTATGTCAGAGATCCAGGTATCCTGAAGAATATCAATAGAAGAGCCGTCTCAATCATCCATGAAGTGTTTTCCATAATGGAGCTACCATACCGACAAACCTCCTTCCAGAAGAAAGAATGCCGATGCGAGGCCTGCCCAATCGAGGAGGAAGACCAATCTCCATATCTCGCTCGCATAAAAGAGCTCCATAGACTCTGCGGCTCCAGAATGAACCGCGAGGCATGCTTGGCCAAAAGAGCCTCCCTTCTAACAGTCAAAGACTGAATCCCAAGCCCGCCCTCCTGGATCGGAGTGCAAACCCTCTCCCAAGATATAAGATGAACACCATGCCCATCCTGCATTGAGGCCCATAAGAAGTCCCTAAAGCATCTCTCAATTCTCCTGAGGCAAGAAATCGGATGGCTGCATTGGAAAGAAGATACATCGGAAGGAAGGAAAGAACTGCACGGATTATAATGACCCTAGCCATCATAGACAAACCCGTAACCTGCCACCCCTCAATACGTTGCCGAACCCTCAGCTCAAGATCATAATAGTCAGCACAACTGGGATATCTTCCGGTCATAGGAACACCCAGGTACTGAAAACGGTCAGTCTGAGATGAGATACCCAGCGTGTGGACAATAGCTTCCCTGGTAGCTCTAGAGGTCTTCGGACTAAAGCTGATAAAAGACTTGGATACATTGACCTTCTGACCAGAGGCCTGACAATAGCGCTGAATGATGTCTGCAAAAGAAGCGTTGGCTGAGGTGGCCCTCCCCATCAAGATACAATCATCGACAATAATAGATGAGAGATCGTAGGACCCGCAGGGCAAGTCATAAAAGGGGCAATACGGTGGTCAGCCTAAGCCTGATAGAGGGCACGTGAAAGATCATCAGCCACCAAAATAAATAATAGTGGGGATAAAGGACATCCCTGACGCAGCCCAACTGAAGAATGAAAAAAATCAGTCATGCTTCCATTGATGATCAACGAGGAGGGCCGCAGAATATAAGCCATAATCCAATCGATGAACTGATCAGCAAACCCAAACTCCAGCAAAGAGTGGTGGAGAAAAGACCAACTAAGTCTATCATAGGCTCTCTCCATATCTAACTTGATAGCCATAAGGGACTGCCTAGCCGGAGCTCTCTAAAGATCATATATAACCTCCTGAGCAATAAGGACGTTGTCGGAGATACTACGCCCTCTGATAAATGCTCCCTGCTCCAGTGCTATAATGCGAGGCATCACCAGACGGAGGCGGTCAGCAACCAGACGAGCGCAGACTTTATACAAAGTGGTGCAAAGGCTGATCGGCCTAAAATGCTGAGGGAGAGTAGCATTATTACATTTGGGCACCAAGGAAATAAGAGTCTGATTCCACTCCACCGGATATCCTTGACCTGAAAAACTAGAAGTATCGCCTGGATCACCTCCTGACCAACAATGTCCCAATAGTGACGATAGAAGAATGGAGGAAAGCCATCTGGCCCAGGGGCCTTGTCCTGCCCAAGCTCCCATAGAGCCATACGAATCTCATCCCCTGTGATAGGTCTGATCAGCTTTTCATTCTCCAGGGAAGAAACCTTCCTAGAGGCAGGGACCTGGATAACCGGAGAACCGAGACCAGAGGGCTCCGACCATCTGGCCTGAAAGAAGTGAAGGAGCTGGTCCCGAATAGAAGGAAAATCCTCATGATAGCCCCCTGAATCATCGGCTAGTCTACGGATCCTGTTAATAGCCCGTCGTTTCAGAGTGGCCTGGTGGAAGAATCTTGTATTACGGTCCCCCTCTCGAATCCATTGGATCCTGGACCGTTGCCTCCAGTAAATCTCCTGCTGGATAAGCAAAGAGTGGTGTAAAGCTAGCTTGGCCCGAAGAGCAAAGAGATCTGAGATCACCAGAAACCCCTCCTGATCCTCCTTAGCCTGTAAGAAACTAATATCAGCTTCAAGTTGTTCCACCTGCCTAACCAGATCACCAACCTCCAGTCTATTCCATATGGCCAATCTTTGTTTAACCAGCAAAATACGGCGAGAAAGACGATATATTGCATTGCCCCGGATAGGAATATGCCAGACCTGGGAAATGATAGATCGAGCCGCCATATATGATGTCCAGAACTACTCAAATTTGAACTGCCTCCTATGATATTGATCTATCATCGTAGATATAAGAATGGGGCAGAGATCAGAAGCTATCCTCGGAAGATGAGCAACAGAACCTGAAGGAACTTTGAAGCCACTGTTTCGAAGCCATAGCTCTATCCAGCCTCTCCCAAATCCAAGCAGAACCCTGACGATTGTTACACCAAGTGAATTGGGGCCCCGAAAACCCCAAATCTAGAAGGCCAGCCGAACTGATGAAATCCCTAAATTCAGTGATGCTAGCAGTGGTAGTGACCCTTCTTCCTCACGCTTTTCATTAGCTTCAGTGATACAATTGAAATCACCAGCAACAATAGAAGGGATCCCTCTAGCTAGAAGGAAATGAAGATCAGTCCATAGAAGCTGTCTCTCCCGAAAATCAGTACTGCCATAACAGCCAATAGAAGCCAAGGATTGGTAGAGCCCTCTGTAACAAGAAGGCCTAAATGCTGATTACTTTGATGAACAACATCAACCTTCACCGCTAAGGAACGCCAGATGGCTATAATGCCTCCAGATAGACCCACAGCCTCAACCGCATACATGGACCATTTCCTTACTATTTGTCTCTGAAACCAGGCCAGACTGTCCCCCGACAGCCTGGTTTCTAAAATAACACAGATATCAAAGTTATGGATTTGCATCAATCTATAAAAAGAGGATCGAAACGATGGCTTCCGAGCTCCTCTGACATTCCATAAAAGGATCTTCATTTAGCAGGAGGAGGAAGCTGGGATCCCTCCTGCACTTCTGCCATAACGCTGTCAGGGAGACACCCAAAGGATCGAATGTCTTCCGTAGGACTCAGTGATGAGCAAATCATCTCATCCTGGATCTCAGCAGTCCGAGGAGAGATAATAGAGGACCTCAATCCTGGACCTTGGCACTGAATAACCGATGACAAGGGGTCACTGGAAGAATCAGTAGCCGTTATGGACTGGGCCTTCTCCCCCCCGAGCCCCTAGGCTGATAGTCCTCTGAGGATCCATGAACAGCATTGGAAAGCTGTACCTCATGAACTTTAACTTGTTTAACATTGGAGACTAAAACACCACCTTTACCTTTCTTTTTGTCACATTTAGAATTTATCCGGGGGGCCTGATACTCCGCAGGGCGGGCTCGCTTTAGGGGACCAGGGAAGCATCCCTACTCCCCATTTGATTAACTCCACCCGAATCCAAATCCAAAGAAGCAAAGGGATTTTTAGTCAGCACTGATTGGGGGAGAGTATCATCCGGCTTCTGAAACTCAGCTGAAACCGGCACACCAACACTGAAACCGGCACGCTCTGAGGCTTTCAACCCAAACACAGACACTGTAGCTTCCCTGACCTTAGACCCAGAAGAAAGGCCTGAGCTCTCCGCCTTGGAAGAAACCACCTTTAGTCCTCTGGCTCTCCTCCGGCGAACCGACTTCAACTGAGCAGTCCAACCTTCTGCTTCGTCCCCAGGGCAGAGGCTCCAGCAGCTGAGGATGGATGAGGAACAGAGTTAACAGGGCTTACCTCCTGCTGCACCTTCCTACTACCTTCTGACTGAGATCCCTTCATCACCTTCCATTGCCGGATCGCCGACATCCACGCACCGAAGAGGAGAGCCTCCGACGACGAATCAGAAGCGTGCCTGGCCGGAGAGAAACATTTGCCGGAGAGGTGAAGCGAGCCGCAGCTCGGACAAATTCCTTCCAGCTGCTCGTAGACGAACGATTGCCAAAATGGGCCATTAGCCCCCCTCACGCGAGAGCCTGGCCGGAGAGGAGAACTCAGCTCAACTCTAGCACATACACGGGCATAACCTCCCCTGTTCTTCGCCATAGTAGCCGAGTCAGCACAGATAAACTGACCCGCGGCGAGATGATTTCTTTGAGGAACTCCTCCCTCCAATATTCAATCAGGAGGTTGGGTAACCTGATCCACAGTAGCGCAGTGGAGATGGCATCCGCCGCAGGGACGAAGTCCGATTTCCAAGCTTCCACCGCTGCTGGCTGACCATTGATAACCCAAGGTCTTTGCAACACTAGATCCCGGGCTTCAGCATCCGCAAACTGGAAGATATAGCTCCGTATGCCAGCTTATGGGGAAGATTTCACCGGAGATGCCACCTCCCCGGAACTCCTGGATGAAAGCTTCGACTGGAACCCAACGGTGGAATGTCCTCATCAAGACTGCCCGCTGCTGCCATACCAGGGACTCAGCTACCAGCTCCTCCACCGGCAGTTGGACCATGTCGGGGAAGAAGGCCTCCAGCACCGCCACCTCCGCCGGTGACGGAGAAGAAGACACCCACTGGAAGCTAGCATTCGTTGACCGGTTCCCAGAGGTCCGGCCATCAGATCCTCCATCCGAAGCCATGGGACAAAAGGGGAAACAGGGGAGCCCCTGACCAGAACTCACGAACAGCAGGAATGAAGAGAAGTGCCGAAGATCAGCCGGAAGAGACCGGAGCGCTAATCTTAAAGCAAGACCCAGGGGAAGAAGGGGAATAATTCATCTTTTTACCATGCCCTTTCTTTAAAGAAGAAATTGAAGGTTTTTAAACTGAGATTCTTTAAATCAATAAACATTTTAAATCCCGTAGAACAAAGTTTTTTTTAACAAAAATTAAAAAGATAAATAACTAAGAGATACTTAAAAATAAAATACTAACGTGCGATTAATTTGTCCTCGGAAGCTATGAAGTTTAACGTCGCTAGGGTCGGTCCCAGATCGGGTAGAGGAGAGGGAGAGCAAATGGCTTTCGTTGGGCGCCGATTTAGTTGTTAAGTAATGCAGAGCGGAGGATCCCATATGGCTGGAAAATTGAAGTCGGTTGCGTCGAAGCTACGATGTTTAATCTATAAATACGAGAGGAAGACGGTTAAAACGATCTCTAGGCGATAAAATTATGCGGGAAAATTTTTTATGCACTGGCTTTTTTTTCTTTTTTTTTTGGTACAGACGGGCGATCACACTAGCCTCGTGCAAGTCAGCCCAGATATGCATTGGCCTTCGATGTA
This sequence comes from Calamus simplicifolius, assembly GCA_900491605.1. Lineage (NCBI taxonomy): Eukaryota > Viridiplantae > Streptophyta > Magnoliopsida > Arecales > Arecaceae > Calamus > Calamus simplicifolius. The sequence continues at coordinate 48,478 of UESW01001909.1, forward strand.
TAAAGCGCGTATCGCCCGTACGCTCGTACCATCATGGTGCGGTACACCGCATGTGCGCATCGGAGGAACCGGACCAAGTTGGGTCTTTCTTGCTGCCGATTAAACCCAACTCGGTCCAAGTGTTGGCTTCCAGGCCCAAACAAAATGGCCGTCCCTGTCCACCCGTCGTGCGTCCGTCCCATTGCCCCCTCCACTCGGGAGAAGACTCCAATGGAGGTCGAAAGCACGACTGGTAGGTAGACCCTCCTTACACCCCCCCCCCCCCCCCCCTTCTCTTTATTCTCTACCCCTTTGTTGTCACCAAAGCACGTCTTCCTAACGCCGAGTGACCAAGGAGCTCCTGGTCTCACCTCTTCAACGGGAATCCTGCAAGAAAGTCCTCAGGGACCGGTGGGTTTCGGTAAGGACCCTTCGACGGTCAAGTTAGTGCCTTGGAAAATAGTTCTCAAAAAATTGTCCTCAGGAAAAAACCCAACTCTCCCTTTTATATCCATTCCAAAGTTCCCTTTTTGCATGCTTTCGGAAAGTGGTGGCCGTACAGGCGATAGTGGGTCTGGCCACGTTCGTAACATCCCATCATCCGTAATCGTTGGGAGTTAATGGGCCACGTGACGGTTGCGAAAGACTAGTGGGCTATGTGGCAGTTGCAGGAAGATAGTGGGCCACGTGGTGGTTGTGGAGAGCTAGTGGGCCACATGGAGGGGAACCCTGGAGGCCTGAGGCTGAGGGGACCCTGGAGGTCCGAGGCCGAGGGGAACTCCCCGTTAGGCTCTTACCTCGTTAGCTTTAACAGAGCTTGATCAGCCACATCAGATGCCCCCCCCCCTGAGGTGGTGTGGGTTCACTTTCCGCCCATCGAAAGGGGCGTGAGCTCGATCGGCGGCTGATCCAGTCTGGCCACCAATGGCAACAGGGGCACGTGTCCACGGGACGCGAGGACTCATTAGTGCCAGTGGCATGGGATGTTGTAGCGTGGCTGCGCCTGCTGATCTGCACCGTTGGATGTGTGAGGATCCTTAAAGTCAACGACCATCATCGCCATCATTAGGCTGACGTTATCGATATTCCACTATCAGCGCTGAACGACTGCCGAGGCATCCCTCCCAGCAGGAGGCATGCGCGTGGCAGGCTGGCTCAGGCAGGACAACTCGAGGGGAGCTATAATAGGGGGAACGCTCCAAATCTGATGCCTCACTACTCTCAGAATCTTCTTCTTCCTGAGCTTCCTCTGTCCGGATCCTGCCGTCCTCCCCGCCATTTTTTCCCCGTTAGCCAGGTCAGTCCTTCTCCCATGTTCTCTTCACCTTCTTGGTCCTCTTCGCCCTCTCTGAGGGCTATTTTCCTCCCCTGCACATGCAGGATTCTCCATCTCCCACTCCCTCCTGGTCCTCTTCCTCTTCCTCCGAGGACTAGGTTCCTCTGTCCTAGCAGTGGGTTATCGGTCGGGCAGCCACCAGGACCCGTCTTGTCGCCGCTGGAACCCATAGAGCCTCTTTAGAGTCTCCCGACAGGGTTGTCTCCACTGTGACCGGCCAGGAGCTGGCCAAGATTAGAGCCATCTACAAGATCCCGGATAGCATCCGGTTGTATGCCCCTACCCCGAATGATAGGGTAATCTCCTTCCGTCCCAGGAGGGTTGCTCTGTACGAGGCCTTTCTCAAGGCCGGCCTCCGATTGCCTCTTCATCCTTTGATCGCTAACCTTCTTGACTTCTATTCCCTAACGCCATCGCAATTGGTTCTGAATTCCGTCCAAACCATTTGTTCTTTCTTTGTTCTATGCCGCCTCCATGGGTTAGAGCCCAAGGTGTCCCTTTTCCGTAGTTTTTATAACCTCCGTCAGCAATCAGGTTGATGGGTATTCCAACCTTGGCCCACTCGAGCCTTGAAGTTTAGCCTCCCTACCTCGGTCAAAGGATGGAAGACCTGGTTCTTTTTCGCCGACCTCGAAGGGGGGAGGCCGAGTTGGGGGGACCCAAATGTAGGGCCGAACCAGAATCACCTGGTAACTCGAGGGACAGGAGGCGGGATATCCCCGGTGTAACCAGCATCTGACGGAGGATAACCTCCAGTTCGCGGGCCTCCTCCTGAGGCGGTGAGCAGTTTTAGTCGCCCTTCCTCTCACTGCCCCCCTTTCATTTCTCCTTTTTTTTAACCGACTTTGATTTGTGCAGCTATGAAGCTACCATATTGTATGGTGAGAAGGGCAGCAGTTAAGAAGAAGAAGGCCATCGGTAACGCTGAGCCGTTGAGGAAGAGGCCCCGGTCTCCAAGCCCTTCCCGGTCTACGGCCGGTGCAGCATCGTCATCAGTGCGCCGCCCAGTTGAGCGCTGCTATCCAGCCGATGTCGGACGAAACGCTAGTTCAAACTAATTAATTACGGCCTTCGTGGTTCCATAAATTGCTTGCTAGTTTATCCGATCCTTTGTTTTTTTCACTCTTTTTGTTCCTTTATGGTGCTCCGTTGATTAGGCGAAACCAATAGAATTATTATTTATTTATTTTTTTGGATTCGATGAGACATGCATACATGATCCGACACATTTTTTTTTTGATAAAAATTATTTGGGAGAGTTTTCTAATGAGCAGAATTGTTTTAGGAGAAGAAACAGAGATTTAAATTGTATTCATTTCACCGTCTTCGAAGGTCTAATGACTGATAGTGGGTGCCTACTGATGCAGTTATTAAAACCGGGTTGTCTTAACAAATTGGATGTCAAATGACACCTTAACCACCTTGATCCAGGTGGTCGAGCAGATTGTAGAGAACCGTACGCTAGATGATCAAACTAACAGCACAAGCTCAGCTTCAGTACGAGTACAGGTAAAGACCAAAAACCAAAGGCGAATTAATATAACAAATTAATTAAATATTCACTCCCAGCATCTATAATGTTGTTCCCTTAAAAAAAATTTCAATGACTAACCCAAACTACCATGCAACTGTGCATTTGTATCGTGTTTGCTACTGTTAGTTTGTCAACCTTTGAATCCATCAACATTATCCTCATAAGGCTATATCGTGCCAAGCCTCAACAGTTTGCACTCTCTCAGGCGCTGGTAACTGTAGATTTACAAACAGGTCAACATCCCGCTTGACTTTGACCTCGAAAAATGGGTGTCTGAGGGCTTCGTGAGCGGTCAACCTATCAAGAGGTTCATATTTGAGTAAACCCCGCAAGAGGTCAATGAGATCGCCAGCCGAGTGATCCGCATGGTGCATCACCAAGTTCTGCACAGAAAACATGGCAGAGAACCATCAATTTGCTATGCATATCTTTCTAAAGACCAAAAATTCAGCATCATCTAATCATATGCCAATGGCTGATGATGCTTGTTCAATCCAATGCGCATTGTCTACAGATAATGTTGGATCTTCAGAAGAAAGCATTATTTTTCTTTCAATTATGCCATCAAAAACATGGAAACCCACATTGACTGATTTAATAGGCAAACAAGCCATGCGATGATAGGAAAATCCAAGACATTTTCAAGGAGAATTGTGTGCATTCGATATCTAAGCCACCGCCTACCCCCAAAAGTCCAAATTTGAGATCAAGAAAAAACAGAGAGTATTTAGTTGAAGGTTGCATTATAAATCAATGATGATAACTCATACCTGGAGTCGTGGCAACTTTCGAACAACTAGGATTCTCTCTCTCCCAGGAGCATCCTCAGGCCACTTCAGCCGACCTTTTTTGATATACTTCTCAACACGTCCCCTGAAAGTAAAGAATTATGGTGAAAAAAATGGCATTAGATTCATACAGGTAGAGCTGAATCAGGCTTAATGTCAACATAATTAGATGAGACTACTTGTGCTGAAACACAGCAAAGAAAATTAACCACATGTAAGTTTACAGAAACTTACACAGCTCCGTTCATCATATGGCGGGGCAAGGGACCTAATACTCTCTCCATCATGGCAAGGTGTTCTAAGTTCTTGCTGGTCTCAAAAAGTCTATCACCCTAAACAGAGCATTGAGAAGTTAAAACACATAAGGAAGCATTCATGCCAACAAAACTGAATAGCTTGCATAAACAAGTGCCTGAAATACATACCAAACAAAGTTCTGCAAGAATGCAGCCTACACTCCATATATCACATGGATAACTCCATCCAAGTTCTGTCAGAATATTTTCAAAATCAGGAAAATGCCACATTCATAGAGGAGAAAGCTAAAATAAGAAACTAAGATAGCAAGTGTCAAACAAGTACAGACCAAGAATAACCTCAGGAGCCCTGTACTGCCTTGTTGTTACTGTGTAGTAGCTATGATGTTCGTGGCCATAAGCAGTGCTTCCAAAATCAATTAACTTAATAGCACTTGACTTGGGCAATCTCTTGCAATATGAACCACCATGCCCTGTGATGAACTTTGATGAGACAAGAAGAATGTTTTCGGGCTTTAAATCAGTATGAATGAGGTGTAAATCGTGCATAACTGCAAGAAAGCAAAATAAACAAATGTTAACACATCAAAACCACTTAAATACATCAGACAACAAATAAACTGAATTATATCAGCAGTGACAATAAAACCAGTGACTTATGAAATAAAACAATCTACTAAAGGAACCTAAAATATAATGCATGAACAAGAATGAAAACCAACAAATGAACCAAAGAAGTAGAAAAGGGAAAATGAATAGCACATTGAAGCTAATAAACCATCAATATCAAGAAAACAATAGATTTGCAAAAGTATTGCGAACGCACATGCAACAGATTCCAACAATTGTCTGCCAAGCTCACGAACTAGGTCCATGGGACATGGGCGACGGTCATTTTTCATTAAAAAATCATGCAAGCTTGGCCCAAGCTTCTCAAACACCTGTTAAAATCATTTAGATTCACTGCAATTTTAATTTCCAAAGATATCTGGTAAATTGGAGAAACTATCATAAATCAATCATATACTTACAATACAAATATGGTTACGATAGTCAAACCAGCTCCGCATTTGAACATAACTGCAAAAATACACCCACTTAAACAGATGTAAACTTGAATTGACTAAAATGCAAACATACAAAGGAACAGCTCTTCAAGAAAAGAAATAAATGAGAATGAGTCTTACCGGTTACCACCCGTATCATGTCTGCCAAGCTGTTGGAGCACTTTAATTTCTATCATAGTGTCCTCCCGATGTTGCTCATTGGCACGAGTAATTTTGATTGCTACCATTTCTTGCCCTTCCCTATCCCAACATTCCAAAACCCGACCAAAGGTACCTGTCACATAACCCCCCCCCCCAAAAAAAAAAAAAAAAAAGAAAAAGAAAAAGAATGCAAGTAAAGTTTGGTTAGGACNTCTGCCAAGCTGTTGAAGCACTTCAATTTCTATCATAGTTTCCTCCCGATGATGCTCATTGGCATGAGTAATTTTGATTGCTACCATTTCTTGCCCTTCCCTATCCCAACATTCCAAAACCCGACCAAAGGTACCTGTCACATAACGCCCCCCCCCCCCCCCCAAAAAAAAAAAAAAAGAAAAGAAAAAGAATGCAAGTAAAGTTTGTTAGGACAGCCCAAAAAAACTAGCAATGATGAGAAACATCACAATAAAATTGGGAAAGGGGGGTGTTGTGGGGGGAAGATGTTGCTATCTAAAACCAACTATGAAAAGAATGAGAGAGCAAGCACAAGCTTTATCACTGAACGTCATCAGGAGCACAGGAACTTACCTTCACCCATTTTGCTGTGGATTTTATCTGCAATCAAACCAAGTAGCAGATTGGAGTGAGAAGTGTGAAAGTATTGCAAACAAAAGCATAATATTCATGAAAAGCATGCAAACATCCATAGAAAACATTGGAAACATTTTTGAAGATTACTGTTGCAAAATCATGGTAGATAAAGAGAAGCACATAATTTTAAGGGTTTTAATTTTTAAAATAAACTTTGCATTGTGGGAAAGAACCCATTACACAAACCTACTAAGTTTTGAAAAAAAAAATCATAAGACCCAATGCAGAAAACAAGAAAATGCCATAAAACTGATAGCACATTAAGGGGGAAAAAATCAAGGAGAATCAATAAATGAAAAAGTTTGAGAAACTTTGAAGTAAAAAAGAAATCAACAGATAGAAGGGAAAAAAAAACAATAGCTAAAAAAAATACTTAGGTAATAACCAAGAGCAAGCATAGAAAGTATCTTTCAGAAAAGGGGAAAAAAAATAGTCACAGCATATATTTTGATATTATATTGTTTTATCTATATAATAGACCAATGTAATAAAGGCATAAATCCATGATAACCAAAAGAACGGACAAAAGAATGATGCACTTTACATTAGAAATATAATCCAAATCATAGAACCATATACTCTACTTAAGTGTCAGTATTATATATATTTTTATAGATAACTTGATTGCAAATGGGGAAGAAAAGGTGCAGCTAGCGAGAAAAATGCCCATAAAACACATAAGATTTTTGCAATGGTAATCAAGTGTAATTACAGCGAGACGTCAAATTCTCTCCAAGTGCAAACACGTAACGTCCCCCTTCATCATCTTCTCTCTGAGGAGGAGAAGCACTTCGTTCGTGCCCATCTTTATCATCTTCTCTCTGAGGAGGAGAAGCATTTCGTTTGTGCCCATCTTTATCATCTTCTCTCTGAGGAGGAGAAGCATGTCGAGGCACTCTGAGCAGGTCTGATGGTGCCCTCAATGATACGGAGCTGATCACATCTCCAATTTCTTTCAAAGGTAGCGCTTCCATAAGAACCTGCACGCAGTCATCCATTGTACTTTGTTTGTGCCCATCTTTATCATCTTCTCTCGGAGGAGGAGAAGCATGTCGAGGCACTCTGAGTTGGTCTGATGGTGCCCTATATGAAACGGAGCTGATCGCATCTCCAATTCCTTTTAGAGATAGCGCTTTCATAAGAACCTGCACACAACCATCCATTTATTTTTCTGCCCAACCAACAAAATCATGACTTAACTCAATCTCTTTGCATATGTGCTACCAAAGAAACCGAAATGAGCAATAAACATGTTCTCATAAAAGTCAACATAGGAATTAACATAGGCCATAATTCTAGCTGAGATTTTATGGGTGACAAAGATCCAAAATGATCATTTAACTTGCTTGGCTATAACCCCAACACAAAGCAATCATATAGGGAAAGTAGGGGTGGGCATGGGCCAAACTAGGCTTAGGGTAGGGCAAGTAGGAAAAGGGGCTCTAAGCATCAGGTTGGGCCCGAACTCAGGTCAGCCACAGTTGGCCTAAGCCCGGCCCAACAGAAATCTTTGAAAACCTAGGCTTGATTCGAGCTTGGGCCACTAAAAACAATTATATACTAAATATTTGAAAGGAAAATGCCACCCTCATGTTGCTGTGGTGGCTAAATGACTTGCTTTTGAAAAACTCATTTTCTCTTAATAATATATATTAAATAATAAATATATATATAGAGAATATAAATAAATACAATGCACATATATATAAATTTTCAGTAACAGTAAAATATATATAAATTTTTAGGTTGAGCCAAGCTCTAAGCTTGGGTTTGGTCCGAAAATTAAACAAGCCTCTAGAATTGGATCCGACCCAATCCTATGTGCTGAAAAATTGGGCCTAGGCCCTGTATTTTTGAGCCAGCCCATACCCACTCCTAAGGGCAAAGGGATCATAACACACAATAGCAAGAGCTCCATATTAACAAGCTATATGATCATGTTTGAAGAACAAAGAAGCTATATCAATATTGCTTACTGTAAAGCCATACCAGAGGATCACGATAGACAAAATTCATGCCTTTACCCATTTAAAATGTATATAGAGACAACATAATATCAATTTCTAATATTCTTAGCCCTTTAAGTTCATTCTAGACCACAAGAGGAGCATAGAATTCAAGATTAAATTCACGATTCTAACATCCATGAAAAAACAAAAAAGAAAAAATTACTAAGACCTCCTGTATTTTTAACTTAAATCAAACACCATCATTATTATTATTTTTTTGTTAATCACATATCTCCCCTAAATCCATCAAAATAGACAACACATCCCTCTAAACTATGATGCTAATGAACATTAGAATATGATACTTTTGATTCGAGTCACATACTAAATTAGTACTTGTATTAACATTGTAAATTTAGATGTGTTGGTTCATTTGATAAAAAAAATCTTAATTTTACACATTCAATCACTACTTATGATTAAACAAAACATGTGATCTTATTAATCTTATGGTAGTAGTTTGCATAAAAGATATTTTCTGTCTTTGATAAGATAAAAGCTTTTACTTACTCTAATGATTGCTTTATAAAATTAAATAAAGGTCATTTTTCTATCTTTGACTAGTAAGACATATTTCCAACTCCAGTTCTCGCATTTTTCACATCTCAGTTCTAAAGGTTCGAAATCTCTGGTATATAGAGTTTGTAAGTATAAGAAGGCAGTCGCTTATTCTACCTTCAGTTCTAGGGTCCTCAAATCCCTCATCTATATGGAAGATGTGAAGGTAGTATTCTTAGTCAAAATCATCTTAATGACTTTTGTAGTGACATTCAAGTTAAAGGTTTTAGTTACCATGCTTATAGAAGAGTTTGCTAATTTAAGAGAGCAAGAATAATGTTGGCCCAACTTATAGAAAAGAAGAAGGTGCAGTTGGGAGTTAAGTCAATTAGATCTTGTAAACAATTGAATGATGAGAACTTGATCAAGATTGTGCTTTGGAGTGATGGTGGCAAAAATTTGAATCACCAAATGTACATTTAGGGCCTGATTTTTTTGTATTCTACAAGTTTGTATTTCAAATGCAATCATTTTTTCATTTACAATTTTGTGACAGTTACTAAAGAAGTAGAAGGGTGCTGACTTATTTGTTCGTGCCTACACTATATATGGCATATGATATATTTTGTAATGGAACGCCGTATTCAGCATGTGTGAGTTGAATCAATTGGCCATTAGATTGTCTCAAAGATTTATGGTATCCTTATACGTTGGTGATGGTTAGCTTGCTACGAGTTAGTCTAGTTTGATATTATAAAAGGAAATTTGAATATATTTTTACTTATGCAGTAATATGATTTATTATGTGGTTGATTGATATTGAAAATAATTTTGGATATGATAAAAATGGATAGAATATAAACTAATTTTATGGTTAACATTTAATAATAAGAAAATACTCATTTTTATTATTCTTTCTAAGGGAGATTATTTAGTACTATAATTTTGAATAAGTATCATTAGCATTATATTTTACTGAAATTAATCTACTGTATTCTGATAAATTCAATGGAGGTGAGTAATTAAAAAAAATGTAGAAGTGATATTTGATTTAAGTGAAAAATCCAAGGCGTGTTGATGAATTTTTCCCCAAGTCTTCAAACCCTAGATCGTAAGAATATGAAAAAAAAAATCTGAAAATTCATTGTTATGATAAAAATACTTTTTTTAAGGAAAACATATTTTTTAAAGAAATTACTGTCAACTTCCAAATTACTGCTTCAATTCTATAGCAACAACCGGACGTATCATCAACCTAACGAAATCCTAGAATTATATATAAATCCCATGAAGATTATATACAACCAAACCTTTTACGACCTAGGTTTCCTGCAAAAGATCAACTCGAGGGCAGATCAAAATAATCTCATCCGATAAGAACTAATGACGGGTCCTTATCAGATCCAAAAGATTTCCATTGAAATTTCTCAGCATGAAAGAGCCGCAACATACCTGCTCTGATCCGTAATCCGAAAACATAAAAGTAAAACAAAGGGAGGTTTCTAATAGTTTGGTAAAAAAGGTTTACATCCATATGGATGTGGGGGAACTCCGTGAGGCACTCCCTCTCCATGATCGCAACAGGGGAAGAACGGAAATCGAGAATAGAACCGAGAAAGTAATGATCGGATCTCATTGAGGAAGAAACCCTAACCCTAACCTCAGGAAAAGTCTTGCTGCACCGCCCTTTGGTGCAGCCGGCACGCGCTTGCTGCACTGGAGGGCGGTGCATGAGTCTTTTTCGGGGAAGCGCTGCGTTGCTGGCTCGTTGAGGAGTTGAATTTTTTTGAATCTTTTCGGATCTCTCACCTAGATTCTCCCTCGATTCCTCTCCATCTTTGGGTTTATGTTCACCGTTTGATGAGTTTATTAAAGTTACATGTAGAGGACAACCGTAGGATTAGAATGAACGATATGATTTCAAAATAGCCCGAATCTAGCCTGGCTCAACCATAAATTATTTTTACGATATGGCTTTCAAAAAATTTAAGAAAAAAATATTCATCGATATTGATCGTTAAAACATCCTTACTAGAAACCGTATAAATTAAATTTAATTGCAAGCATTCTAATTGCATATATTACGTCTCACATATTTTTAAACCATAAAATTAACAATAAATTTTAAAATATAATAATATTTTAATAAAATTAAGTGTAACAAAAATCAAGCATAACTATTTATATGATAAATGATAGAAGTAGTCCTAATTAAATAAAAATAAAAAAATAATGATTTAAACATATATAATAAAGATCTTTAGATGCTTCTTTTATAACAATAAATTTTAATGATATAGATAGAGATAGATCTAAACACATGGATAGAAATTAGTGAAGGCAATTTTTTCTTACCGTTTATCTGATTCGTATCGTTTCTAATGGGTCGAACAATTTTCTTTGACTGTTTATCTGATTTGGTACCTAGGGATGGTAATTTTCTCGTTTCCATTTAGGTAATTTTCTCCGTTTCCATTTACCCGATCGGTACCATTTTTAACGTCTCGGAAAGTCCCCATTTTAAACGGTAATGGAGATTTTTCATTAATGGTTAAACGGGTAACAGTCTGGAGACGGTATTATTCGCCCCATCCTCCATCCCTCTTTACCCATCTCCGTACAGTCTCTTTATTTTATTTCTAAAGAAAGATATCTCTTTATTTTTTTACTTTAAAATTGAATGTATTCTTTTGTTACGATATTAAAGCTAATGTGTTAGATGTATCATATCAACGATTATTTGTTGGGGTTCATTCTATCTTATCCTAATTAATTTTATTTTTTTAATTTTTAATAAATTATAAATTTAATAAAATAATTTTTTTTTGTAAAAGGGAAAACGGGTCGGGTATCCCCTTTTTCTAGATACGGAGACCGGCCTTAGCACGCCTCGTGCTAAGTCAGCCTTTTTCTCTCAAAGTAGTTGTGCACAATGGTAGAGTGAGGTTGATCGAGGCCTCTCCCTACAAGAACCCCAATGACAAATCACATACCAATACCTAAGCCCAACACAAGCATGTTCACGGTAACAACCCCAACCCCTTTGATTAATAACCCAACACAAGCATGTATAGGGTAACAACCCCAATCCCTTTGATTAATAACAATCCCAAGAGGATACAAGAAGATGAATATGTGCCGTAGCACTATAAGAAATCCCTCACAGATCTCTCGTCCCCGCTCTGTTAACTATAACGGCTTAACGAGAATGGGGCGAACAGGGATGTTTTTTTCTAACAGGGACGGATACCGGTATAGACTGCCCCGGTCCATCTCTAGGCCATTGCCATCCCTACGAATAATTTTTTTCTGACCGTTTATCTAATTTGATATCATTCCTAACGGGTCAAAAAATCATGTCTAAATGACTGCTATTACTATTAGCGTCGACTTAATTCTAAATAGAGAAGAGTAAAATTAAGAAGCAGAGAGTAAAATTAAGAAATAGAAGAGTAAAAAACTTAGATGACTTAAGTTAAAAATAATATTATAATGAACTTATTTAACTTAAATTTTTATCTATGGAGATATATAAAATATGTTACTAAAATTTTAAAATATTCCAATAACGTCTAGCTGCTTACCTTTAAATGCTTCCAGGCCTGTAATGGTTCAACACATTAGCTCATTACTATTGAAAAAATTTTATATAATTAATGACGGGTCCTTATCAGATCCGAAAGATTTCCATTGGAATTTCTCTTGACGCCAGAGGGGAAGCGCTGCGTTGCTGGCTCGTTGAGGAGTTGGATTTTTTCAAATCTTTTCGGATCGCTCACTTATATTCTCTCTCGATCCCTCTCCATCTTTGGATTTATGTTCACCGTTGGATGAGTTTATTAAAGTTACGGGTAGAGGACAACCATAGGATTAGAACGAATGATATGATTTAAAAATAGCCCGAATCTAGCCTGGTTCAACAATAAATTATTTTTACAATATGGCTTTCAAAAAATTTAAGAAAAAAATATTCATCAATATTGATCGTTCCAACATCCTTACTAGAAATTGTATAAATTAAATTTAATTGCAAGCATTCTAATTTTAAACCATAAAATTAAAAAAAAAATTTAGAATATAATAATATTTTAATAAAATTAAGTGTAACAAAAATAAATAAAGCATAACTATTTATATGATAAATGATAGAAGTAGTCCTAATTAAATATAAAATAAAAAAATCAATAATTTAACATATATAATAAAGATCTTTAGATGCTTCTTTTATAACAATAAATTTTAATGATAAAGATAGAGGTAGATCTAAACATATGGATAGAAATAGTTATGGCAATTTTCTTTTACCGTGGCAATTTTCTCTGACCGTTTATCCAATTTGGTATCGTTTCTAATAAGTCTTATAATCTGATTCGTTTCTAATAAGTATTTTTTGGTACCGTTTCTAATAAGTCGTTCAGACCGTTTCTAAAAATCATGTCAAAACAACTACTATAACTATTAGTGTCGACTTAATCTTAAATGGAGAAGAGTAAAATTAAGAAGCAGAAGAGTAAAAGTAAGAAGCATTAATTGAAAAATTCTTAGATGACTTAAGTTAAAAATAATATTATACTAAACTTATTTAACTTAAATTTTTATCTATGGAGATATATAAAATATGTTACTAAAATCAGTAGTGCTTGTTTCATACTTAACTTCATACTTTTAAGCTGGTAATAAAATCAGTAGTGCTTGTTTTCCATTTAAGTTCACCTAAATGTTTATTTAGTTAGAACATAAAATGGTGAATTTTGTAAGAATATTTTAATGTCGCTAGGGTAGGTCCTAGATCGGGTAGAGGAGAGGGAGAGCGAATGGCTTAGGATCCCATATGGCCGGAAAATTGAAGTCGGTTGCGTCGAAGCTACGAAGTTTAATCTATAAATACGAGAGGAAGTCGGTTAAAATGATTTCCAGGCGATAAAATTCCATGCGAAAAAATTTTATGCATTGGCTTTTTTTTATTTTTTTTTGTTTTTTTGTATAAACGGGCGATCACACTAGCCTCATGCAAGTCAGCCCAGATATGCACTGGCTTTCGATGTATAAAGCGCGTATCGCTCGTACGCTCGTACCACCGCGGTGCGGTGCACCGCACGCGCGCATCGGAGGAACCAGACCAGGTTGGGTCTTTTTTGCTGGCGATTAAACCCAACCCGGTCCAAGTGTTGGCTTCCGGGCCCAAACAAATGGCCATCCCCGTCCACCTATTGTGCGTTCGTCCCATTGCCCCCTCCACCCGGGAGAAGACTCCAATGGAGGCCGAAAGCACGACTAGTAGGTAGACCCGCCTTACATGCCCCCCCCCTCCTCCTCTCTCTCTCTTTATTCTCTACCCCTCTGTTGTCACCAAAGCATGTCTTCTTAATGCCGAGTGACCAAGGAGCTCCTGGTCTCACCTCTTCAACGGGAATCCTGCAAGAAAGTCCTCAGGGACCGATGTGTTCTGGCGAGGACCCTCCGACGGTCAAGTTAGTGCCTTGGAAAATAGTTCTCAAAAAATTGTCCTCAGAAAAAACCTAACTCTCCCTTTTATATCCATTCCAAAGTTCCCTTTTTGCATGCTTTCAGAAAGTTTTAATAAATGGTCATGTGACCAGCATGTGACCTTTTAATGAGCTTGGACAGTCTAGATTAGATTTAGGTCAAGGGCTGTGATTGCAAGACACTGCAAAAAAAAGAAAACACATCTGATTGCTTTATTCCACTGTACAGGACACTGCAAAAAAAAGATTTCCATCAAAAAAGTGAGAAGAGAAGGTATAATTAAAGGACATCATTCTTAATATACTGCTATAAACCATCTCAACCCAGTTTTTTGCACTCTCACATATAGAAGATGATCGGGTACAGTTCCATTTTTGTTCAGTGCTCATTGGAGACATAATTCACCTGAGAAAACCCCTGATGGGTGGGAGATAGGCTGGAGTGACTGTAACGACCGGACTACCTCATCCATGGTAGGCCTTTTCTCAGGCATAACTGAAGTGCAGTGCAGAGCAAGATCTAAGGCTCTTAACATCTCTTGCTGGGATGAGTTGGTGATTCTTGGGTCTAATACTTGAAAAGATCCATTCATCATGTTTACTCTCCTTCTTACCCACTTGACAACATCAAGAGACTCGCTGGATTCAGCGTGCTCAGCTTGCGTCCCTGCGATGAGTTCCAGTAACACAACTCCAAAGCTATAGACATCCATTTGCTCTGTTGGTTTCTTGCTACAGCCATGCTCTGTGATCCAAAACCAGTGAACGTATAAGATCTCAGTTCAATTAGTATTTCTTCTTAGTAGTGGAACAGTGCACTGTCTCAACACATCCAACAGAAACTTAGGTGCAAATATCATGTTCTTTAGAGAATTTGTTTTCAATGCAACACGAGAAAAATACATTGTTACTTCATTATTGGTACAGATTTCAGATACAGAAAAACAGCCTAACAAAGTCAATCAGGATGTGCATGTGTAAGTCAAAATAAAGACATCATTTTATTCCTTCCATCCTGTCAGCATCATATATGACCTTTGTCATTCCTCTTGCATCCGAGGAAAACTCTTGCAAATCCTTTCTTAATGATCAAAATTTGGTATCCTCTAATCATGTGCTCAACCTTCCAGTCCATACAATAAGCAAAAGTATCTAGTCACAATTTCTCATTTGATGCATTATATCTCTTGATGGGATGATAATATCAATATAAACTCAGCTTACTTTATAGACATTAGATCCCTGCACTGAGTGTTAGCAGATGTGTTATGTATCAGTACAGTATTGGGTTGCTTCCCAAGAGGGACTAAATCCTGCACACTCCCTCCCATGGAATAGTGCATGTACTCTTGACAAACAAACCAAGATGCCAAAGGTCGGCATCAAATAATTTATTGATGACTTCATTTCAACTCAACCTCACCTATGAAACTAAGGTAGTGTTTGAATTAGGGAATAAGAGAAAATATCCTTTGGATATCCCCTCTTATCCCCAAATGCTATAGTTAGAGGGGATAGTTCTGAAAAAGTTTAACCAGAGCGGATAACCCATGTTTAATCATGGGTTATCCCCTGAACTTATTCCCTAAGGAACCCATAAACAACTAAAGTTATCCCTTGATGGCAGACTTGTAATTTTAAAAAGGTGCTTATTCCCTCAACTATCCTCCGGATAAATGCTATCCTGTACATTTATCCAGGGATAGCTTTTGGGGAGTTAATGGGTAACGAAGATTTTTCGTTAATGGCTAAACGGGTAAACGGCCTAGGGACGGTATTCCCTGCCTGTTTATCCATCCCCGTACCATCTCTTTCTTTTATTTTTAAAGAAAGATATCTCTTTATTTTTTTGCTTTGAAATTTGAATGTATTCTTTTGTTACGATGTTAAAGCTAATGTGTTAGATGTATCAGTATCAATGATTAGTTGTTGGGGTTTATTCTATCTTATCCTAATTAATTTTATTTTTTTTAATTTTTAATAAATTATAATTTTAATAAAATAAATTTATTTTTTTTTTGTAAATGGGCAAACGGGTCGGGTATCCCCTTTGTCACCTAGCTAGGTATAGGCTTTTTTTTTCTAAATACGGAAGCGTCCTAGCAGGGGACCGGCCTTAGCATGCCTTGTGCTAAGTCAGCCTCTCTCAAAGTAGTTGCGCACAATGGTAGGGTGAGGTTGATCGAGGCCTCCCCCTACAAGAACCCCAATGACAAATCACATATCAATACCCAAGCCCAACACATGCATGTACAGGATAACAACCCCAACCCCTTTAATTAATAACAATTCCGAGAGGATACAAGATGAATATGTGCCGTAGCACTACAAGAAATCCCTCACATATCTCTTTTAATGGCTTAACGGGGTGGGAAACAGGGATATTTTTTTCTAATGGGGACGGATAACGGTATAGACTTCCCGGTCCATCCTCGGGCCATTGCCATCCCTACGAATAATTTTCTCTGACCGTTTATCTAATTTGATATCGTTCCTAATGGATCAAAAAATCATGTCTAAATGACTGCTATTACTATTATACTATTAGCGTCGACTTAATTCTAAACAGAGAAGAGTAAAATTAAGAAGCAGAAGAGTAAAATTAAGAAGCATTAATTGAAAAAACTTAGATGACTTAAGTTAAAATAAATTATAATGAATTTATTTCACTTAAATTTTTATCTATGGAGATATATAAATATGTTACTAAAATTTTTAAAATATTCCAATAACGTCAAGCTGCTTACCTTTAAACAATCAGAATGCATGTTAAATTTCTTGGTATCGCTTCCAGACTTGTTCAACACATTAGTTCATTACTATTGAAAAAAATTATATAATTAAACAAAAATAAAAAAAACTTTTGGTAATTCATGTCAACATATTATAGTCATGATCTATTTATAAACTGAGATTCTTTTTTTTGTACAACCGGGCGATCATACAACATGGGTACGAGCCAGCCCTTGAACATTAGAATATAGAATTTGCTAAAAATAAAAGGCAAGGGATCACCCTGTCTCCACCTCCAAAAACCCGAGCGGTGAGCCACAGACGCAGCCACCCAATCGGCTGCCGTATTTGCTTCCCGATAAGTATGATGAATTTGGACAACATGGGCCTCCCTCAGTATGGTCTAGATGTCCTGTAAGATCGGAATGGCAGGCGCAAGGGAGCCATGGTCCCTCCGCAGCCATCGAATCATAATCAAGGAATCGCCCTCAATAATAAGGTTATGAGCATGAAGAGACCGAACCGCATATTTGATTCCATCCCAAGCAGCATAGAGCTTAGATTTTGGAACAGAGGAATCCAGAGTACCAAGCCCTCCAGCGGCCAATAAATCACCCTCCGGCCCACTAATGACAAAGGCTGATCCCGCTGATCTCCCACGGACACTACCATCAAAGTTGATTTTGATAAACCCTGGAGGGGGGCTCTCAAGAAATGAAAACCGTGTGCCGGTTCGCTGCCGAAGTAGCAGGGGAACCCCAGCGGCCAGAAGAGTCAAAACCACCTGAATGGGATCCATGAGCACAATCTGTCACCAGGGATCTAATTTTCCTAATGATCCTATGAAAAGAAGTACTGTCATCTGTAAAGACAATCTGATTCCTAGACTACCAGATCTGATAAGCCGTAGCTGCCCAAAAGGCACATTTATACTGAGAGGCCTTCCGGAGATCATCTAAGAAGAGGGAACACAAAGAGTTAGTCTGATCCGATCTACAGTAATAGCCTACTGACTGCCATATCCTAACAACTCTGGGACAAGAGAAGATGACATGAAAAGTAGACTCCTCCTTCAAACCACATATCGGACAAATAGACTGGATAGGCAAGCCCCTCCTCACAAGCAAAGCACAAGTGGGAAGACATTCCCATAGAATCTTCCATATAAAGAGTTGAACCCTGGGGAGGATAGGGAGCTTCTAGATCCATCCAGCATCAACCGGCTCCGAAGACTGAGGCCTGAAGATCTTTACCATATCCTTCATGGGGGCCTTAGGAAGATAAGATCTCCGCTAAAGTCTACAGTCTGAGGAAATACCCTGGGTAAGCGGAATAGACATAATCCGACGAGCAAGCTCCTCACCAAAGAATCGGGATACCATCGGACCATGCCAAGAGGAAGGATCAGAGGAGAGCAACTCCTGCACTTTCGTACTAGTAGGGACATTAGTACTATAGAAGGAAGGCCAATGAGATAGTGGTATGTCAGAGATCCAGGTATCCTAAAGAATCTCAATAGAAGAGCCGTCTTCAATCATCCACGAAGTGTTTTCCATAATGGAGCTACCATACCGACAAACCTCCTTCCAGAAGAAAGAATGCCGACGCGAGGCCTGCCCAATCGAGGAGGAAGACCAATCTCCATATCTCGCTCGCATAAAAGAGCTCCATAGACTCTGCGGCTCTAGAATGAACCGCGAGGCATGCTTGGCCAAAAGAGCCTCCCTTCTAACAGTCAAAGATTGAATCCCAAGCCCGTCCTCCTGGATTGGAGTGCAAACCCTCTCTCAAGACATAAGATGAACACCATGCCCATCCTGCATTGAGGCCCATAAGAAGTCCCTAAAGCATCTCTCAATTCTCCTGAGGCAAGAAATCGGGATGGCTGCATTGGAAAGAAGATACATCAGAAGGGAGGAAAGAACCGCACGGTTTATAATGACCCTAGCCATCATAGACAAACCCATAACCTGCCACCCCTCAATACGCTGCCGAACCCTCAGCTCAAGATCATAATAGTCAGCACAACTGGGATATCTTCGAGTCATAGGAACACCTAGGTATTGAAAACGGTCAGTCTGAGACGAGATACCCAGCGTGTGGACAATAGCTTCCCTGGTAGCTCTAGAGGTCTTCGGACTAAAGCTGCTAAAAGACTTGGATACATTGACCTTCTGACCAGAGGCCTGACAATAGCGCTGAATGATGTCTGCAAAAGAAGAAGCGTTGGCTGAGGTGGCCCTCCCTATCAATATACAATCATCGGCAAATAATAGATGAGAGATCGCAAGACCCGTAGGGCAAGTCATAAAAGGGGCAATACGGCGGTCAGCTTGAGCCTGATAGAGGGCACGTGAAAGATCATCAGCCACCAAAATAAACAATAGTGGGGATAAAGGACATCCCTGATGCAGCCCAACTGAAGAATGAAAAAATCAGTCATGCTTCCATTGATGATCAACGAGAAGGAGGGCCGCAGAATACAAGCCATAATCCAATCGATGAACTGATCAGCAAACCCAAACTCCAGCAAAGAGTGGTGGAGAAAAGACCAACTAAGTCTATCATAGGCTCTCTCCATATCTAACTTGATAGCCATAAGGGACTGCCTAGCCGGAGCTCTCTGAAGATCATACATAACCTCCTGAGCAATAAGGACGTTGTCGGAGATACTACGCCCTCTGATAAATGCTCCCTGCTCTAGTGCTATAATGCGAGGCATCACTAAACGGAGGCGGTCAGCAAGCAGATGAGCGCAGACTTTATACAAAGTGGTGCAAAGGCTGATCAGCCTAAAATGCTAAGGGAGAGTAGCATTATTACATTTGGGCACCAAGGAAATAAGAGTCCGATTCCACTCCACCGGGATATCCTTGACCTGAAAAACTAGAAGTATCGCCTGGATCACTTCCTGACCAACAATGTCCCAATAGTGATGATAGAAGAACGGAGGAGAGCCATCTGGCCCAAGGGCCTTGTCCTGCCCAAGCTCCCATAGAGCCATACGAATCTCATCCCCTGTGATAGGTCTGATCAGCTTTTCATTCTCCAGGGAAGAAACCTTCCTAGAGGCAGGGACCTGGATAACCGGAGAACCGAGACCAGAGGGCTCCGACCATCTGGCCTGAAAGAAGTGAAGGAGCTGGTCCCAAATAGAAGGAAAATCCTCATGATAGCCCCCTGAATCATCGGCTAGTCTATGGATCCTATTAACAGCCCGTCGTTTCAGAGTGGCCTGGTGGAAGAATCTCGTATTATAGTCCCCCTCTCGAATCCATTGGATCCTGGACCGTTGCCTCCAATAAATCTCCTACTGGATAAGCAAAGAGTGGTGTAAAGCTAGCTTGGCCTGAAGAGCAAAGAGATCTGAGATCACCAGAAACCCCTCCTGATCCTCCTTAGCCTGTAAGAAACTAATATCAGCTTCAAGTTGTTCCACCTGCCTAACCAGATCACCAACCTCCAGTCTATTCCATATGGCCAATCTTCGTTTAACTAGCAAAAGATGGCGAGAAAGACGATATATAGCATTGCCCCGGATAGGAATATGCCAGACCTGGGAAATGATAGATCGAGCCGCCGTATATGATGTCCAGAACTACTCAAATATGAACTGCCTCCTATGATATTGATCTATCATCATAGATATAAGAATGGGGCAGTGATCAGAAGCTATCCTCGGAAGATGAGCAACAGAACCTGAAGGGAACTTCTGAAGCCAATGTTCCGAAGCCATAGCTCTAACCAGCCTCCCCCAAATCCGAGCAGAACCCTGACGATTGTTACACCAAGTGAATTGGGGCCCCAAAAATCCCAAATCCTGAAGGCCAGCCGAACTGATGAAATCCCTAAATTCAGTGATGCTAGCAGTGGTAGTGACCCTTCTTCCCTCACGCTTTTCATTAGCTTCAGTGATACAATTGAAATCACCAGCAACAATAGAAGGGATCCCTCTAGCTAGAAGGAAATGAAGATCAGTCCATAGAAGCCGTCTCTTCCGAAAATCAGTTCAGCCATAACAGCCAATAGAAGCCAAGGATTGGTAGAGCCCTCTGTAACAAGAAGGCCTAAATGCTGATTACTTCGATGAACAACATCAACCTTCACCGCTGAGGAACGCCAGATGGCTATAATGCCTCCAGATAGACCCACAGCCTCAACCACATACATGGACCATTTCCTTACTATCTGTCTCTGAAACCAGGCCAGACTATCCCCCGACAGCCTGGTTTCTAAAATAACACAGATATCAAAGTTATGGATTTGCATCAATCTATAAAAAGAGGATCGAAACGATGGCTTCCGAGCTCCTCTAACATTCCATAAAAGGATCTTCATTTAGCAGGAGGAGGAAGCTGGGATCCCTCCTGCACTTCTGCCATAACGCTGTCAGGGAGACACCCAAAGGATTGAATGTCTTCCGCAGGACTCAGTGATGAGCAAATCATCTCATCCTGGATCTCAGCAGTCCAAGGAGAGATAATAGAGGACCTCAATCCTGAACCTTGGCACTGAATAATCGATGACAAGGGGTCACTGAAAGAATCAGTAGCCGTTATGGACTGGGCCTTCTTCCCTCCCGAGCCCCTAGGCTGATAGTCCTCTGAGGATCTATGAACAGCATTGGAAAGCTGTATTTCATGAACTTTAACTTGTTTAACATTGGAGACTGAAACACCACCTTTACCTTTCTTTTTGTCACATTTAGAATTTATCCGGGGGGCCTGATACTCCGCAAGGCGGGCTCGCTTTAGGGGACCAGGGCAAGCATCCCTACTCCCCATTTGATTAACTCCACCCGAATCCAAATCCAAAGAAGCAAAGGGATTTTTAGTCAGCACTGATTGGGGGAGAGTATCATCTGGCTTCTGAAACTCAACTGAAACTGGCACACCAACACTAAAATCAGCACGCTCTGAGGCTTTCAACCCAAACAAAGACACTGTAGCTTCCCTGACCTTAGACCCAGAAGAAAGGCCTGAGCTCTCCGCCTTGGAAGAAACCACCTTTAGTCCTCTGGCTCTCCTCCGGCAAACCGACTTCAACTGAGCAGTCCAACCTTCTGCTTCCGTCCCCAGGGCAGAGGCTCCAATAGCTGAGGATGGATGAGGAACAGAGTTAACAGGGCTTACCTCCTGCTGCACCTTCCTACTACCTTCTGACTAAGATCCCTTCATCACCTTCCATTGCCGGATCGCCGACATCCATGCACCGAAGAGGAGAGCCTCTGACGATGAATCAGAAGTGTGCCTGGCTGAAGAGAAACATTTGCCGGAGAGGTGAAGCGAGCCGCAGCTCGGACAAATTCCTTCCAGCTGCTCGTAGACAAACGATTGCCAAAATGGGCCATTAGCCCCCCTCACGCGAGAGCCTGGCCGGAGAGGAGAACTCAGCTCAACTCTAGCACATACACGGGCATAACCCCCCCCCCCCCCCCCCACCCTTCTCTTTATTCTCTACCCCTCTGTTGTCACCAAAGCACGTCTTACTAACGCCGAGTGACCAAGGAGCTCCTGGTCTCACCTCTTCAACGGGAATCCTACAAGAAAGTCCTCAGGGACCGGTGGGTTTCAGTAAGGACCCTTCGACGGTCAAGTTAGTGCCTTGGAAAACAGTTCTCAAAAAATTGTCCTCAGGAAAAAACCCAACTCTCCCTTTTATATCCATTCCAAAGTTCCCTTTTTGCATGCTTTTGGAAAGTGGTGGCTGTACAGGCGATAGTGGGTCTGGCCACGTTCGTAACATCCCATCATCCGTAATCGTTGGGAGTTAATGGGCCACGTGACGGTTGCGAAAGACTAGTGGGCTATGTGGCAGTTGCAGGAAGATAGTGGGCCACGTGGTGGTTGTGGAGAGCTAGTGGGCCACATGGAGGGGAACCCTAGAGGCCTGAGGCTGAGGGGACCCTGGAGGTCCAAGGCCGAGGGGAACTCCCCGTTAGGCTCTTACCTCGTTAGCTTTAACAGAGCTTGATCAGCCACATCAGATGCTCCCCGCCCCTGAGGTGGTGTGGGTTCACTTTCCTCGAAAGGGGCATGAGCTCGATCAGCGGCTGATCCAGTCTGACCACCAATGGCAACAGGGGCACGTGTCCACGGGATGCGAGGACTCATTAGTGCTAGTGGCATGGGATGTTGTAGCGTGGCTGCGCCTGCTGATCTGCACCGTTGGATGTGTGCGGATCCTTCTTGGAAAGTCAACGACCATCATCGCCATCATTAGGCAGATCTTATCGATATTCCACTATCAGCACTGAACGACTGCCAAGGCATCCCTCCCAGCAGGAGGCGTGCGCGTGGTAGGCTGGCTCAGGCAGGACAACTCGAGGGGAGCTATAATAGGGGGAACGCTCCAAATCTGATGCCTCACAACTCTCAGAATCTTCTTCTTCCTGAGCTTCCTCTGTCCAGATCCTGCCGTCCTCCCCGCCATTTTTTTCCTGTTAGCCAGGTCGGTCCTTCTCCCAGTTCTCTTCACCTTCTTGGTCCTCTTTCGCCCTCTCTGAGGGCTATTTTCCTCCCTTGTACATGCAGGATTCTCCATCTCCCACTCCCTCCTGGTCCTCTTCCTCTTCCTCCGAGGACTAGGTTCCTCTGTCCTAGCAGTGGGTTATCGGTTGGGCAGCCACCAGGACCCGTCTTGTCGCCGCTGGAACCCGTAGAGCCTCTTTAGAGTCTCCCGATAGGGTTGTCTACACTATGACCGGCCAGGAGCTAGCCAAGATTAGAGCCATCTACAAGATCCTGGATAGCATCCGGTTGTATGCCCCTACCCCGAATGATAGGGTAATCTCCTTCCGTCCCAGGAGGGTTGCTCTGTACGAGGCCTTTCTCAAGGCCGGCCTCTGATTGCCTCTTCATCCTTTGATCGCTAACCTTCTTGACTTCTATTCCCTAACGCCATCGCAATTGGTTCTGAATTCCGTCCAAACCATTTGTTCTTTCTTTGTTCTATGCTGCCTCCATGGGTTAGAGCCCAAGGTGTCCCTTTTCCGTAGTTTTTATAACCTCCGTCAGCAATCAGGTTGATGGGTATTCCAACCTTGGCCCACTCGAGCCTTGAAGTTTAGCCTCCCTACCTCGGTCAAAGGATGGAAGACCTGGTTCTTTTTCGCCGACCTCAAAGGGGGAGGCGAGTTGGGGGACCCAAATGTAGGGCCGAACCAGAATCACCTGGTAACTCCAAGGGACAAGGGGGTCTTCGGTATGTTGTAGACGGCCGATATCCCCCGGTGTAACCAGCATCTGACGGAGGATAACCTCTAGTTCGTGGGCCTCCTCCTGAGCAGCGGTGAGCAGTTTTAGTCGCCCTTCCTCTCACTGCCCCCCTTTCATTTCTCCTTTTTTTAATCGACTTTCATTTGTGCAGCTATGAAGCTACCATATTGTATGGTGAGAAGGGCAGAAGTTAAGAAGAAGAAGGCCATCGGTAACGTTGAGCCATTGAGGAAGAGGCCCCGGTCTCCAAGCCCTTCCCGGTCTACGGCCAGTGTAGCATCATCATCAGTGCGCCGCCCAGTTGAGCGCTGCTATCCAGCCGATGTCGGACGAAATGCTAGTTCAAACTAATTAATTACGGCCTTCGTGGTTCCATAAATTGCTTGCTAGTTTATCCGATCCTTTGTTTTTTTTCACTCTTTTTGTTCCTTTGTGGTGCTCCGTTGATTAGGCGAAACCAATAGAATTATTATTTTTTTTTTTTGGATTCGATGAGACATGCATACATGATCCAACACATTTTTTTTTGATAAAAATTATTTGGGAGAGTTTTCTAATGAGCAAAATTGTTTTAGGAGAAGAAACAGAGATTTAAATTGTATTCATTTCACCGTCTTCGAAGGTCTAATGACTAATAGTGGGTGCCTACTGATGCAGTTATTAAAACCGGGTTGTCTTAACAAATTGGATGTCAAATGACACCTTAACCACCTTGATCCAGGTGGTCGAGCAGATTGTAGAGAACCGTACGCTAGATGATCAAACTAACAGCACAAGCTCAGCTTCAGTACGAGTACAGGTAAAGACCAAAAACCAAAGGCGAATTAATATAACGAATTAATTAAATATTCACTCCCAGCATCTATAATGTTGTTCCCTTAAAAAAAATTTCAATGACTAACCCAAACTACCATGCAACTGTGCATTTGTATCGTGTTTGCTACTGTTAGTTTGTCAACCTTTGAATCCATCAACATTATCCTCATAAGGCTATATCGTGCCAAGCCTCAACAGTTTGCACTCTCTCAGGCGCTGGTAACTGTAGATTTACAAACAGGTCAACATCCCGCTTGACTTGACCTCGAAAAATGGGTGTCTGAGGGCTTCGTGAGCGGTCAACCTATCAAGAGGTTCATATTTGAGTAAACCCCGCAAGAGGTCAATGAGATCGCCAGCCGAGTGATCCGCATGGTGCATCACCAAGTTCTGCACAGAAAACATGGCAGAGAACCATCAATTTGCTATGCATATCTTTCTAAAGACCAAAAATTCAGCATCATCTAATCATATGCCAATGGCTGATGATGCTTGTTCAATCCAATGTGCATTGTCTACAGATAATGTTGGATCTTCAGAAGAAAGCATTATTTTTCTTTCAATTATGCCATCAAAAACATGGAAACCCACATTGACTGATTTAATAGGCAAACAAGCCATGTGATGATAGGAAAATCCAAGACATTTTCAAGGAGAATTGTGTGCATTCGATATCTAAGCCACCGCCTACCCCCAAAAGTCCAAATACAAATTTGAGATCAAGAAAAAACAGAGAGTATTTAGTTGAAGGTTGCATTATAAATCAATGATGATAACTCATACCTGGAGTCGTGGCAACTTTCGAACAACTAGGATTCTCTCTCCTAGGAGCATCCTCAGGCCACTTCAGCCGACCTTTTTTGATATACTTCTCAACACGTCCCCTGAAAGTAAAGAATTATGATGAAAAAAATGGCATTAGATTCATACAGGTAGAGCTGAATCAGGCTTAATGTCAACATAATTAGATGAGACTACTTGTGCTGAAACACAGCAAAGAAAATTAACCACATGTAAGTTTACAGAAACTTATACAGCTCCGTTCATCATATGGCGGGGCAAGGGACCTAATACTCTCTCCATCATGGCAAGGTGTTCTAAGTTCTTGCTGGTCTCAAAAAGTCTATCACCCTAAACAGAGCATTGAGAAGTTAAAACACATAAGGAAGCATTCATGCCAACAAAACTGAATAGCTTGCATAAACAAGTGCCTGAAATACATACCAAACAAAGTTCTGCAAGAATGCAGCCTACACTCCATATATCACACGGATAACTCCATCCAAGTTCTGTCAGAATATTTTCAAAATCAGGAAAATGCCACATTCATAGAGGAGAAAGCTAAAATAAGAAACTAAGATAGCAAGTGTCAAACAAGTACAGACCAAGAATAACCTCAGGAGCCCTGTATTGCCTTGTTGTTACTGTGTAGTAGCTATGATGTTCGTGGCCATAAGCAGTGCTTCCAAAATCAATTAACTTAATAGCACTTGACTTGGGCAATCTCTTGCAATATGAACCACCATGCCCTGTGATGAACTTTGATGAGACAAAAAGAATGTTTTCGGGCTTTAAATCAGTATGAATGAGGTGTAAATCGTGCATAACTGCAAGAAAGCAAAATAAACAAATGTTAACACATCAAAACCACTTAAATACATCAGACAACAAATAAACTGAATTATATCAGCAGTGACAATAAAACCAGTGACTTATGAAATAAAACAATCTACTAAAGGAACCTAAAATATAATGCATGAACAAGAATGAAAACCAACAAATGAACCAAAGAAGTAGAAAAGGGAAAATGAATAGCACATTGAAGCTAATAAACCATCAATATCAAGAAAACAATAGATTTGCAAAAGTATTGCGAACGCACATGCAACAGATTCCAACAATTGTCTGCCAAGCTCACGAACTAGGTCCATGGGACATGGGCGGCGGTCATTTTTCATTAAAAAATCATGCAAGCTTGGCCCAAGCTTCTCAAACACCTGTTAAAATCATTTAGATTCACTGCAATTTTAATTTCCAAAGATATCTGGTAAATTGGAGAAACTATCATAAATCAATCATATACTTACAATACAAATATGGTTACGATAGTCAAACCAGCTCCGCATTTGAACATAACTGCAAAAATACACCCACTTAAACAGATGTAAACTTGAATTGACTAAAATGCAAACATACAAAGGAACAGCTCTTCAAGAAAAG
This sequence comes from Calamus simplicifolius, assembly GCA_900491605.1. Lineage (NCBI taxonomy): Eukaryota > Viridiplantae > Streptophyta > Magnoliopsida > Arecales > Arecaceae > Calamus > Calamus simplicifolius. The sequence goes on from UESW01001909.1 coordinate 75,207, forward strand.
AAATAAATGAGAATGAGTCTTACCGGTTACCACCCGTATCATGTCTGCCAAGCTGTTGGAGCACTTTAATTTCTATCATAGTGTCCTCCCGATGTTGCTCATTGGCACGAGTAATTTTGATTGCTACCATTTCTTGCCCTTCCCTATCCCAACATTCCAAAACCCGACCAAAGGTACCTGTCACATAACCCCCCCCCCCCCCCAAAAAAAAAAAATAGAAAAAGAAAAAGAATGCAAGTAAAGTTTGGTTAGGACAGCCCAAAAAAACTAGCAATGATGAGAAACATCACAATAAAATTGGGAAAGGGGGGGTGTTGTGGGGGGAAGATGTTGCTATCTAAAAACCAACTATGAAAAGAATGAGAGAGCAAGCACAAGCTTTATCACTGAATGTCATCGGAGCACAGGAACTTACCTTCACCCATTTTGCTGTGGATTTTATCTGCAATCAAAACAAGTAGCAGATTGGAGTGAGAAGTGTGAAAGTATTGCAAACAAAAGCATAATATTCATGAAAAGCATGCAAACATCCATAGAAAACACAGGAAGACAATTTTTGAAGATTACTGTTGCAACAAAATCATGATAGATAAAGAGAAGCACATAATTTTAAGGGTTTTAATTTTTTAAAATAAACTTTGCATTGTGGGAAAGAACCCATTACACAAACCTACTAAGTTTTGGAAAAAAAAAAATCATAAGACCCAATGCAGAAAACAAGAAAATGCCATAAAACTGATAGCACATTAAGGGGGAAAAAATCAAGGAGAATCAATAAATGAAAAAGCTTTGAGAAACTTTGAAGTAAAAAAGAAATCAACAGATAGAAGGGGGAAAAAAAAAACAACAGCTGAAAAAAAATACTTAGGTCAATAACCAAGAGCAAGCATAGAAAGTATCTTTCAGAAAAGAGAAAAAAAATAGTCACAGCGTATATTTTGATATTATATTGTTTTATCTATATAATAGACCAATGTAATAAAGGCATAAATCCATGATAACCAAAAGAACGGACAAAAGAATGATGCACTTTACATTAGAAATATAATCCAAATCATAGAACCATATACTCTACTTAAGTGTCTGTATTATATATATTTTTATAGATAACTTGATTGCAAATGGGAAAGAAAAGGTGCAGCTAGCGAGAAAAATGCCCATAAAACACATAAGATTTTTGCAATGGTAATCAAGTGTAATTACAGCGAGACGTCAAATTCTCTCCAAGTGCAAACACGTAACGTCCCCCTTCATCATCTTCTCTCTGAGGAGGAGAAGCACTTCGTTCGTGCCCATCTTTATCATCTTCTCTCTGAGGAGGAGAAGCATTTCGTTTGTGCCCATCTTTATCATCTTCTCTCTGAGGAGGAGAAGCATGTCGAGGCACTCTGAGCAGGTCTGATGGTGCCCTCAATGATACGGAGCTGATCACATCTCCAATTTCTTTCAAAGGTAGCGCTTCCATAAGAACCTACGCACAGCTATCCATTGCACTTTGTTTGTGCCCATCTTTATCATCTTCTCTCGGAGGAGGAGAAGCATGTCGAGGCACTCTGAGTTGGTCTGATGGTGCCCTATATGAAACGGAGCTGATCGCATCTCCAATTCCTTTCAGAGATAGCGCTTTCATAAGAACCTGCACACAGCCATCCATTTATTTTTCCGCCCAACCAACAAAATCATGACTTAACTCAATCTCTTTACATATGTGCTACCAAAGAAACCGAAATGAGCAATAAACATGTTCTCATAAAAGTCAACATAGGAATGAACATAGGCCATAATTCTAGCTGAGATTTTATGGGTGACAAAGATCCAAAATGATCATTTAACTTGCTTGGCTATAACCCCAACACAAAGCAATCATATAGGGAAAGTAGGGGTGGGCATGGGCCAAACTAGGCTTAGGGTAGGGCAAGTAGGAAAAGGGGCTCTAAGCATCAGGTTGGGCCCGAACTTAGGTCAGCCACAGTTGGCCTAAGCCCGGCCCAACAGAAATCTTTGAAAACCTAGGCTTGATTCGAGCTTGGGCCACTAAAAACAATTATATACTAAATATTTGAAAGGAAAATGCCATCCTCATGTTGTTGTGGTGGCTAAATGACTTGCTTTTGAAAAACTCATTTTCTCTTAATAATATATATTAAATAATAAATATAATATAGAGAATATAAATAAATACAATGCATATATATATAAATTTTCAGTAACAGTAAAATATATATAAATTTTTAGGCTGAGCCAAGCTCTAAGCTGGGGTTTGGTCCGAAAATTAAACAAGCCTCTAGAATTGCATCCGACCCAATCCTTTGTGCTGAAAAATTGGGCCTAGGCCCTATTTTTTGAGCCAACCCATGCCCACTCCTAAGGGCAAAGGGATCATAACACACAATAGCAAGAGCTCCATATTAACAAGCTATATGATCATGTTTGAAGAACAAAGAAGCTATATCAATATTGCTTACTGTAAAGCCATACCAGAGGATCACGATAGACAAAACTCATGCCTTTATCCATTTAAAATGTATATAGAGACAACATAATATCAATTTCTAATATTCTTAGCCCTTTAAGTTCATTCTAGACCAGGAACCAAGGATAAATTACAAATTTGAAAGGTCATGATTATTCAAAAAATTGATTCAATGAATCCTAGTATGCGTGTGCTATTTTTCTATTTGTTTGATTTAAATTTTTTTTGAATTGAATTTGGCCTAAATTTTAAATTTTTTTTCAACAAGTTTTCTATTCTTTTTTCCTTTTGCTCTTGTTTGCTTGGTTTTCGGGCTTAACGATCCGATTGACTTCCATTTCTCCTCTCCCATCGACCGGATATGGCCGACCATGCCTTTTCTGGATTCCATCCGACCTGCTGCTCCTTGGAATGGTCTATTTTTCTGACCTCACCATGCCACGTCTTGTGCTCCACGGCACTAGCCTCTTCTCCCTCTATGCCTCGCATAGCATGGACCGCTTCAAAGTTCTCTAGTCCATCCCCTCGGTAGCGCCGGGTCTTTTGTCCTTCCTAGCTTTCACTACAAGAAAATACTGAAATAGCGACGCAAATTTAGCGATGCCAAATTGCGTCACTAAATTGCGATCACTTTGCGACGCCTTTGTGACAACAAAATATTGCGACGCATTAGCGACTCATTAGCGACTCAATTAACCAAAAAATCAAAAAAAAATTAAATTTTAATATTGCGACGCAAATATTGCGTCGCAATATTTTAAATTAATTTTTTATGAAATAAAAATATTAATAAAAATATTGCGACGCAATAGTTGCATCGCAATGTTTTAGCAGAATTAAATATTTTACATTTTTAATATTGCGATGCAAATATTGCGTCGCAATATTTCTAAATTAATTTTTAATGAAATATAAATATCATTAAATATTGCGACGCAATATTTGCGTCGCAATGTTTTTAGCAGAATTAAATATTTTAAATTTTTAATATTGCGACGCAAATATTGCGTCGCAATATTTATAAATTAATTTTTATGAAATATAAATATCAATAAAATATTGTGACGCAATATTTGCGTCGCAATGTTTTTAGCAGAATTAAATATTTTAAATTTTTAATATTGCGACGCAAATATTGCGTCGCAATATTTATAAATTAATTTTTATGAAATATAAATATCAATAAAAATATTGCGACGCAATATTTGCGTTGCAATGTTTTTAGCAGAATTAAATATTTTAAATTTTTAATATTGCGACGCAAATATTGCGTCGCAATATTTATAAATTAATTTTTTATGAAATATAAATATCAATAAAAATATTGCGACGCAATATTTGCGTCGCAATGTTTTTAGCAGAATTAAATATTTTAAATTTTTAATATTGCGACGCAAATATTGCGTCGCAATATTTTTAAATTAATTTTTAATGAAATATAAATATCATTAAAAATATTGTGACTCAATATTAGCGTCGCAATTTTTTAGCAGAATTAAATATTTTAAATTTTTAATATTGCGACGCAAATATTGCGTCGCAATAGTTTTAAATATCGCCGATCTCGGACGGATCGCCACGGTCCGAGATCGGTCGTGGCCGATCGGGATCAGGGCTTGGATCGATCGCAACCGTTGGATCGTCGCCGATCTCGGACGGATCGCCACGGTCCGAGATCGGTCGTGGCTGATCGGGATCAGGGCTTGGATCGATCGCAACCGTCGGATCTTTGCCGATCGGACCGATTGCCGCGGTCCGCGATCGGTCGTCACCGATCGGGATCAGGGCTTGGATCGATCGCAACCGTCGGATCTTTGCCGATCGGACCGATTGCCGTGGTCCGTGATCGGTCGTCACCGATCGGGATCAGGGCTTGGATCGATCGCAACTGTTGGATCGTCGCCGATCTCGGACGGATCGCCACGGTCCGATATCGTCGTGGCCGATCGGGATCAGGGCTTGGATCGATCACCGTCGGATCATCGCCGATCTCGGATCGCCACGGTCCGATTTCGACCGTGGCCGATCGGGATCAGGCTTGGATCGATCGCAACAGTCGGATCGTCGTCGATCTCGGACGGATGCCACAGTCCGAGATCGGTCGTGGCCGATCGGGATCAGGGCTTGATCGATCGCAACCGTCGGATCTTTGCCGATCGGACGATTGCCGCGGTCCGTGATCGGTCGTCACCGGATCAGGGCTTGGATCGATCGCAAGCGTTGGATCGTCGCGATCTCGATCGGTCCAAGAATAGGGATCAGGGCTTGGATCGATCGCTACCGTCGGATCGTCGCCGATCTCTGACGGATTGCAACTGTCCGAGATGGGTCGTGGCCAATCGGGATCAGGGCTTGGATCGATCGCAACCGTCGATTTGTCGATCGGACCGATCGCCACGGTCCGAGATCGGTCGTGGCCGATCGGGATCAGGGTTTGGATTGATCGCAACCGTTGGATCGTCGCCGATCTCGGACGGATGCCACGGTCCGCGAACGGTCGTGGCCGATCGGGATCAGGGCTTGGATCGATCGCAACCGTCGGATCTTTGCCGATTGGACGATTGCCGCGGTCCGCGATCGGTTGTCGCCGATCGGGATCAGGGCTTGGATCGATCACAACCGTTGGATCGTCGCCGATCTCGGACGGATCGCCATGGTCCGAGATCGGTCGTGGCCGATCGGGATCAGGGCTTGGATCGATCGCAACCGTCGGATCGTCGCCGATCTCTGACGGATTGCAACTATCCGAGATGGGTCGTGGCCGATCGGGATCAGGGCTTGGATCGATCGCAACCGTCGATCTTTGTCGATCGGACCGATCGCCACGGTCCGAGATCGGTCGTGGCCGATCGGGATCAGGGCTTGGATCGATCGCAACCGTTGGATCGTCGCCGATCTCGGACGGATCGCCACGGTCCGAGATCGGTCGTGGCCGATCGGGATCAGGGCTTGGATCGATCGCAACCATCGGATCTTTGCCGATCGACCGACGATCGGTCGCCGATCGGGATCAGGGCTTGGATCGATCGCAACCGTTGGATCGTCGCCGATCTCGGACGGATTGCCACGGTCCGAGATCGGTCGTGGCCGATCGGGATCAGGGCTTGGATCGATCGCAACCGTCGGATCGTCGCCGATCTCGGACGGATCGCCACGGTCCGAGATCGACCGTGGCCGATCGGGATCAGGGCTTGGATCGATCGCAACAGTCGGATCGTCGTCGATCTCGGACGGATCGCCACGGTCGAGATCGGTCGTGGCCGATCGGGATCAGGGCTTGGATCGATCGCAACGTCGATCTTTGTCGATCGGACCGATGCCACGGTCCGAGATCGCCGATCGGATCAGGGCTTGGATCGATCGCAACCGTTGGATCGTCGCCGATCTCGGACGGATGCCACGGTCCGAGATCGGTCGTGGCCGATCGGGATCAGGGCTTGGATCGATCGCAACCGTCGGACGATCGGAACGAACCGATCGGATCGATCGATCGATCGATCTCGGACGGATCGGTCCGAGATCGGTCGTCGCCGATCGGATCAGGGCTTGGATCGATCGCAACCGTCGATCCGATCGGACCGATCGCCACGGTCCGAGATCGGTCGTGGCCGATCGGGATCAGGGCTTGGATCGATCGCAACCGTTGGATCGTCGCCGATCTCGGACGGATGCAACGGTCCGAGATAGGTCGTGGCCGATCGGGATCAGGGCTTGGATCGATCGCAACCGTCGGATGCCGATCGGACCGAATCGGTCGTCCGATCGGGATCAGGGCTTGGATCGATCGCAACCGTTGGATCGTCGCGAAATTGATGAATAATTTATCGTCGTAATTATTAACATTAATTATAAATATAATCATTTATAAATATTAACAAATAGCTTGCGACGCCTTAGCGACACACTTTAAAAAAATATAAATAAATATTGCGACAAAATATATGTGTCGCAATATTATTAGAATACATATAACTGATTAAAATATTAAAAAATATTTGCGACGCAATTTGTCGTCGCAATTATTATAATAAATTTAAATATTTTCATTTAAAAATATTTAAAAATAATTGCGACGCACTTATTGCGTCGCAATATATGTAATAACTTTTTTTATTAATCAATTTAAATTATTAAAAAAATATTGCGACGCCTTAGCGACGCAATTATTAGAAAATAAAATTATTTTTCCCGCCAGGTGATGGCGCCAATTTAGCGACGCTTTAGCGACGCATTTATTGGCGTCGCTATATTTTCATAAAAGTATTTTTTACATTTATTAATGATGGATTAGCGACGCCCACGTGCGTCGCTAAGAAAAAAAAAAAAATTTATTGCGACGCAATTAGCGACGCCAAATTGGCGTCGCTAATTGCCTATATTTAAACCCCCCTTTCTTCTTTCCTCCTTCCGGTCTGACCTAGCCGCCGCCGCCGTGACTCCCAGCCCCCCGAAACGCCGGCGATCTCCTCCGACTCCAGCCCCCCCGAGGATCTCCTCCTACTCCGGCTACCCACAAAGGTTAGCCCAAAAATCCAAAAAAAAATTTTTTTTTTTGTTTTTTTTTTTTTAACCTGCTGCCGTCTTCTCCGGCCACGGCAGGTCCGTGGCCGTCTTCTCCGGCCACGGCCGCTGCCGTGGCCGGCAGTGGCCTGGCCACGGTGGTGGCCAGGCCACTGTTTAAAAAAAAAAATTTTTTTTTTAACAGGGGGGAGGGGAGGAAACCCCCCCCGCCCCCCCTTTGTTTTCGGCCACGGCCGTGGCCGCGGCCGGACAAGGCGGCCACGGCCGCTGCCGTGGCCGTCTTCTCCGGCCACGGCCGCTGCCGTGGCCGGCAGTGGCCTGGCCACGGTGGCCAGGCCACTGTTATAAAAAAAAAAAAATTTTTTTTTTAACAGGGGGGAGGGGAGGAAACCCCCCCCGCCCCCCCTTTGTTTTCACGGCCGGCCACGGCCGTGGCCGCGGCCGGACAAGGCGGCCACGGCCGCTGCCGTGGCCGTCTTCTCCGGCCACGGCCGCTGCCGTGGCCGGCAGTGGCCTGGCCACGGTGGCCAGGCCACTGTATAAAAAAAAAAAATTTTTTTTTAAACAGGGGGGAGGGGAGGAAACCCCCCCCCCCCCCCCTTTGTTTTCCCGGCCACGGCCGTGGCCGCGGCCGGACAAGGCGGCCACGGCCGCTGCCGTGGCCGTCTTCTCCGGCCACGGCCGCTGCCGTGGCCGGCAGTGGCCTGGCCACGGTGGCCAGGCCACTGTAAAAAAAAAAATTTTTTTTTTAACAGGGGGGAGGGGAGGAAACCCCCCCCCCCCCCCCCTTTGTTTTCAGCCACGGCCGTGGCCGCGGCCGGACAAGGCGGCCACGGCCGCTGCCGTGGCCGTCACGGCCGCTGCCGTGGCCGGCAGTGGCCTGGCCACGGTGGCCAGGCCACTGATAAAAAAAAAAAATTTTTTTTAAACAGGGGGGAGGGGAGGAAACCCCCCCCCCCCTTTGTTTTCTTGTCCGGCCACGGCCGCTGCCGTGGCCGGCAGTGGCCTGGCCACGGTGGCCAGGCCACTGTGAAAAAAAAAAAAAAAATTTTCAGGGGGGAGGGGGGAAACCCCCCGCCCCCCCTTTCTTTTCTTGTCCGGCCGTCTTCTCCGGGGCCGCAGTGGCCTGGCCTTGGTGGCCAGGCCACTGTAAAAAAAAAAAAAAAATTTTTTAACAGGGGGCCGGGGAGGGGAGGAAACCCCCCCCCCCCCCTTTGTTATCTTGTCCGGCCACGGTGTTGCCGTGGCCGGCAGTGGCCTGGCCACGGTGGCCAGGCCACTGTGAAAAAAAAAAAAAAAATTTTGGGGTCATAGCAGGGGGGAGGGGGGAAACCCCCCGCCCCCCCAAAAAAAAAATAAATTTTTTCTTAATTTAAGCAGAATGTTTATTTAATTTACATATTATTTATGCAATAATTAATTTAAGCAGAATGTTTATGACAATAGTATTTGTGCATTTATACTCATTTACATTTGTTATGTTTGATTATTTATATTCTGCTGCAAACTTAATGATGCATTACATTTGAAATGCTAAATAAAATGTTTTGTTGTTATATTATTTAATTTCAGCAACAAATTACTAGTTTCAATGATTTACATTTTAGTATTCGCAAACCTTTGTATTTGACACAATAATCTTAAAAAAGTTAGTGATTACATGTATAATTCACAAGATGTTAAGAATAACAAGCATAAGTTCGATTGTCTTCGGACTTTCATAATCACAGCACTTTAATTAACCTTTAGACCCGTTTGAGAATTTGTAAGCCTTAGTCTTGCAAATTCTCAAATTGTCCTGGTGGACAGTTTGGGAATATTTCTTGTGACATGTTAGTCTGCTAGTAATCATCGTGGGGTGAGATTTCGGTTTGCATTTGCTCATACGTTCTCCTAGTGTGGCTTATATACCACACATGTAGGAGAACATATGGGGAAATGCTGCCGAAATTTCAATGTTGCCGATCGATGATAATTAATAGCAGAATAACATATCACAAAAAATATTCTTGAATGGGATAGGGCCTTACCTTGTAGACATGGAGTGAAGGTAGAATTATTTAAGACACTTGAATTCTTGTGAAGTCTAATGACTAAACGCATCGCCTTATGGCCCGACACAAACTCAAGCCCTCTCTTTAGCCATTAACCTATGCATCGGTCCTTCCTAGCAATTGGTTGTAATTATATTAGTACATAAATATATCTAAATTATTTGCGTACTTATAAATGATTTAATTGGTTGTAATTAACCTTAATTAGTTGTGCCCAAGAAATAATTTAGATATATATGTATTAATACTAATATAGTTTTATTTTTTGGTTTTAATTAATGCTTTACCAGACTTTGTATAAGTCGGACAAAAATGAGCGGGACTCGCTCATGGATGTATGCAAGGATAAAAGATGGCTTGCTGAATCCAGATTTTCTGAATGGATTGGAAGAGTTTATCGCATTTGCATGTAGCCAACCTGAATGGATGGATGGGCCTAGGATTAGGTGCCCATGCAACTTCCACAGGTGTCAGAATAAAGCCTACAGAGATGTGGAAACTGTTAAGGTGCAAGAACTTACCAGCAGTTGTTATAGGCGAACAAGAGTCAATTCCCGTAGAAGAACCATTTGTGAATTTAAACACATATGAACAAATGGTTATGAATGCATCGGGTAATGACTTCAATCAGAATACATTTATGGAAGAACCAAACCCAGAAGCACAACAATTTTACGATATGTTGAGTGCTGCCAATCAAGAATTGTATCCTGGGTGTGAGGGTCATTCCCAGTTCTCTACAGCTGCTCGAATGTTGAATATTAAGGCAGAACATCGATTATCAGAAAAGGCGTTCAATTCTGTAGCTGAGTTAATCAAAGAAATTCTGCCAAATGATAATGTTGCCGCAGACAGTTTTTACGCAACAAAGAACAGTTAATAAGATCGATTGTTGCTTGAACAATTGTATGATATTTTGGGGTGAAGACTCAGAGCTGAGATGGTGTAAGATTTGTGGGCAATAGGTTGAAGGAGGAGCCGGTACAAGTAGGAGGAAAAGTGTGCCTTACAAGAGGATGCATTACTTTCCTCTTCCTGCAGATCTGAGGCAACAGCTGCTGATATGAGATGGCATGCCGAACATGAATCTAAAGAGGATGAAATGCGGCATCCATCAGATTCAAAGGCTTGGAAGCAGTTCAATGAAAATCATCCTGTTTTCGCTGAAGATATAAGGAATGTGAGATTAGGTCTTTGTACCGATGGCTTCCAACCATTTGGTCAAGCGGGGCAACAGTATTCATGTTGGCCTGTGATACTGACTGTATATAACCTTCCTCCGTGGAAGTGCATGAAAGATCCTGCAATGTTTTTAACCGTTTTGGTTCCAGGACCATCAAATCCTAAGGAAAAGATTGATGTCTTTCTGCAACCGTTGGTGGCCGAATTGAAAATGTTGTGGGAAACAGGAGTGGTAGCCTACGACATTTCTATGAAACAAAATTTCTTAATGAGAGCTGCTTTGATGTGGACAATAAGTGATTTTCCGGCATATGCAATGTTGTCTGGTTGGAGCACTGCTGGACGTCTGGCATGCCCTCATTGCATGTATGATTCGGATGCATTTACATTGCAGAAGAGTGGTAAGCAGTCATGGTTTGATAACCATAGGAAGTTCTTGCCCCAAATCATCCTTACAGGCGTAACTTGATCGCCTTCCGGAAGAACAAAGCAGTCACAAAATTTGCCGAACCGGTTAGGTCCGGCACGGATCTATTTGATTCTATAGAGAATTTGGGGTTGATGTATGCATGGGAACCAGATGCAGATAGAATAAATAGCCGTATATGTAAAGAACATAACTGGAAGAAGCGAAGTATATTTTGGGATTTGCCTTATTGGAGCACAAATCTCATCCGGCACAACTTGGATGTATGCATATAGAGAAAAATTTCTTTGATAACATATTTAACACGGTGCTAAACATCCCGGGAAAAACAAAAGATACTGCAAAGTCAAGAGAAGAACTTAATCAGTACTGTAGAAGAGGTGATTTGAGAAGGAGTGCCGATGGGACCTATCCTAAAGCATGTTACACTCTTGACAGAAATTCACGAGAAGTTTTATGTAACTGGCTAAGAGGGTTAAAATTTCCAGATGGTTATGCCTCAAATATCGGTAGGTGTGTGGACATGCATAAGCTCAAGTTGTTCGGCATGAAGAGCCATGACTGCCATGTTTTCATGCAACGATTATTACCTATAGCTTTTCGTGAGTTGCTTCCGCAACATGTCTGGAAGGCAATTACGGAGCTCAGCTTATTCTTCAAGGAGTTATCTGCCGCAGTCATTACTTCTGCATCCATGGCAAGGCTTGAGGAGGAAATTCCAATTATTTTATGCAAGCTTGAGCGAATATTTCCTCCCAGTTTTTTTGACTCAATGGAGCATTTACCGGTTCACTTGCCATACGAAGCGAGCATAGCTGGTCCTGTGCAGTATCGCTGGATGTATCCATTCGAGAGGTAAATATATACATCATTAAGATATGTTGACATTTGAAATATTATTTCATTGCTTGAAAAATTCGTTAATTTTTTGTTGCAACTTTACATATAGGTATCTTAAGAAGTTAAAAAATAATGTGCGTAATAAGGCAAGGGTTGAAGGTTCTATATGCAATGCACACTTGGTCGAAGAAGTTTCAGCTTTTGCCTCGCATTACTTTGAGGGTCACGTCCACACGAGGAGCCGAAATCATGGTCGTAACGATGACGTATGTGTGGACGAAGCAGAAGCTAATGACGGTAGAATATCAATTTTTAAAGCTATCGGCCGTTCATTTGGTGGGCAGAAGTCAAGAAATCTTAGCGATATGGAGTATAATGCAGCACATTATTACATCCTAATGAACTGTCGAGAAGTCGATCCATATATTGAGTAAGTGTATACTTCAATGCTAAATTGAAAATTTAAATTTATATAATAATATACCATAATATTTAATTTCTAACAGTAGTTTTCATCCTTTTCATCCCATAAGGATGTTTTGTGATAGACAACGACAGATGAATCCCGACATCAGTCAAGTTGCAATTGGGCAGAAATTAGAAACGGAGTTTGCTTACTGGTTTTATGAATTTGTGAGTAGTATCACTCAATCAATTTCGATAATGGCAATTATTTTTTGAATTGGATGTCAATAGCTTATTAATTTATAGGTCAACGGTCCATGGTCGACAACCGACAATATTTTCATTAAATGTCTATCGCAATGGCCATTGAAGACCGTAACAACCTCTACTGGCTATTTTGTAAATGGGTACAAATTTCAGATTGAACGATTAGCAGCTTCAAGAGGCACTCAGAACTGGGGCGTGTGTGTAAAAGGAGAAAGTGTTGGAGCAAATATGCAGGATTATTATGGAAAGTTAGTAGAGGTGGTTGAAGTTGAATATCCCGGTTGGCCTTTAAAACGAACCGTATTGTTTCGTTGTGATTGGTTCGATCCGATAATTCCTGTGGGCAAAAGGGTTCATAACGACTATAATTTGGTTGAAGTGAACCATCGACGAAGATTACAGAAATATGACCCATTCATCCTTGCATCCCAAGCTCAGCAAGTCTTTTACTGCGGATATCCAAGTTTGCGCAACGACAAGCGAGATTGGTGGGCCGTTTCTAAAATCGTCCCACGTTCAACAATCGTATTAGAGGAGAGTTCATCAAGTCAATCGCCGAGTGCCCTGCATTTCAAGAGGATGAGATGGAATGCATGCAATTGAGGACGACACAAGAGCTCCTGAAACATCACTTAGAGATCCAAGTGGTGATGTCCAAGAAATTGCGGATGCAAATGTTCGGTTTCCTTCCGATAATGAAACTGATTCGCAATCCGATACGGCATCGGATGTTGAACCAACATTTCACGAAACAAATGACACCGATTAAACATAAAGGTTTTTTAAAATTTAACTTTTTTTATAAGTGTTAAATTCTTACATAGTCAATCATTAATCGTAATTTAATTGTGTGAATCTTTAGTATTTTCAGTATGAGGGGCAGAGGGACGACAGATTGGGTGAGCAGAGACGTAGTTTGGATCCTTCGACATCAGATCACATGAGCGTCGGAGATGGAGAGTTTGGATCTCCAGCAGAGGCGCAGCCTTCGATCTCTGCACCAGTATTACCATCTACCCGATCGGCACAGACCTCCGAGAGTTCTTCCGCCTTCGGCCGCACTTTACTTCGACTTGATGCTCAGGGGATGTAAGTATATTAATTAAAATATTTGTTAATGTTTTTAAGTCATTACTTATAAACTTGCATTTTTTTAACAGATTCATTGAGCAGCATCATGTCTCCAGCCACATCAGCGCCGTTTTTCAGAGGCGTGCAGATCCCAGTGGCTACGATTGGCGCCACGTATCGCCGGCCACGAGGGAGTTTTATTTTTCTGAGTTTCAGGTAAACTTATTAAATACAATTTATCAGTGATATATAATTCTTTAAAGTTAATAAATTCAGAAACTAACTGTTTATTTTAATGCAGAAAAAGTTTACGTGGGATCCTGCCACCCATGATGCCATTAGGGCAGCATGGGAGGCTCTGACGCGACGCCGATACTCCGACATGCTTCATCGTTGGAGGTCGTCGGGTCAGCGTCCTGCGCACGTGCCAGAGGGTATTTGGCACGAGTGGCAGCAGGCCTGGGAGTCCGATGGCTGGCGCAGGAGGTCCGCATCAGCCAGCACGAACCGCCGATCTGAGAAGGGCGGTCGTGGCACGGGTCTCTCCTGTCATACATCGGGCTCCATTTCGATTCAGGAGCACAGACGGCGTATGGTAAGAAAACATAAATATTTTAATTACTATTTTAGTTCTTTACAAATATTTTTATTAATATCATTTTTTTATTGTTATAGACTGAGCAGGAGGGCGGAGATCCTGGTGAGTTTCGTCTATTCAGGGCGACACACACCAGGAGGGACGGCTCCTGGGTCGATACGCGATCACGGGAGGTTGCGGTAAGAAATTAGATTTATGTAGTATCTGTTTAATTTTTAAAATTTTATTTCTAGAAATTTATTAACTCATTTATTATTGATTTCATAATTTCAAGACACGAGTCGACGAGCTTCGATCCCAGGCATCACACCAGCTGAGATGACTACCCCTCTGCGGGCAGCTTGAGAGTCGTCTCCTCAGTCGACGTGTGTTTTTGGAGGCTGTTGGTGCCCAGCCACGAGACCGCAGGGTCTATGGTATGGGCACTAGAGCTTCTACATTTTTTCCCCATCAGGCCTCCAGCTCGCGAGTTCCTGCTGATCTTCCTCCCGAGCGTTTACAGGAGCTTCGCAGATCTATTGCAGAGGAGGTTCGCCAGGAGGTCGAGCAGGATTTGAGGATCGTATGCGAGGCCGGGATCAGGAGGTTGCAGACATGCGAGATGAGATGCATTATTTGCGGGATATGGTTAGACGCTTGTCGCAGAGCCTCCACAGCCTCCACGTGATCGTTCAGATTCTTGATGTATTTTTTTTTTTTTTATGTTGTAAAAACTTCAAAATTTTAATATATAAATTATTTTTTGAAATTTATTATTGTTTGGATTGAGTGAAAAATGTTTGTATCAATATTTAGATTTAGCGAAATTGTATTAACCGTTTTAATTTTTAAATTTTTATTTTTTTAAAAAAATTTGCGACGCATTAGCGACTGAATTGATCGCTAATATTTTAAAATATTATTATTAAATATTGCGACGCAATGAGCATCGGCATTAGCGCATTGCGAATAAATATTGCGACGCAAAACGAGCGATGCATTAGCGACTAAAATTGAGTCGCTATTTATCTAAAAATTTTAATAAATATTGCGACGCAATGACCTGCGTCGCAATATTTTAAAAAAATTTTTATTTGCGACGCATTAGCGACTCAAATTGCGTCGCTATTATACCAAAATATTATTATTAAATATTGCGACGCAGCTGGATGCGTCGCAATATTGCGACGCAATTAGTGCGTCGCAATATTTAATAATAATTTTTTTAAAAATTTATTTTAAATTTAGCGACGCATTTGCATGCGTCGCAATATTGCGACGCATTTGCATCGCAGAGAGTCGCAATATTGCGACGCAATTGCGACAAAAGGGTATTGCGACGGACAGTTGAGCGACGCCGTCATTGCGTCGCTATTGCGTCGCAATAGCATGTTTAGCGAGGCATTAGCGACGCATTTGGGCATCGCAATATTTTTTTTTCTTGTAGTGGGAGAAGAGGAGCCCTAGGACTCGAGGTCGGCCGATGATGCAATAAGAAATGAGGCCAAAAGTAGTCACCTTTTTGGTGATAGACTTTTTGGCGAGGATGGCATACGTCAACACAATTTTTGGCAACGATGGCGCAGGTTCCAGCTGCGGTTTGAGAGCTCAGGGATGAAGGGAGTTGAAAGTCAAGAATTAGGGCAAATGAAGGAAGCCATGAAGAGTCGAAGAGGACTGTCAGAGGGGTGAGGTTTAGTAAGCCTTTCCCTATAATTTCATGAAAATCATAGGCAAAGACTGAAACTTTACCTATGAAATTCATGAAATTCATAGGCAAAGGTTTCGTTGAAGTCATTGTATACGATTTTTATTTAAATCATAGGCAAAGGCTGGCCAGTAAACCTTTGCCTACGAAATGAGTCAAAAACTCATAGGCAAAGTTTTAGCAGTAAGCCTTTCGCTACGATTTTCTTTGCCTCAGTAGTAAGCCTTTCCCTATAGTAGCAAGCCTTTCCCTATGATTTTCATGAAAATCGTAGGCAAAGACTTTTCTTTGGACCTTTGCTTAAGAAATTCATAAAACTCGTTGGCAAAGGTTCAGCTGAAGTCATTGCCTACGATTTTAATTTAAACCATAGGCAAAAGTAGGCTGCCGAACCTTTGCGTACGAGTTTGTCTTATTTCGTGAGCAAAGGTTCACTAGGCAGCCTTTGCCTACGATTTAATTTAAATCATAAGCATTGACTTCAGCTAAACCTTTGCCTACGAATTTCATAAATTTTGTAGGTAAAGGTCAGAGGAAAGTCTTTGCCTATGATTTTCATGGAAATCATAGGGAAAGGCTTACTAAATATTTCCCTATGACGTCGACCAAACTCATAGGCAAAATATTTCTTTATGACTTAAGAAAATTGTAGGCAAAACTATTCAATTTAAAGAAAAAATTTGGCGAGTGATTTTGCCTTCAAGAATTCGATGACCCAACAAAAAAAAGTTTTTCCACAAGAGACACCAAAACCATTCCCAATGATTTTGAATTTTATCGTAGGGATATTTCTAGAAGAAAAAAAATTATTCTTCATATTAGAAATTCTTTCTCTACAAAGCCTTTCCTTACGATTTTACAAAATCGTAGGGAAAGGTCTTTTTTGCCTACGATTTTAAAATCATAGGCAAAGCCTACATTTGTCATAGTCTAGTGCATGGGATAGTCATTTAGCTTTAATTGAATTTGCTTATAATAATATATTTGCTTATAATAATAGTTATCAAGCAGGTATCCAAATGGCTCCTTATGAAGGAAGAAAATGTTGGTCTCCAATTTATTGGATAATGTTGGTGAGCAAAAGTTTTTGGGACCAGAGTTAGTGCAACAAACTATTGAGAAAATTAAGTAATTCAAGAACGTCTTCGTGCAGCTCAAAGTAGAGAGAAGAGGAGTGATGCTGACAACAAAAAAAGGAAGCTAGAATTTCAGATTGATGATCATGTGTTCTTGAAGATTTCTCCTATGACGAGATTTAGACTCTGAGTAAACTGAATCCCAGATACATTGGTCCATTTGAGATTTTAGATAGAGTCCGGGATATGGCATATCGACTAGCATTACCATCAATTCTGTCAAATGTGCATAATATCTTTTATGTGTTAATGTTGAAAAATATGTTCTGAACCCAAATCATGTGATGGAGCATGAGCTATTGCATCTTCAAGAGGATCTAACTTATAATGAATATCTAGTGCGGATTGTGGACAGAAAGGATCAGGTTTTACGCCATGCACTATACGTTATGTGAAGATACAATGGAATAACCACTCATTAAGAGAGGCCACTTGAGAATTCGAGTATGAAGTAAAAGACAAAACATTTCTAACTCTTTGAAGTATCTGGTAAGAAAAATTTAAGAACTGTTGGCCCAGATAGCAACCCAAGAGGGGGGGGGTGAATTGGGTTCTTAAAAATTAGCCCTTTTTAAAATAGTTTGCTTGAGATTAATGAAGGCAAATGCAAAGTAACTATAAAGTGCAGTGAATAGATAGAGATAGAGAAGAGACAATAGAACACGGCAAACACAAAAGATTTTATAGTGGTTCGGTGTATCCAACACCTACGTCCACTCCCAAGATTCACTTGGGTCCACACTATAATCTCTCTAGATTACAGCCGAGTTGTTTTCCAAGCTCACAACTCAAACTTGTTGTTTTCCGGGTGCACAACGAACCCAGCTGGTTTTACTCGGGCTTACCAGCACAAAACCCTAAACCAAGCTTAACCAAGCTTAAACCGAGGTAAAACTACCTCCTCTAGTTCAATCCCCCAGATTGAACTAGGCACAAACAAATAAGTATTGTTTTTGAATACAAAGCTCCTCAATGAGCAAATATACAAATTAATAACAAGGTTTAGAAAAGCCTGATTTGAAGATAGGTTGGCTTTTGAGCTTTTCTTCTTTTCTTCTTTTCTTCTTCTCCTTGCTGGATTGAATCAAGCCTCAGCTCCGATTCTTCACAGTTGAAGCAGTTGAGAAGAGTTGAAAAGCAAGAATGAATCTCCTTTCTCCAAGTTGGGAAATCCTCCAAGACTTTGATTTTGAACGCTTTGGATTCCTCTTGAGCTTTTGGAGTGGAGTGGATTTGAGCTAGAAGGTTTTCCTTTCAAGATTCAAGCTCACGGATTTTTGAAATGGGATTTGTCTATCTCAGATTTTCTCTCTGTTTTTCAGATTTTTTTTTCTCTTCTTCTTTTTTTTTGAACAATAGACTTCCCTTTTTATAGATTTCTTTTACACCTCTTTTGGAATAAAACTATCCGTTGGAGTGTACCTTCTATCAAAATATATCCGTTAGAAATGAGTAAAAATAGAAAAGTTACCGTTAGAGCTGATCTGGCAACTTCGTTTTTCGTTCCAGGTGGGTTGGAGTCGACTCTAACTTTTCTGGAGTCGGCTCTAGCTCGAGGCGTTTTAAAATGATATTTCCGGAGTCGTCTCTGGCTTTCTGGGGTCGACAAGAACTTTTCCGGAGTCGACTCTAACTTACCCGGAGTCGACTCTAGGTTGGAGCCAGAAAAATCGACTTTCTGCTTCGTCTGTGAGAGTCGACTCTAACAGTCTCGGAGTCGACTCTAATGACCGTGCCAGTTCCGGAGTCGGCTCTGTGATTCTCGGAGTCGACTCTAATGTCTGCAATTCTTACCTAGACATTAGATTCGATCCAGAACACATTGTAACTTGATTTTGATCTTTCAATAGTCTTATAGGCTGAAACACTAAATCAAAATCATCAGAGCCTTCAAAAATTATACTCAATAGTTTTGTTAATCATCAAAATCATCAATTGGGTCAACAATCTCCCCCTTTTTGATGATAACAAAAACTTTGAGTATATGCATTCAAAATTCAATCAAACTAAGGATTATAGTCATTTTAACTTTAAACCATTGAAATTAAGGTTTTGATGCCAATGTTCAATGTAAACTTTTAAAATTGTACAATCCATCAATATTGAATTATTAAACTTAATGTGCATAAGATTGTAAATGAGCTTTTTGTTAAGCTCCCCCTGCATTGAGTAGCTCCTCTTATATATAACATCAAATTGTAACTGATTAATCATTTCAATTCATTTTGCATAAACAATTAAAACTCCCCCTTTCTTTCTTTCTTTATGCATATATAATCTTTCTTTCTTTGCATATACACAACTATCTCTCCCCCTTTTTTGTTATAGCAATAAGGAGAGTAAGAAAAATTTATAATCTCAATAAAGCATAGGAATCCAATCAATCAAAATTTGAAAAAGTGAAATTGTATTTCATATGCAAGAACCATTACATCAGTTGATTCATTTACATTTCAAAATGAAATACATTGGATAATCAAAAACTTCCTAAGTACAAGCTATCAAACTTAAAACAAGATCAAATGTGCTTGAATACAATTTTCTTTAGATGACCTATTATCTCCATTACATCATCTTTTTGTGATTTCTTAAAATTTTCAAGGCAGGCTTCGATTTGAGAGACTGCAAGGTCAATATCCTTCTTCAATTGACCCGTTGCATGAACATACGATCCTGATCCATCGGCAATGCCTTCCATCCTTTCGAAGATCTTGTGAAGCTCAGCTCCAAAGGATTCTACAGAACTGCCTAAGGTAAAGGATAGCATGTCCAGTCTCGAATTTAATTCTTCTTTCAACTGATTAAAGTCTTCTTTCAATTGATTAATTTCATTTGACCTGTGACTGTCATACTCAGCAAGTAAGCTTCTTAACTGATCAAGTTGTTCATTAGAAAATCCTCCAGAATTTGTTATAGGCTGATGTGGAGGTGATGGAATAGAACTCGGTCCGGCCTCCGAAGGTCCAGCAGACGAAGGTCCCGCAAAGATGAATCAGGGACTGATGGTCCCGCAGTAGATGGTCCCGGGATTCTTCTAGTCTGGTTCCCTCTGCACCATCCCTATCTGTTCTTTCCTCTCTCCTCATCCAAACACCATTAACTTTCTTAAATCCCATTCTATGAATAGTAGAATGCTGTAATAATCAGTGTGTCTCAGTTTTCTTAAAGGTTCATTTTCCATATGAGCACACCCTGGCTTCTAAAAACTAGTGTCAGAATCATACCGTATGGCAGTGTTGATCTTTTCTTAGTAGCTGCCTCTGCCATGTATCCTATCATCATGCCAGCTAAATTGACTGGCCTTCCAGTTATAATGCAGTCCATCATCAGAACGTCTCGCTCCGAGACATACTCGAATCTCCCTATTTTTGGAAATAAGATTCTACCACAAATATTATGCAATAATCTGAGTTCTAGGTTTAACTGATTTGCAAAGATCTCTTCGAACTCAGTCACATCTCTTCCTAGCATCCTTGATAGTGCACCACTTCTGTCATTAAGTTGACATTCCAATAAACCAACAGTGGGCATTTCTAATAGGGTTCCAAGAATTTCAGTTGTTACCATAACCCTAGTTCCTCTTACTGTGCTTATCAATCCTCCTTCTCCTCTGCTTAATCCATTATAAAACTCTCTTACCAATGCTGGATATGTGGGTAAATCTAGTGAGCACACTTTCTCCCATCCCATATCCCTTAAATTTCTTCCAATAGAGAAACCCTCCGATTCAAATAAATCAAAATTAACTTTTCTCCCAGTGGTAATGGTCTTACCAGCTAATTGATCAACCTTAGGAGATGAGGGTGAAGGTGGAGAATCCTCTTGAGTGGCCGAAGAGGAAGAAGGCGATGGTTGCCTTCGAACCGTGCGTCTTCGTTGGAACGGATGCTCCAGCGACGAATCCGCGCCTCTTTGGTGCCATTGAGAGGATTGGAAGTTAATCAGGGTTTTGAGTGGATTTGGGGAAGTTGGAAAGTTTTGGAGTTCTTAGGAAGGTTTAGGAGACGATTGGAATGATTGGGGGTCGACTCCGCCTTTTTTTTTGACCTAACTCGACTTAGAGTCGACTCCCGAAAACTGGGTGTCGGCTCCGAGCCAGAAAGTCTGTCAGCGCTCGTATTAGAGTCGGCTCCACAAAAGCCAGAGTCGGCTCTAATCACTTAGACAGAAAATCAAAAACTCAGGTGTCGACTCCGCAAACTGTCAGAGTCGACTCTAACAGTTTCAGAGATAAAAAATTGAGTTTCAAGATTTGAAACTATTCAAATTAATCATCAAATTATAGATTTAAGTTCTTTAGCAATTGGGGAAACATGAATCAAGATCTAGATAGATTTCCTTATTGAAATATCAAGATTTTTCAAGAAAATGATGAAATCTAGATAGATGTCCTTAAGAGTTTCAGAAAACTATTCCAAAGGATCACAAACTCCTAATTCTCCTCTAAGATAACAAAATCTTTCTTCACTTAAGGGTTTTGTTAATATATCTGCAAGTTGTTCTTCAGTATTCACATAATCAAGACAAATTTCATTATTGGCTACATGTTCTCTTATAAAGTGATATCTATTTCAATGTGCTTTGTTCTTGAATGTTGAATTGGATTTTTAGTAAGATTTATTGCACTTGTATTATCACATCTTATGGGTGTCTTATCAAGTGTGATACCATAGTCTTCAAGTTGTCTCTTAATCCATAGGATTTGAGCACAGCAACTTCCAGCTGCAACATATTCTGCTTCCGCAGTAGATAATGCAACCGAATTTTGCTTTTTGCTAAACCATGAGATTAAGTTACTTCCTAAAAATTGGCATGCACCACTTGTGCTTTTTCTATCTAACTTGCATCCGGCATAATCAGAATCTGAGTATGCAATTAGATTTAATGTGGAGTCTCTAGAATACCATAAACCTACATTTTTGTTCCACTTAAGTATCTTAGTATTCTTTTAACAGCTATTAAGTGTGATTCTTTAGGTTCTGATTGAAATCTAGCACATAAACATACAGAAAACATAATATCTGGTCTACTTGCTGTTAAATAAAGAAGGGATCCGATAATACCTCGATAATACTTTGATCAACCTTTTTACCTTCTTCATCTTTGTCCAGCTTGCATGAAGGACTCATTGGTGTTCCGAGGGGTTTAATTGATTCCATACCAAATTTCTTTAGAATCTCTCTTGTGTACTTTGTTTGGTTGATAAAGATACCCTCTTTGCTTTGTTTGATTTGGAGTCCAAGGAAGAAGTTGAGTTCTCCCATCATGCTCATCTCGAATTCTCCCTGCATTAACTTGCAAATTCTTGACATAGAGAATCGTTAGTAGCACCAAAAACAATGTCATCAACGTATATTTGTACTACAAGTAAATCTTTACTTTTTCTTTTCAAAAATAATGTTTTATCAACATTTCCTCTTGTGAAATCATTTTCAATTAAGAATTTACTTAACCTATCATACCAAGCTCTAGGTGCTTGTTTCAAACCATATAAAGCTTTGTGCAATTTAAAAACGTGATTTGAAAATTCGTGATCTTCAAAACCTGGTGGTTGTTCTACATAAACTTCTTCATTTATAAATCCATTTAAAAATGCGCTTTTAACATCCATTTGAAATAAGTTAATGTTCATATGACATGCAAATGCAAGTAATAGCCTAATGGCTTCTAATCTAGCTACAGGTGCAAAGGTTTCATCAAAATCAATACCTTCTTCTTGATTATATCCTTTTGCAACTAATCTAGCTTTGTTTCTAATTACTATGCCATTTTCATCTAGTTTATTTCTAAAAACCCATTTTGATCCTATTACTGAATGATTTTTAGGTCTTTCAACTAAGTCCAAACATTATTTCTTGTAAATTGATTTAATTCTTCTTGCATTGCTAACATCCAATTATTATCTTTTTCAGCTTCTTCTATAGTTTTAGGTTCAATTTGTGATACAAATGCAAGATGATTACTAATATTTCTCATGTATGATCTAGTCTTATTCCTTGAGATGGATCACCTATAATCAATTCCTTGGGATGACTATGAGCATATCTCCAGTCTCTTGGAAGATCTATATCATTATGATCAATATTGACATCATCGTCCTTATGTGAATCATCATCTTTAGCTTCTTGTTCATGATCAGAAGATACTTCAATATTAAGTTTTTCAAGATCTTTTTCAATTATGTTTGTATCTTCCTCATCAATCTTTTCAGATCCAGTTGCTAAAGATTCATCAAAACTACATGAATGGATTCTTCAACTACTAAGGTTTTCTTGTTAAAGATTCTATAAGCTTTACTAGTTGTTGAATAACCTAGAAAAATTCCTTCATCAGATTTAGCATCAAATTTTCCTAAGTTGTTTTTACCATTATTATGAATGAAACATTTACATCCAAATGCATGAAAGTATTTTATATTTGGTTTTCTTTCATTCCATAATTCATAAGGTGTTTTCTTTAATATTGGTCTTATTAAAGCTCTGTTTAAGATGTAACATGCTGTGTTAATAGCTTCCGCCCAAAAATACTTTGGTAGTTGCTTTCGCATAGCATGGTACGGGCCATGTCTTCTAGAGTCCTATTTTTCTTTCAACTACACCATTTTGTTGTGGAGTCCTAGGGGCTGAAAAATTATGATTAATTCCATTTTCAGTGCAGAAATTTTCAAATAAGTGATTTTCAAATTCTGTTCCATGATCACTTCTTAGAGATACTATAGTAGTGTTTTTCTCATTTGTGACTTTCTTGAAGAATTTCAGGAATATCGAGAAAGTCTCATCTTTGTGAGCTAAAAACATTACCCAAGTATATCTAGAATAATCATCTACAATCACTAGACCATATTTCTTTCCTCCTAGACTTGTGGTTCTAGTTGGTCCGAAAAGGTCCATGTGAAGTAGCTCTAAAGCCCTAGAAGTTGAAACAACATTTTTAGATTTGAAAGAACTTCTAGTTTGTTTTCCAAATTGACATGCATCACATATTTTATTATTTTCAAAATCTAATTTAGGTAACCTTTAACTAAATCCATTTTAATTAGTTTTGAAATAAGGTGTGTGCTTGCATGACCTAATCTACGATGCCACAACCAACTAATATCATTTATGTTAGCATTGTCAGCAATTAGGCAATGACTACTTTCAGATAATTTGTCTAAGTCAACTAAGTACACATTGCCATGTCTATAACCAGTAAAAACAATGCTATCATCAATAGAATTAGTTACAGTGCAATAGAAGATTTAAATGAAACATTAAAGTTTTTATCACATAATTGGCTTATACTAATTAGATTATGCTTCAAACCATTAACATAAAGTACATTATCAATAAATATAGATGGAGTTATGCGAACTTTACCAAGGCCCATAATTTGACCTTTACCGTTATCGCCAAACGTCACAACTCCACCTTTCTTTTCTTCAGGGTGATGAATTCATCTTTGTCACCCGTCATATGTCTTGAGCAGCCACTATCAAGGTACCACTTTTTCTTTGATCTTTTGGCTACAAGACATTCCTGCAACATAATTTAAACTTTATGTTTAGGTACCCAAGCTTTCTTGGGTCCTTCATGGTTAGTAGCAATAAAAATTGTTCCTTTCGGAACCCATATTTTCTTGCTTTAATATTTAACTTGTTGTTTTTAATGTTTTGCATTCAAAGGATTTATGACCTTTTTCATTACATTTTAAAACAAGTTATATTACTTTGGTTGGCTTTTACAAAAATATTCTTTAAGATTTTTGTTTTCTTAATGTGTTATACCCTAAACCAGCTTTGTCAAAAACAGCTTTTTGACTATCTAAATCATGTTTAGTTTAGTTGAGCTTAAGTAAATTTCTCAACAATGTCTTTATATTTTTTAACATCTTTCTTAAGAGATCATTTCTTTAGCTTGCTGTTCTTTTCTAAAGCTAAGTTTCTATTGATCTTTTAAATCTTTGTTGAGTTTTAGTTTCAGATTTTAATAAATCTATTTCTTGATTAAGATTATCTCTTTCTTTCCTAAGTTCTTCTTTTTCATTAGTTAAGTTCTTAACTTCTAAAGCTAATTCATTTTTACTTTTAGCTAAGCTAATATTATCATTTTTCAAAAACTTATACTTCTTTTTCAAAGATTTAAAATCAATCATCAATTCATTGAAAGCTTCAAACATTTCATCAAATGTAAATTCATCATCGGGGGTTTCGGAACTTACCTCTTCGTTGTCGTCCGTTGGCCATGAAGCATATTTGCAACTTCCTTTTGTTCTTCTTCTTCGGAAGAAGATTCATCATCAGTCCATGTTGCCATATGCTTTCTTCTTTTTCTTGTAGGCCTTTTTAAAGGACAATCATATCTAAAGTGCCCTGGTTTTTACACTCATAACATACAAGGGCTCTTTCTCTTTTTCCTTGTCCTTGTCCTTTTCTTATCCTTTTCTCCTTCCACTTGCTCCAAATTTTTTTTTGGAAGGGCCTTTTTCTCATAAATCTCTGAATTTCTTTGGCCAAGAGAGCAGTTCATCATCATCATCATCATCATCATTCACTGCTGCTCTCTTCCATTTTTGCAGTTTGAGGGCAATGTTTTCTTCTTTTTGTTTCCTCCTCAACATGCTGCTTCATTGTCAGCTCGTGGGTCATTAGGGATCCTAGAAGCTCCTCTAAGGGTAGTGCATTGAGGTCCTTTGCTTCTTGGATTGCAGTGACTTTGCTTCCCACGATCTTGGTAGTGACCTAAGAATTTTGCGAACAAGTCAGCATTAGTATATTCTTACCAAGACTTTTCAAACCATTCACAATATCAGTGAATCTAGTGAACATGCATGTGATGGTTTCAGTTTGTTCCATTGTGAAAATTCATATTTATGAACCAAAATATTTATTTTGATTCTTTACTTGGTTTGTTCCTTCATGTGTATTTCCAACCTATCCCAAATTTCTTTTGCGGAATTACAAGTGAGATTCGGTTGAATTCATTAGAGTCTAAGGAACAATATAAGATATTAATGGCTTTAGCATTTAAGTTGTGCCATTCTCCTATCATTATCATTCCAATCCCTTTCGGGCTTAGGAACAATAGTGCCATCAATAAGGTGTGTGGGTGTACTAGGTCCATTTAATTATAACACCCCAAAGCTCATAGTCAGAAGCTTGAATGAATATTCTCATTCTAGCTTTCCAATATGAATAGTTTGAGCCATTAAAAAGTGGAGGTCTATTCGTAGAATGACCTTCAGCAAAACATGAACCACTTTGTGTTGCCATAAGGATCTTTAGCTCTTGATCGTGAGATCAAATTCTAAATGAGCACTTGCTCTGATACCAATTGTTGGCCCAGATGGCAACCCAAGAGGGGGGGGGGTGAATTGGGTTCTTAAAAATTTAGCCCTTTTTAAATAGTTTGCTTGAGATTAATGAAGGCAAATGCAAAGTAACTATAAAGTGCAGTGAATAGAAGAGAGATAGAGAAGAGACAATAGAACACGGCAAACACAAAGATTTTATAGTGGTTCGGTGTATCCAACACCTACGTCCACTCCCAAGATTCACTTGGGTCCACACTATAATCTCTCTAGATTACAGCCGAGTTGTTTTCCAAGCTCACAACTCAAACTTGTTGTTTTCCGGGTGCACAACGAACCCAGCTGGTTTTACACGGGCTCACCAGCACAAAACCCTAAACCAAGCTTAACCAAGCTTGAACCGAGGTAAAACTACCTCCTCTAGTTCAATCCCCCAGATTGAACTAGGCACAAACAAATAATATTGTTTAATACAAAGCTCCTCAATGAGCAAATATACAAATTAATAACAAGGTTTAGAAAAGCCTGATTTGTAGATAGGTTGGCTTTTGAGCTTTTCTTCTTTTCTTCTTTTCTTCTTCTCCTTGCTGGATTGAATCAAGCCTCAGCTCCGATTCTTCACAGTTGAAGCAGTTGAGAAGAGTTGAAAAGCAAGAACGAATCTCCTTTCTCCAAGTTGGGAAATCCCAAGACTTTGATTTTGAACGCTTTGGATTCCTCTTGAGCTTTTGGAGTGGAGTGGATTTGAGCTAGAAGGTTTTCCTTTCAAGATTCAAGCTCACGGATTTTTGAAATGGGATTTGTCTATCTCAGATTTTCTCTCTTTTTCTTTTTTTTTCTTCTTCTTTTTTTTGAACAATAGACTTCCCTTTTTATAGATTTCTTTTACACCTCTTTTGGAATAAAACTATCCGTTGGAGTGTACCTTCTATCAAAATATATCCGTTAGAAATGAGTAAAAATAGAAAAGTTACCGTTAGAGCTGATCTGGCAACTTGTTTTTCGTTCCAGGTGGGTTGGAGTCGACTCTAACTTTTCTGGAGTCGGCTCTAGCTCGAGGCGTTTAAAATGATATTTTCGGAGTCGTCTCTGGCTTTCTGGGGTCGACAAGACTTTTCCGGAGTCGACTCTAACTTACCCGGAGTCGACTCTAGGTTGGAGCCAGAAAAATCGACTTTCTGCTTCGTCTGTGAGAGTCGACTCTAACAGTCTCGGAGTCGACTCTAATGACCGTGCCAGTTCCGGAGTCGGCTCTGTGATTCTCGGAGTCGACTCTAATGTCTGCAATTCTTACCTAGACATTAGATTCGATCCAGAACACATTGTAACCTGATTTTGATCTTTCAATAGTCTTATAGGCTGAAACACTAAATCAAAATCATCAGAGCCTTCAAAAATTATACTCACATAGTTTTGTTAATCATCAAAATCATCAATTGGGTCAACAAGAACAAAATTTATTTTAAGGTGGGAGAATATAACACCCGTGGGATTGGATTGGCCCAACCTCACCCACGCACGGCTGCACGTGGAATTAGGGGAGGAGTCCCTCCTCCCCAGCTGAGTACTTGGGTGCATTAAAAAAAAAGGGTGGGGAGGAGCAGCCTAGGGTTTCCTCAAGCCACTAGGGAGAAAAAAAAAACAGATATAGTTACAAAATTTTTAATTGAGTGACACATTAGGTGGAGGAGAGAATTGTGCTCTGTTAAATATGTCTTGAATTTTATATATTGGGCCCGGTTTTTTGACCCGACCCGATATTCTTGTTGGGCCCGGACCAAACCGGTCCACTAGGGTTTATTTTATGGAAGTATTTTTTGGGACGTATATATATAGATATATGTGTGAAAACTTTTGTAAGGGTTTGGAGACCTCCTTCTTCTTTGATAATGGAATTTTTGTTTGCCTTGCCCGTGGATGTAGATCACCATGATCGAACCACATAAATTCCTTGTTTGTTTATTGTTTGATTTGTTTTTGAATCTGATTTCCGCAACAAACTGGTATCAGAGCTTTGGTTCGAAAACAATTTGTTGAAAAAAAAAAGGTGAAAAACCTAACCCTAATTTTTTTTTTTTGGTCTTCGTCCGCCTCCTCTGTTTCTTCCAACGGCCCGTCGGATTCTGGTGAGGATTCTCCTTGCCCTAGCTTTGATTCTCTCTGGCTTGAGTCTTGGTCATCAACGGAGCCGTGGAACTTGGAGAGCTCGCGAACGGAGGAGCGGCCAACTGTGGAGGAAGAGATCCACTGCTGCTGGAACTTGGTATCAGATCTGAAGTGTGATCGACGGTCTCCTCTGTTTCGGCTTGGAGGGTGACGACGAAGATGCCGTGGCAACGGACGACGAGCAGATCGATCCTCAGAGAAACCCTAGACGTCCTTCGCTAGATCAAACCCTGAATCCCTTGTGTATTTCCCCCAGCGAGAAGATTGATTCGAATCCAAGAACCGGTGCGGAACAAAAGAGGTCAGGGATTCTTCTCGTGGGGAAGTTCTTCAATTCACGGCCCTCGCGCTGCGGTGGAAATCCAGGACTTCGGCAACGAAGGCTCGCCGGCGAGAGGAGAAGGGGGACACAAGGGTTGGCGACGGCTGTGGAGGAAGTCGAGCGTGGAACCCCAAAGGTGTCGAGCGAACTCGGCGTCCTATCGTAATCTACTGGCGGCCGCCCTCGCCACTGCGGGGCGAGAAAAGACGGCAGAGTGGCGAGGTACCGGTAGCGCGCTCGGAACTTCGTCATCTGTTCGACGAATACAACGGTGGAACGGAACACCATGATGATCCTTCCACGGGAAGAGTGGTATGGCTTGCAGTGCATGGCATCTGTTTGTTTAAATGATCAATAGACATAGCTTCGCGGAGTCTCATGGTCTCAGCATTTGTTTGGAGTTCGATAGGTCTCGAACATCGTTCTTAGGAATTTTTGGGATGTCATCTTTGAAGTTTCAGATTGCACCATTTGATGGACAGAACAACTTCGGATTATGGAGAATAAAGATGAAGGCTTTATTGAAGCGAGAGGGTTTTGTTAGGGCACTGGATAATAATTATACAGATGACATGACCACAGCTGAGATTGAAGAGATGGATGAGAAGGCGCATAGTGCAATTCAGTTGTCTCTAGAAGACAATGTTTTGCGAGAAGTCGCAGATGAGGAAACAGCGGCCGGTCTTTGGAAGAAACTGGAAAGTCTCTACATGAAGAAATCTTTAACATCGAGACTTTATTTGAAGCAGCGTCTTTATACCCTAAAGATGCGAGAAGGTACGCCTATTAAGGAACACTTGAATGAGTTTAATAAGATTGTTATGGATATGAAAAATCTAGATATTAAACTCGATGATGAAGATCAAGCTTTGATCGTGTTATGCTCATTGCCTGCCTCATACGAAAATTTTGTGAACTCGATGCTTTATGGACGTGAATCCATAACTCTAGAGGATGTTAAAGCATCCTTGAATTCTGCAGAATTGAGAACAAAATTGAATGGAAATACTAGTGAAGACAGGGCAGATGGTTTATTCGTGAGAGGTAGGGCAAAGAAGAAGGATAAAGCTTTTAGAAAGAAATCTGTTAGTCGTTCAAAATCTAGGCCACCTGGAGATACGACGAACGTTGAGTGCTACTATTGTCACAAGAAAGGACATTACAAGTTAGATTGTCCTGTGCTCAAGAGAAAGGATAAGCAACGTAGTCAACGTCAAGATGCGGCAAATATTGCTGAGAAAGATGAGTCTAGTGTGTCAGACAGAGTTCTCACGACATGCTCTGTTGTTAGTTTTTCAAACGATGTTTGGATAATGGATACAGGAGCATCATATCACATGTGCCCAAATAGGGAATGGTTCACCACATACGAACCATTGAATGGTGAATCAGTTTTTATGGGAAATGATTCAGTATGCCAAATTGTGGGAATTGGTACTGTTCAGATTAAGTGCCATGACAAAGTTGTGAGAACCTTGACTGAAGTTAGGCACATACCAGACTTAAAGAGAAACCTTATTTCTTTGAGCTGTTTGGATTCCATTGGGTGTATGTACTCAGGTGGAGGTGGAGCTCTAAAAGTCACCAAAGGCAATCTAGTTGTGATGAGAGGAAACAAGGTGAATCACTTGTATCATCTACAGGGTAGCACAGTTATGGGTTCTTCGATTGGCACAGCAAATTCTGTTTCTGATGATGATAGAACAAAATTGTGGCATATGCGTTTGGGCCATATGAGTGAGCGTGGCATGACAGTTTTGAGTAAACGTGGTTTACTATGTGGTGAGCAGACATCCTCACTAGATTTCTGTGAGCACTGTGTTCTTGGTAAGCAGTGCAAGGTCAGTCTTAGTACAGGCACACATTCAACGAAGGGTACACTCGACTACATACATTCTGATTTATGGGGACCGGCACAGGTTCCATCTAAGGGTGGTGCTCTTTACTTTGTGACATTTATTGACGATTATTCCAGAAAAGTTTGGGTTTATTTTCTGAAAAGAAAAAGTGAAGTGTTTGAAACCTTCAAGAAGTGGAAAGCCCTTGTTGAGAATCAGACAGGGAAGAAGATCAAACGTCTGAGGACCGATAACGGTCTGAGTTCTGTGTGGTGATTTTAATGAATTCTGTGCAGATGCAGGTATCGTTCGACACCGTACAGTCAGGTACACTCCACAGCAAAATGGAGTGGCAGAAAGGATGAACAGAACTTTATTGGAGAGGGCAAGATGCATGCTCTCTAATGCTGGCATGGAAAAGGCTTTTTGGGCTGAAGCAGTTAACACGTCTTGCTATCTGGTTAATCGTTCTCCTTCAACAGCAATTGAATGCAAGACTCCTTTTGAGATGTGGTCAGGTAAGCCTTGTGATTATTCAAATCTAAAGGTTTTTGGATGCCCAGCTTACTATCATGTTAAGGATGGTAAACTTGAACCTAGAGCAAAGAAGTGTATCTTTGTTGGTTATGCTGATGGTGTGAAGGGTTATCGTCTGTGGTGCATAGAACCTAATTCACCTAAATTCATTATTAGTAGGGATGTTACTTTAATGAAAAGTTTATGCTAGATCAAAGGAATGTTGTTGATGAGTCTGCAGGAAACCATGAGAGTGATACAAATGAGGTGGAGGTTCAGGTCGAGCTTCGAAAAAAGGGCTCTCAAAATGATTTGAGCAAGCAAATTGTTACTATTGATTCTAGTTCAGATGAGGAAGCTCTAGATGAGGTGGAGCAGCCATACTCTATTGCTACTGGCAGAGAAAGGAGGGAGATTCGAGCCCCTCAAAAATATGGGTTTTCTGATCTGGTGGCTTATGCTCTTACTACAGCAGAAGATATGGGTATTCAGGAACCATCTACTTATACTGAAGCTGTTACTTGTTTGGAATCAGAAAAGTGGACTGTTGCTATGGCTGAAGAACTGGAATCACTTCACAAGAACCAGACTTGGGACTTGGTGCCATTGCCTAAAGAAAAAGAGCCATTGGGTGTAAATGGGTCTTTAAGAAAAAGGAAGGTATTCCAGGCGTTGAAATTGGTAGATACAAGGCAAGACTTGTAGCTAAAGGTTACAATCAGAGGGAGGGAATTGATTATGATGAAGTGTTCTCTCCTGTTGTGAAACACACTTCTATTCGTGTGTTGCTGGCTATAGTTGCTCAATTTGACTTAGAGCTTGAGCAACTCGATGTGAAGACAGCCTTTTTGCATGGTGAGCTTGAGGAGACTATTTATATGGCCCAGCCTGAGGGCTATTATGTAGAAGGCAAGGAAGATCATGTATGTCGATTGAAGAAATCATTGTATGGTTTGAAGCAGTCTCCAAGACAGTGGTATAAAAGATTCGACAGTTTTATGATACGGAGCGGTTATCATAGGAGCAGCTATGATAGTTGCGTGTATTTCAGGAAAGTTTCAGATAAATCCTTTGTCTATCTCCTTTTATACGTGGATGACATCCTCATTGCTGCAAAGAACATGACAGATGTGTTGATCTTGAAGAAATGTCTCAGTAAGGAGTTTGAAATGAAAGATCTTGGTCCTGCCAAGAAGATCTTAGGAATGGAGATTCAGAGAGACAGAAATCTAGGTAAGTTATATCTCTCACAGAGGAGATATATTGAGAAGGTACTTGAGAAGTTTGGGATGCAAAACTCTAAGCCTGTCAGTACACCTTTAGCATCACATTTTAGACTCTCAGCTATACATTCACCTCAGTCAGAGGTCGAGGAAGCTGCAATGTCTTCTGTCCCATACTCCAGTGCAGTTGGTAGCTTGATGTACGCTATGGTATGCACTCGTCCCGACATTGCGCAGGCAGTTAGTGTGGTGAGCAGATATATGGCACATCCTGGAAAGGTCCATTGGCAGGCAGTGAAATGGATACTTAGGTATCTTAGAGGCTCCACAAAATTGGGCCTAATGTTTGATAGAAATAGTTCTAACTGTACTTCTGTTGTGGGATTTGTGGATTCTAATTATGCTGGGGATATTGATAAGAGAAGATCTTTGACTGGCTATCTTTTCATATTATCTGGCTCGGCTATAAGTTGGAGATCAACTTTACAGTCGACAGTTGCTTTGTCTACAACAGAGGCAGAGTATATGGCAGCAGCAGAAGCAGTAAAAGAAGCTATTTGGTTACGAAATCTTGTTCAAGAACTTGGGCTCAAGCAGGAAGACAATTCAGTTGTCTTTTGTGACAATCAGAGTGCTATTTGCTTGATTAAAAATCAAGCATATCATGAGAGGACTAAGCACATTGATATCAAGTATCACTTTATTCGAGAGGCATTTACTGATAGAAATATTACAGTAAAGAAAGTAGATACTGCTGACAATCCTGCTGATATGCTGACCAAGATAGTTCCCGCCAACAAGTTTAAGCATTGCTTGGACTTGATTGGCATGCTTGTTTGAGGTTTGCTCCTTCTGGGGCTTGGTGGCGAGGTGAATGAAAGTTCTATTTTTGTGTTTCCTGAAGTGGATATGTTTTTCGCTGCATCCCTTGTTTCCTACACCGAGTTAGCTCACGTAGGCTTAGGGATGCTGGGAGAATATGTTCGACTTCTAGTTTGTTAAATTCAAGCCAAGGTGGAGATTTGTTAAATATGTCTTGAATTTTATATATTGGGCCCGGTTTTTTGACCCGACCCGATATTCTTGTTGGGCCCGGACCAAACCGGTCCGCTAGGGTTTATTTTATGGAAGTATTTTTTGGGGCGTATATATATAGATATATGTGTGAAAACTTCTGTAAGGGTTTGGAGACCTCCTCCTTCTTTGATAATGGAATTTTTGTTTGCCTTGCCCGTGGATGTAGATCACCATGATCGAACCACGTAAATTCCTTTGTTTGTTTATTGTTTGATTTGTTTTTGAATCTGATTTCCGCAACATGCTCTTTAATTAAGATATGAAAATCTTGTATAAATTGAACATGTGGCGCAAACAGATATAGTTACAAAATTTTAATTATTATTTAATGTTTTAAGTTTCACATATGCGATCCCAAATACCAACATATATATATATATATATATATATATATATATATATATATATATATATATATATATATATATATATATATATATATATATATTTCTTGTACTCGCAGCATATATTATTTTGATCATTTCCATGGTATGTCCATATAAAGAAAAAGAAATTATCAATAAAGTGGCGCCTAGTGCTTCATCTGCCACTTTTCTTTCTTTATACGTGTGTCCCTTTTTCTATGCCATGCCATGGGGATGGTGATGGTCATTAGAGTGTGTCTATTCTACGTTCTGTGGGACAAAGCCTCAATGGGAAGCCAAGTGGATTGAACAACGGAATGAATAGCAAAGAATCAATCAGCAGCGCAAAGAGGAACGAAGCTAAGTATATGACCTTAAGAAGCCATTGCCTAACAGCAATTTTTAATTGAGTGCGTCATGCTAAGCGCATTCTTAAGTCTTAGCAGAGATTCTTTTCCACCGCCCTCATCTTGCTACTAATTTGATTCCTACTTTATTTGATTCTCTACCTGTCCAATAAGGAGAAAGAGAGAGAGAGAGAGAGAGCACAAAAAAGTTGAAAGAAAGGAATTTCTTGCGCGTCGAAAGAAGGCACATACATGCACCTTTATCACTTTTGATCAACCACACCTCTCTATTCAATATTTGCATTTTCGGAATCTGATGCCTAGTGTGCTCCAGAAGGTAAGAACCACCTTAGCTACTAACGTTTTATTGTTGTTTTTAAAATCCAAGGAGTGATTAGAATTAAGATAGTGTTTGATAGAAAAAATATTATATAAGTATACGGGATAAAGTTTATCCCCTGGCCATCCCTAGGGATATCCCTTGGCTATCCTATTGATCATATCAAATGCAAAATGCTAAATCCATATGATAACTTTTTTTACTCTTATTTGGAGGGATAACCAGCTATTCCTATATTTTTAAGAAATAAATTGAGGGGATAACCCATGGTTAACCATGGATTATCCCGTTGGTTAACTTTATTTCCAGCTATCCTTCATAGTTATGGCTTTTGGGAATAAGAGGGGTTATCCCCTGGATATCCCCTCTTATTCTCTATTTCAAACACTATAGTGTTGATAGAAAAAATATTATCCCTAAGCGTACGGGATAGAGTTTATTCCCTGGTTATTCCTAGAGATATCCCTTGGCTATTACATTGATCATATCAAATGCAAAAAGAAACCCATATGATAACTTTTTTTTTTACTCTTATTTGGAGGGATAACCAGCTATTCCTGCATTTTTTAGGGAATAAATTGAGGGGACAACCCATGGTTAACCATGGATTATCCCTTTAGTTAACTTTATTTACAGCTATCCTTCATAGTTATAGCTTTTGGAAATAAGAGGGGTTATCCCTTGAATATCTCCTTTTATTCTCCAATAAGGAGGGAGGGAGGAGAGAGAGAGAGAGCACAAAAAAGTTGAAAGAAAGGAATTCTTGCGCATCGAAAGAAGGCACATGCATGCACCTTTATCACTTTTGATCAACCACACCTCTCTATTCAATATTTGCATTTTCGGAATCTGATGCCTAGTGTGCTCCAGAAGGTAAGAACCACCTTAGCTACTAAAGTTTTATTGTTTGTTTTCGAAATCAAAGGAGTGATTAAGATAAAAAAATATTATCCCTGGATAAGTGTACGGGATAGAGTTGATTCTCTGACTATCCCTAGGGATATCCCTTGGATATCTCATTGATCATATCAAATGCAAAAAATAAATCCATAGAATAACTTTTTTTACTCTTATTTGAAGGGATAACCAACTATTCCTGCATTTTTTAGGGAATAAATTAAGGGGATAACCCATGGTTAACCATGGTTAACCATGGATTATCCCTTTGGTTAACTTTATTTCCAGCTATCCTTCATAGTTATGGCTTTTGGGAATAAGAGAGGTTATCCCCTGGATATCCCCTCTTATTCTCTATTTCAAACACTATAGTGTTTGATAGAAAAAATATTATCCTTGGATAAGTGTACGTATTCCCTGGTTATCCCTAGGGATATCCCTTGGCTATCTCATTGATCATATCAAATGCAAAAAGGTAAATTCATAGGATAACTTTATTTTACTCTTATTTGGAGGGATAACCAATTATTCTTGTTTTTTTTAGGAAATAAATTGAGAGGATAACCCATGGTTAACCATGGATTTTCCTCTGTTTAACTTTATTCTCAGCTATCCTTCATAATTATGGCTTTTGAGAATAAGAGGGGTTATTCCCTGGATATCCCCTTTTATTTTCTATTTCAAATACTACCTAAATATTCATGAAAAAATAAGAGCCGCAATATATATATATATATATATATATATATATATATATATATATAGGAAAACCTAGCGATACCCCTTGTCCTAAGGGAAGAATCTAGGTTTTGAGTACACGATGGTGCATCCTCAATAATTCTCTCTCTCTCTCTCTCTCTCTCTCTCTATATATATATATATATATATATATATATATATAGTAGATTTTTTCTCTTTCTCTCCAAAATAAATAAATATTAAATATTAAAACAAATTTTATTGTGATATACCTTGCTAGAAAGGTTAACTATAAAAAAAAAAAAGAGAGACTCCTAGCTAGAACTTGTCAGCTACAGGAAATTGCCTACTCAGTGACGGAATATAAGAAGAAACTTTCCGCTAATAACAGTAGCCGATATTTTTTTTGTACAATAAAAGTGCAAACGAGCAACTTTGTCTCTCCTTCACAAAAATGAAACCATTTCTGAAAAAGAAATTCGCATTGCTCCCAAACCTTACCTTCTTCTCCAAAACAACGATCCCTGCCAGCAGCAGCGACGATTTCTGCCCAACTTTGAGGAATCAAATGTCATCCGAACAGAACGTCAGAGATGATCTCCATTGGGTTCTGCAAACGATCAGGTCAGGAAACAATATGAACCTGCAAAGCATTTCCTTCTACCAGTCTCAGTCCTCCTCAAGCTCTTCTTACCAGGAAACAGAGAATTCAATAAGCATCATCATCTCTAAAAACAACGACAGCATTCAAAATTTCTGTCAGATTTTGACTGATCTTGCAGCACAGGTAGACAACTGCAAAAGCCTAGCAAACTTGGCATTTCATGGTGTTGAATGGGAGCAGAGGCAACTGCAAAGTCTCCATGCATTACTTAACATCAATTCAAGAATTAAACAGCTTGAGTTCCGAAGAAACATGTTTGGCATGGAAGGTTTGTCTAAGCTGTCAGATATACTTGAAAAAAATAATGGGATCAAAGTACTTATACTCTCTGAGTGCCAGATTGAATACATGGGAGCAAGGTTCCTTGCTTCAGCATTAACTAAAAATGACACACTGGAAGAGTTACATATATGGGAGGACTCCATTGGTTCCAAAGGAGCAGAAGAACTTTCAAGAATGATTGAGGTGAACTCTACACTGAAGCTGTTGATAATATTTGACAAGGATTCCATCACTGCAACCCCCCTCATCTCTGCAGTACTAGCAAGGAGCCGGACCATGGAAGTTCACATGTGGAGTAGAGATAATGGTGACAAGAGCTCCAAAGTGGTTGAATTCATGCCCGGGACCAGCACACTGAGAATTTACAATCTCAACTCTTCTGGTTCTCTGAGAGTTGCATGTTCTTTGGGGTGGAATACAACTGTAAAAATATTGGACATGACAGGCGTCCGGCTGAAATCGAAATGGGCCAGAGAGTTTAGAAGAGTTCTGGAACAAAACAGGAGCCTCAAAGATGTCAAATTGTCGAGAACTTGCCTTCGAGACGAGGCAGTTGTGTACATAGCTGCTGGACTTTTCAAGAACCAATTCTTGGAAAAATTGCAGTTGGATGGGAACTGGTTTGGTGGAGTTGGGGTGGAGCATTTACTCTGCCCCCTTAGTAGGTTCTCTGCAGCGCAGAGCCAAGCAAATACCACTCTGAAATCACTTGCTTTTGGTGGAGGGAAAACAAAGATAGGAAGAGATGGTATAATAGCACTCTTGAGAATGCTGGAGACAAACCAGACTCTAGTCCAGTTGAGTATCTGTGATGATACAAGCTTGAAATCAGATGATATTGTCAAAATATTTAGGAGCCTGCAAAGAAATGCTACTTTGCAATGCCTGTCACTGAAGGGCTGCAGAGGTGTTGAAGGGGAATTAGTGTCACAGGCCATAATGGAAACATTGCAGATAAATCCTTGGATTGAAGAAATTGATCTCACTGGCACACCTTTGCAGATTGCCGGGAAGACGGACAGAATTTATGAGAAACTAGGACAGAATGCCGGTCTCGTTCTGGAGAAGGACTTGCTCGATGATCTGCCATTGACCATGCCGACATGCTGTAGAATATTCTTCTGTGGCCAAGAATACGCAGGTGCAGTAGTATAAACCATCACACTACTACCTTTCTTTAATTCTATTATTTATAACAACTAGGATAGGATAGCTTTTTCTGCAACTAAATAATCACTTGATTTCCATAAAAAAATCTATCTATGTTCAAAATGATGGACGTACTGATCATTTGCTACTCATTTACTATTACATTGCTAAACTGGATCAATGTTTCTTTTGCATCTTGAAAGAACCATGTCTCACTGGTACTGAATTGAAGGCATATATATGCTTATACGTACTAATAGAGGAAAATTCATTTGCATACAGGAAAAACTACGCTCTGTAACTCCATATATCATAACATTAATTCTACAAAGCTACCTTACATGGATCAGATCAGAACTCTAGTGAATCCAGTTGAGCAAATTGGTCGGACAGCTGAGATCAAGATAAAGATGATCCGTGATGGGAACACAAAGATCTCAATCTGGAATCTTGCTCGGCAGCATGAAAATTTCACATTACATGATCTCATGTTTCCAGGCCATGAAAGTCCCTCATTTTTCCTAATAATTTCCAGCTTGTTCCGAAAGCCTGCTAATAGAGAACCGAAAAGCCAGAAGAGATGAAGAAGACCTTCTGTACTGGCTCAGGTTCATAGTTTCAAACTCAAGAAGAGCAAGGTCGCAATCCATGCTACCACACATCACCATAGTTCTCACCCACTACGATAAAATGTCCAGACTAGCCGAAGTTTGCTACCTGCTGCAAATTCCATTCAAAGGCTCAAGGAGAGATTCCAAGGGTTTGTTGAATTCTACCCCACAGTTTTTACGGTAGATGCGAGATCTCAGCATCAGTAAGCAAACTCACACACCACCTGCGAAACACCAGTAAAACAATCCTTCAAAGAGTTCCCCAGGTCTACCAACTGTGCAATGATTTGGTGAAACTTATATCAGAGTGGAGATCAGAACATTTCAACAAACCAGCGATGAAATGGAACGAGTTCTGCGACTTATGCCAGCTTAAAGTTCCAGCATTAAGAATCCGATCAAGGCGAGATAACCTCAACAAGGTGGATATGCGTAGACGTGCGGTAGCGAATTCACTGCGTCATATGGGTGAGGTGATTTTCTTTGAAGACCTTGGATTTCTGATATTGGATTGTGACTGGTTTTGTGGAGAGGTGCTCGGCCAGCTAATAAATTTAGATGCAGGGAAGATGGAGAGAAGAGAAAAAAATGGTTTCGTCAGCAGGAAATCATTGGAGAAAATTCTGAGAGCAAGGTTGCAGAGTCAGCAGATTCCTGGGATGGGATCAAAAGTATTTGACAATTTGGATGCTGATGATCTCATAAAAATGATGTTGAAACTAGAACTTTGCTATGAACAAGATCCTAGAGATCCGAACACTCTTCTTCTAATACCATCAATTCTCGAGGAAGGCAGAGAAAGATCGCAGAAGTGGCAGTTGAGTAGTACTCCTGAATGTGCCTACGTCGGCAGACGTCTCGAATGTGATGATTCAACGCACATGTTTCTGACGGCAGGCTTCTTTCCAAGGCTGCAGGTAGTAATCTTTGCAAAACTTTGCGGTTTATATTCATGCACGTAGGTATGTATGCATATATGAATATATGCTACACAATGCAAGGCTCATACTCTCAATATCCAATGGTATAGTATCAGTACTTGGAGTACATATATGGACCGTTTAGCCCACCAAGACCCAGTATGCACTGAAACTAATATAGTGCAGTAAGCTCTATATTAGTAATCATGTAATGATTTACTGGCAATCCATGTATATATGGAGCCTGTATTTAAAAATAATTAAAAAAAAATTCTGGCTGTTTATTCTATGTTTCAGACACTAACTTTCTCATTAATTAACGCCTTCCATGTATATATGTTCAATTATTCTGGAATTACATGCTGTTTTTTTTGCCATGCGTGGATATGCATAGAAAATATCTTTTCAACGTAGTTCTCATATATTCATGCATAAAAAAATGAGGTATGATTTGTCATGCAAAATGATTTCAAAATCAGTGATAGCCCAATCAAATTAAAGATCCATACGGCTGATTTTGAGATGGACATCAAAAATGGACTAGAAAAAAAACAGAGTATATTTGGATATGTATTCTATGCATCTAGTAGGCTGGAAAAGTAAACCCCCCTGTTGTGATGGTGACTGAAATTAGAAATTAATTTTTATATGTTTCTTAGCAGAAAGATTGAACTTTTTATTCAATAAAAATTTGCTCTCTGATCAGAAATTAAAGATCAGATATTGCAAATCACTGTAAGCAGTTTGTATTGAAAACGCAGGTGCAACTCCACAATAAGATTTTCAGATTGAAGAACCAAACAGGTGCCACTTACAGCCTAGAGAAAAACCTCATCTCCATAGTGGTCAATGGAATCCATGTCCGGGTGGAGCTTGGAGGGCAACTTGGCTATTACATTGATATTCTTGCATGCTCAACAAAGAGTGTTACCGAAATCCTGAGACTCTTCCACCAGCTCATAATCCCAACAATCCAGAATCTATGTCCAGCCATCACCTTCATAGAAAGTGTTGTCCGGCCAGACTGTGTCAACTTGCTAATCCCACCAAGATTTCGGAAGTCCCAGTCTGTGCCTTTGCAACAGCTGAAACAGGCACTCCTTTCCTTGCCTGCAGATGGAATGTATGATTACCAGCACACATGGAGTTCGGTAGTAATTAATAACAGACTTGTTTTACAATCAGGCTTTGATTATGCCAGAAATCTGCTTTCAGATGAGGATTTCCGAGAAGTGCTTCATCGAAGGTATTATGATCTGCACCATCTTGCCACTGAATTGGCAGTGCCATTCGAAAACATCGACCAACCTCCACCAGTGGTTGTAAATCATGAATCTGAAAGCATAGTTGAACCCTCACTGTCAGGCATTGCAAAGGGTGTTGAAGTAGTTCTGCAGAGGCTGAAGATCATCGAGCAGGAAATCAAAGACCTGAAGCAGGAGATACAAGGGCTGAGGTATTACGAACACCGACTTCTGATCGAGCTTCACAGGAAAGTGGACTACCTCGTGAACTTCAACATTCAATTGGAAGAACGAAAAATACCCCACATGTTCTACTTTGTTCAGGTGCAGAATTATTCTAAGAGGCTGGTTACAAGGCTATTTTCTGGCATGGCAGCACTTAGGCTGCACATGTTATGTGAATTCCGGGGAGAGATGCATGTTGTGGATGACCAAATTGGATGTGAGCTAATGCAAGTAGACAATCAAGCTGTCAGGTGTCTACTTCCTTACATGAATACATTCATGAAGCTGCTGACTTTTGCTCTTAAGATAGGAGCACATTTTGCTGCAGGGATGGGGGAAATGATACCTGATTTGACTAGGGAAGTTGCTCATCTGATTGATTCTTCCCTTATTTATGGGGCGGCAGCCATGACTGCAGGAGCCGTAGGGGCCGCAGCACTTGGACAAGTTGGAGGAGGAGGCAGAACCAGAAACAAGAGCACAGGTGGTTCAGCAAATACTGCACAAGATATGAAAACTGCTCGGCAATGGCTAGTAGATTTCTTGAAAGGGCAAAGGATTTCAACTGGTAAAGATATAGCAGAGAGATTTGGGTTATGGAGGGTGAGATACAGGGAGGACGGGAACATTGCATGGATATGTGGAAGACACATCATGATGAGAGGAAATGAAGTCATTGAGATACCGGTTTAAAAAAGCAACTGAATTAAGTTGCATATATATATATATATAGTTCCCCAAGCATATGAAACCAACTCATATATAGTTATGTATACTTGCATTGCACAATATGTGGCTCAATCCCTCCCAAGACTTTCAAGCTTCCCACTAGCTTTAGAATTTGAGTAATGATCTGCATGTAAATTAAAGCTTCAGAGGAAATGTACAAGTAAAACACATGCAAGAAACGAGATTAATACTAATCATATGTCATGTTGGGTTAGCACTTGAGGAATCAATATTTTTTCACATAACAAGGAGGCATATATATAACTAATAAATGTAATTATTGAAAAATATTTGCAGCAGTGTTTCTAACTTCGTTTCATCTTTGCAGGGTATGCTGGTCTAAATCCAATAACCTGAAGCTTGAAAATATAGTGACCCTGAGGACATAGAAATAAGCAACCAATAGAAATCACCTCCACATATGGAAGGCCTGACAGACCAAGTCTCAATAATTAAGAAAACTGGACTAGTTAAGTGTTTTCTATAAAAATTAGATTGACAAAAAGGAAGCAAAAATTCAAATTTTTAACATGATTACAACTGTCAAAAAAATTTGATGCTTTTCCCATAAGATGATCTCCATTTCTAATAACCAATAGATTTGAAGTATATAATGGAATACAAAATACAGCCAATGGCAGAGGCAATTTTCAATCTTCATGCATTTGCTATATCCATATAACTACATCACTATTGCTTTTGAAATTTATGAATCTATAGATGACCACAACCATAACCATCATGCTTTGCCCCAACTGTAAGGACTAGGTATATAAACCTCATTTGCCAGTCATTTCTTTCAACAGCTACCTTGAGGATTCTTGCAATGATTCTTCAAATCCTTCCTCACATCTCCCATTCATGTAATTTTAGTTCTTACCATCCTCAATCTTCCTCTCCTCTTCATAAATCCTTTGATAAAGATGCAAGGATCTCTTTTTGCCTCGGCCTCCTTAAATCTTCATAATATGTGTCTATACTACTCTCAATTAGCTCTAAACCACTTTCTTTTAAATTGATGCAATTGCTGTAGGTCCTTTAATATACCTCATTTAGTTCTTATCGGTAATATATTCAAGCTTGCATTTTTTTATTATGTTATATCCTTGATTGCAAGATTATAATAATAAGTGTCAAACAACTGAATACATTTGCTAGTATATCAATGATTAGATCTCAATCATTTTCCTTTGGTATACTCATTCTTCAATCTATTCTTCTTAGTTCTACCACATATCCATCTTGGTGCTCTCGATTTGTTATAGTTGCTTTTAGATATTTGTGATTAATGAGAAACGTGTCGATTTTGGAGTCCTATATTCATTCCCACACGAAAATTATCTATAAAACTAAAGAGGCAAATCACTAAGTGAATGTGATGCCAAGCTTTTGCTCCACTTTTTAATGGATTGAGTAAATTGCGACGTACATTATGAAGACCAGGACTTAAAATGTAAATGTTAATTGATCATGTTCAATATCATTCAGTTAACAGTGCCACAAAAAATTATAACACTGAATCTTCAGCTAAATTCTCTTATCAAAGTTTCCAAGATACTAAGCTATACTTCAAGGATGAACTTCTTCTAATCATGAATAGTCAATTTCTAGATACTATAAAGAGAACTTTCTCACATTATTATTATATTCGCAATTTTTTTTTTGCATTAATTCAAAGGTACATCCTAGGAATGGAGTCTGTATTCAGATAATACTACATGTTATGATCTCACTAACGATATCCAGGCTATAATGTATAGTTGACCCTTCCATAATCTTAAAACCTCTCTTTTCCAAATTAGCAGCATTCAGTTCTCATTAAACAGTTCTAGGCTATGTGGTCTATGCTTCATCTAACATCTAGCCTTCTTAAAAATAGCTGTGTTGAGGTTTAGTAGTTGAACAATGGTAGGATTCTCTCACTGGAGAAATATCTTGAACTTTCACCCTTTGTTGACAACAATCATATTGACATAGCAATAACATATCTACTCTGAACCCCTTAGTCCTGGGTTTCAAACACCACAGCCTTCCTCTAGGAAGTCCCACACGTGAAGCCCCAACGGATCCTTCGACTAGTGGGCAGAGGAAGCCCTGTGGAAGGAGGTGAGGGCGTTCCACGAAGCCTGTTCAGCTTTGCTCTTGGAAGGAAGATCCCAGCTTCGTTCTTGAAAGGAGGATCCCTATGAGAAGAGAGTAAAGAAACTGTTTCTTATTTTCATAGACCCTAAAGACTAGAATTTAAATACATGACCAAGTGGGCTTGGTTCAGACTTAATAAAAACTCACATGGACTAACCCAATGAGATTAAAATAATTTTCAAGCCCCTGTATACACATAACTTGATTTAATCTTAACCTTTGAACCCATACTTAGCGCAATACAAGTTAGCCCAACCTAAGCCTTGATAGCACTACAACAGGCTCAACACTATAAACCATAAAGGATTTCAATTAAGAAAAGAACTTCATTTCAAGATTCTAATTAAGCCAAAATCTCAAGCACTCAAGTATCAAACAGTAACTACCATAAAATCCACTAATAAAAAGCAAAAATGGCTCTTTGCATTAGATGTGATTTTTGCAATCCCTAATTTCAGGAAACGATTTAACATTTAAAAGACTACAAAAATTATAAATATTATATTGCTAAAAGACAACAATTAATCATTGTTAGACAAGATCCTCCTTAGAAAATTACCATTAAACAAGACACTTGTTTTAGTTATACTTTAGTATGTTTAAATACATCTTTGGATCCATCCAGAAAGAATTAGTTTCCATGCATTAATATCCATGCTGTAGAGGACTGTACGAACAGAAAAATAAAAAAGAAATAAAGTTGCCAATGACCCATAAATCCCTGACCCAAACACTATCTACAATGGATCCCACTACCAACCATATAAAAAACAGGGGAAAACCAGATCTATTGCACACAAG
Source organism: Calamus simplicifolius (assembly GCA_900491605.1). NCBI lineage: Eukaryota > Viridiplantae > Streptophyta > Magnoliopsida > Arecales > Arecaceae > Calamus > Calamus simplicifolius. The sequence continues at coordinate 119,713 of UESW01001909.1, forward strand.
CTAGAAGCTTATTGGGAAACATAGCATGAAACCAAACCATCACCTTCCTCCAACTTTATGGTAACTCACCTTCCTCCAACTCCCTATTCACAATTGAGAGGACAAATTGATGTCCCTTACCACCTTATGAATCAAGCTTAAGTCACATGTTATGGGATAAGGCGATATGAAGGAAGCACCGGATCTCATTCTGCATCGATACTGTACATTCCCAACTACATGCGAGTTCTTGCAACTTGTTTAGTGGGATGGCAAATATTTTCCATGTTGAACCTGTGAAGATTATAGGAAAACTCAAACAAAAAGTTAAATTGAGTACGACATAATACAATAGGGCAACAAATCAGACTATATACTAAATACGTACAAGAATGTGAGGTTGTAGCTCAGTACACTATACTTAATAGTCCTAATTAGAATGATTTGGCTAAGAGGTATAACCAAGCTCTCAAGAATATGATAAGAGGCATGATAAGTAGGTCTAACTTTCCTAAGTTTATTTGGAATGATATATTATTTTATATTTTATATTTTATTATATAATACAATATATTTGTTATATGCATAATAATATAAATGATAATAAAGTGATATGATGAAAACAAAAATCTTGTAAATTATATATTTATTCTTGTTATTTCTTAAATGATTATGTTGACCCTATGATATAGTTGATTCTTAAGAAAATGTATTTATATATTATTACCTAAATTTTTGATGGAAGTAATTATTGCTTAATAAGCTATTAAGCTCGTTATTCTATTATTTCTTTTATTTTAGATCCAGAGTAGTAGATCCATTGGGATATTAGTGGAAAATGTTAATTGAGCAAAAGAAAGCTATGCCATGATGTATAATAAAATTGAATGGACCATAATGTTATGTCATTGACCTAGAGCTCTTGAATCAGGGATGTGCCAACTGTCGCGCACCCATAAGGTATGACCTCATGATGTAAGAAATTCATCATGATATCATCCAAGAACTAAGCAAGAAAAATAAAAAATAATTTAATATTCATCATACCTAAAATAAACTTAATGACTTGAAATATATCACCAATTATAGTTGTAGTCCATTCAATTTGATCATAGATCATGGTGTAGATTTATTTCGCTAAACTAGCACTCCTCGTCAATGTCCTAATCATTCTACTACTCTAGATTTGGAATGAAAAGAATAATAGAATAATGAGCTTTAAGCAATGATCACCTTCACTAGAAATTTTGATAACAATACATAAATACATTTTCTCAAGAATCAAATACATCATATAATTAACATAATTATTAAAAAAAATAACAAAAATAGATCTATAATTTACAAACTTTATGTTTTTATCATATCATTTTATCATGCTGCCACATATCATTCAATTTGGTTGTGCTCAGAATCACTATTATCTACCAATGTTTAACCCTCACGAAATGGTCCCGACCAATCTATATCACCCATCGGCCATAGGTATTAATCAGCATTTAGTCCCCATTAGTAGGATCTAGGCCTATATCCCATATTGACCATAGGTTATTTGTTGGGCCTGGTGTGGTGCTATCAAGGCCCAGGTGGGCTAACTTGTATTGGGCTGGGTTTGAGTCCAAGGGTTGAGATTAAATCAAGTCATGGGTGTACACGGGCTTGGGGATTAGTTTAATCTCATTGGGTTAGTCCATGGGAGTTTTTGTTGAGTCTGGGTCTGGCCCACTTCGTGGATGTATTTAAACTCTAGTCTCTAGGGTTTGGAGGGAATAGAGAACAGATTCTTTTCTCCCAAAAATTCTCTTCTCTCATCATAGGGCGGCAGCCCTTTCTTTCTCCTCCCCATCTTCCTCCTTTTTTCAAGAAGTAAACCTAACAGGATTAGAAATCCTTAGTTCTAGTTCTTGTTGAACGGGGAATCCCATTGCTATTCATCAAGGTCTAAACCTAACAGGATTAGGAATCCTTAGTTCTAGTTCTTGTTGAACGGGAAATCCCATTGCTATTCATCAAGGTCTAAACCTAACAGGATTCGGAATCCTTAGTTCTAGTTCTTGTTGAACGGGGAATCCCATTGCTATTCATCAAGGTCTAAACCTAACAGGATTGGGAATCCTTAGTTCTAGTTCTTGTTCAACAGGGAATCCTATTGCTATTAATCACAGGTCTAAACCCTAACAAGTGGTATCAGAGCCAGGTTCAAGGAGTAATCTGGAGGCCTTCAAGGAGTTGAAATAATTTCAACAGAATCTCGTCAAGGTACTTCTCTATTTTATAAAATTTATTTTTGTGCTATTTTTTGGAATTGGCCATGGGGAGTAGCATAAAAATAGAGGTTGAGAAGTTTGATGGGAAGGGAAGTTTCTCCATGTGGAAAGTCCGGGTAGAGGACCTCCTTGTGCAGCAGGGTTTAGATTTGGCTTTGGAGGAAAGGCCAGATGGGATGACAGACAAACAGTGGATTTTATTGGAGAAGAAGACATGTTCAATGATCAGGGGCTGTCTGGCGGATTCAGTCCTCTATTCAGTGCTGGAGGAGAAGACCCCGAAGGGACTCTGGACGAAGTTGCACACCCTCTATATGGGGAAGAATATGTGCAACAAGTTGATGTTGAAGAAGCGCCTCTACAGCCTTCGGATGTCAGAAGGTGGAGATGTGCTGGGTCACATCCAAATATTCGACCAGATGAGCAATGAACTTCTGAATGTCGGGGTCAAGATGGAGGAAGAAGATAAAGCACTTCTGCTTTTATGTTCAATGCCCACGTCTTATGACTCATTGGTCACAACACTGCTCTATGGGAAGGAGACATTAATTTATGAAGATATTGTCTCGGTGCTTCGGACGAATGAGCAGAGGGAGAAGATGACCAAGGAAGCTGTTCCTCAGGAGGGTCTATCAGTTGGGGAAAGGACATGCAGAGGTAGGGGCAGGGACAGAAGTAAGTCTGGAGGACGATCAAAGTCCAGGAAAGGCAAGAGAGAGCTGAAGTGCTATAAGTGTGGAGAGGTAGGACATTTTAAGAAGAATTGTCCTAAGTGGAAAAATCATAAGGGAGAAAAAGAGGATCTGAGTCTATGAGTACAGTTGCAGATCAGGAGGTGGAGGATGATCTCTTGGTTGTATCAGATGATCACAGGCACAGCACAGAGATGTGGACCTTGGATTCAGCCTGTTCTCATCATTACACTCCCAACCGGTCGTGGTTCAGTACTTACATAGAGGTTGAGGAGGGGAATGTGACTCTTGGAGATAATCACCCTTGCAAGGTGGCAGGTATTGGCACAGTGAGGGTGAGGATGTTTGATGGTATAGTGCGCACTCTTACCAGTGTGAAGCATGTTCCAGAACTCAAGAAGAATCTGGTATCACTGGGGTACTTGGAGCGGACTGGATACAGCTTCAGCAGTTGTGCCAGGAGTGGAGTTCTGAACATCTCCAATGGAGCCATGGTGGTGATGAGAGGGAGGAGGCTGGAAAATAATCTATACAAGATGGAGGGCTCTGTGATGACTGTGAAATCTAAGGTGGCAGCTGTGGAGCAAGATCCCCGGGATGTGTACAGGATGTGGCATTACCGCCTGGGCCACATGGGAGACAAGGGGATGAAAGAACTGAGCAAGAGAGGTCTGCTTCCAAACTTGAGTAGCGGAGATATGGAGATCTGTGAGCCTTGTCAGATGGGAAAGCAGAGGAGAGTACAGTTCTCAGTCAGCACAGCTAGGAGTGCTGAACCCCTGGAGTTAGTACACACAGATGTCTGGGGACCAGCCCCAGTTTCTGCAAGGAATGGGGCCAGATACTTTATGACCCTGATAGATGATTTCTCAAGGAAGTTGTGGATCTACTTTATGAAGGAGAAATCAGAGGTCTTCACCAAGTTCAAAATCTGGAAGGCTGAGGTGGAGAAGGAGCAGGGTAAAAGTGTGAAGTGTCTGAGGTCTGATAATGGCGGAGAATAC